>BLBF01000069.1:3015676-3048710 GCA_015471245.1 Laticauda colubrina
TCTGTCTGTCTGTCTGTCTGTCTGTCTGTCTGTCTGTCTGTCTGTCTATCTATCTATCTGTCTATCTATCTATCTATCTATCTATCTATCTATCTATCTATCTATCTATCTATCCATCCATCCATCCATCCATCCATCCATCCATCCATCCGTATTTTCTGCTCAATCATTCTCTCTCTCTTTCTTTCATCATCAATCACCATCTCTTATCTATTGTTTTTTTCGATTCTATCTGTCAAACATTTCTCTTGTCTGTGCATCACACGGGTGTTAAACTCACCCTGTCACATGACATATTGCAACATTTTCTCCCTTCATGGAGCTGAGGTGGGTGTGGCCTGCACATGACACATCTGGTACGTAGGCCACCAGTTTGACATTCCTGGTCTATCATCTGCCTACCTACCTGTCTGTCTATTTATCTTCTGCTCTTTCTTTCTTTCTTTCTTTCTTTCTTTCTTTCTTTCTTTCTTTCTTTCTTTCTTTCTTTCTTTCTTTCTTTCTTTCTTTCTTTCTCTTTCTTTCTCTTTTTCTTTCTTTTTATCTATCTATCTGTCTGTCGGTCTGTCTTATCTATCTATCTATCTATCTATCTATCTATCTATCTATCTATCTATCTACCTACCTACCTACCTACCTACCTACCTACCTACCTACCTACCTACTGTTCTGTATAACTTGGAAGAGTTCAAGTTGAACATTCTGATTGGCCAGAAAGGCCGAAAGCGGATTGGTTTGCTAGGAACCAATCCAGGGAGCCGCTTAAAGGTAGCAAAGTTAAAGAAACGTCATTGGCTATAAGCCGGCAGGCAAGTCTGTATAAAAAGGGCTGCCGCGGCTTTAGCCAGCCATTCCGTTACTGTTGCTTGTTTGAAATAAAGACTTGTTTACTGGAACCTGGTCTACCGCGCGTTTTTCTGGACGGAACACTGGCGACGAAGGTGGAATCGTCCTCAAGCGGAGACCGAGCACGCGGCAAGAAAACCACGCTAGAAGTGATGGCTGGTAACAACGCGCCGCCCGCACCTTTCAACCCCAATGAAGAAGATTGGGAATCATACATCGATCGTTTCTTGATGTTTTTAGAGAGCAACGAAATGGAGGAAATTTCGGATCAGCGGAAGAGGGCTGTCTTCCTAACTCATTGTGGGCCAACCGTGTTCAAGATGGCCAAGGCACTGGCGAAGCCCAGAGATGTGAAACAGATGACCTGGTCTGAACTTAACAGAATGCTAAAGGCTCACTACGTGCCTGTGGTGTAAAATCTCATTAAAAGACATGAGTTCTACAAAAGAGACCAAAGGGAAGACGAGACCATCGCTGATTTCGTAGCGGCCTTCCGACATCTGGGTGGAGCTTGCGAATTCCAGAATATGGATGAAGCCATGAGAGATCGTGTTGTCTTAGGCCAAAAAGACTCTAACTTACAAAGTAAATTATTGAATAAGCCTAATATAACTGTGGCTGAAGCGATCGTGGAAGCCACCGCTAAAGAAGCCGCGAAAAAATCAGCGGCGACAATGAAGCTGATGAATGCCAATACTGACGCGATGACCACACCCAGGGGAAAGAAGCAAGCTCCCTCTACCACACACCATGAAGACCTCGGCACATCATCAGAAACAGAAGAAGATGATGATGAGGTCCACCGCCTAAATGCAAACAAAAAAAGGTGTGAAAAAAAAATTGGCGAGAATGCGCTGGCTGCGGAGGGAACCACCCCCGAGCCGAGTGCAGGTTCCTTGATGCCATCTGTCGGGCTTGCAAGAAAAGGGGACACATCGAGAGAGTTTGCAGAAATCGTAAAAACAACAGTCCTAGCAGGCACAGTAATTCCTAATTACTTAGTGGATTCAGTTCCACTAAGAACTAAATCGAGGTAAGCCGACAGAAAATGGGAGCGCAGCAAAGGAACCATCTGTGGAGACTACAAAGCTACCCTGAACCATGCGTTGCAGCAAAGCGCATACCCAGTACCAGTCGTGCAGCACTTACTGCACTCACTTGGGGGAGGAAAATTTTTTGCCAAGCTTGATTTAGCCCAAGCATATCAACAACTTCCAGTAGACCCAATAACGGCCGAGGCACAGACAATAGTAACTCACAGAGGGGCATTCAAATATAACAGACTTCAATTTGGAATAAGCGTTGCCCCAGGCGTCTTCCAAAGCCTCATGGAACGCCTATTAAATGGAATTAAAGGGGTTGTTCCATATTTTGATGACATCCTAATTTCAGCAAAAAACACGACCCAATTAGAAGCAAGACTAAGAGAAGTGCTAACAAAATTTAGAGAATCTGGCCTGAAAGTTAAAAAGAAAAAATGCTGTCTAGTTACTGATCGCGTTGAATTTTTAGGGTATTTAATTGACGGAGAGGGTATACGCCCTACAGAAAAAAAAGTCAAAGCAATTGAAGACGTATCCAGGCCTAGAAACAAAACAGACTTACAAGCATTTTTGGGTCTAATAAACTTTTATAACGTATTCCTCCCCCACAAAGCAACAATATCAGAACCATTGCATCGTTTACTGGATAAAAAAACTAATTGGACTTGGGGTCACAAGGAACAAAAAGCTTTCCAAAGCATAAAAGACTTATTAACCTCAGACACCGTTCTTATTCAGTTTAGTAACACACTCCCATTGACGGTCACCTATGACGCCTCACCGTTCGGAGTCGGTGCCATCCTGAGCCACCAATTGCCCGACGGGAGAGAGGCACCCGTCGCCTTTTACTCGAAAACGCTCTCCAAAGCAGAATGCAACTATAGCCAGCTAGACAGAGAGGCCCTGGCAATCGTCGCCGGAGTTAAATGTTTTTACAAATACCTCTATGGGAGGACATTTTCCATTGTAACTGACCATAAACCATTACTAGGAATTTTGGCGGGAAACAAACCCACACCGAACATTTTACCCCCCCCCGAATGACTAGATGGTCAGAATTCCTAGCTGCATACTCATATACATTGCTGCATCAAACTGGAAAACAAATCACCCATGCAGACGCATTAAGTCGAACACCATTGCCAATAACAGAAGACGACCCAGCTCCGACTACCGCCGCACTACAAATAGAGGCCTGCCCTGAACTGCCATTGTCTGCCAATGATGTCACCAGAGCTACCGCAAAAGACCCAGTGACTGCCCGCATTTTGAATTGGGTAGGTAAAGGCTGGCCGGAAAACCTAAAAAACTGAAAATTTTAAACCTTTTCGGACCAGACAGACTGAACTGTCAATTCAAAAGGGGTGTTTGTTATGGGGTGATCGGGTGGTAATTCCTTCCAGACTGCAGAAAGAAGTGTTGGGTATGCTCCATGAAGGCCACCCAGGCACAGTAAAAATGAAAAGCTTGGCTAGGAGCTATGTCTGGTGTCCTGGTTTAGACAAGGATATTGAATACTGGGTAGCTACATGTAATAAGTGCCAGAGAACTAGATCCTCTCCACCGCAAGCACCCATACGAGACTGGGAGACCCCACGAGGCCCCTGGTCTCGAATCCATATTGATTTTGCAGGACCTACTAGGGGGCATATGTTTTTGATTGTCGTAGATGCATACTCAAATTGGTTGGAAGTTGTAGTTATGTCATCCACGACAACCGACGCTGTTATCAAGCAGTTAAACAAATTATTTGCAACTCATGGTTTGCCTGATGTACTAGTGTCCGACAATGGGCCACAACTAACCACTATACAATTTGAACAGTATTTAGCTTCCTTAGGTATATGCCATGCACTAACCGCGCTGGCCCGCCCGGCGGCAAATGGTAGGGCCGAGAGAATGGTCAGATTTACCAAAGAAGGCCTAGAAAAAATGGACCATGGGGATGTCCAAGACAAGCTAAACTGTTTACTCACACTACAACATATCACTCCCAGTAGTATGACGAACAGGAGCCCGGCAGAATAATTAATGGGGAGGAAACTCAGATCCCATTTAGATAGATTGCACCCAAATTACACCTGTGAAAATCCCCCCGTCTCATCCAGCCGATACCACACATTTGAAATCGGCGACCTAGTCTATGCAAAAAATTTCACTGGGGACCCTCTCTGGCTTCCAGCCACAATCACACAAATAACAGCCCCCCGGTCCTACCGTCTAACCGTAGATGATGGAAGAGAGTGGAAGCGGCACATAGACCAGCTTCATTCCCGAAACATTGAGCAAAATACAACCGTGCAACCTCAAATAATAAAAATCGACGAAAACACAACTAAGGGGGGGGGGGGGAAATACAAAGAAATAAAAAAGAGGGTGAAAATGAACTATTAAAAATAAATCCAGAACATCTAACCAATCAAAAAGAGCAAAAAGAACACTTATGGTTAGATGAGACCAGCAGAAATAATCCAAGTGAAGAGGAATCCATCCTGGAAGGGGCCAGCCAAGCCAGCTCAATCTGCCCAGGAAAACCAGGAGGGAGCGGCAAAACCACCGGCCTGAGCAACTCAAGCAGTAGCAACAATGCTGATTCACCCTTCCAGGCGGTTCCATGGAGAAGAGCCAGAGAGACAGCGATCCCGACCGAACCGCTCGAAGTCTCCAGCGAAAATGAACCGCGCAGGTCAAATAGAACTAGAAGAAGCCCCACCTACCTGCACGACTACGTCACTCACGTAGGACTAAACTAAAGGGGGAGGGGTGTTCTGTATAACTTGGAAGAGTCCAAGTTGAACATTCTGATTGGCCAGAAAGGCCGAAAGCGGACTGGTCTGCGAGGAACCAATCCAGGGAGCCGCTTAAAGATGGCAAATGTTCCGTCCGGAAAAACGCGAGGTAGACCGGGTTCCAACAACAAAGTCTTTATTATTTACAGCAGTGGGAAAACGGAACATTGGCTCAAGCCGCGGCAGCCTTTTTATAGGGATTTGCCTGCCGGCTTGTAGCCAATGACAGGTATTTAGTTTTGCCGCCTTTTGAGCGGTTTCTTGGATTGGTTCCTATTGAACCAATCCCCATTCAGGTTTTTTAGCCAATCAGAATCCTGTGTTAGGAGTTTACTATTCTATATACAGAACACCCCTCCCCTCTTGGTTTAGTCCTACGTGGTGACGTAGTCGCGCAGGTAGGTGGGGCTTCTTTTGACTCGACTGGACTTGCGCAGTTCATTCCTGCTGAAGACTTCGACCGGTTCGGATGGGGTTGCTGTCTCTCCGGTCCTTCTCCATGGAACCGCCTGGAAGGGTGAGTCAGCCATTTTACTGCCGCCTGAGTTTCTTAGGCTGGCGGTTTTGCCGCTCCCTCCTGGTTTCTCCGGGCAGGTCGAGCTGGCCTGGCTGGCCCCTTCGAATGGACTTTTCTCACAACTTTCTTCTAACTGTAAGTCTCTTTTTTGCTCTTTTTGTTTGTTATCATATTCTGTGTTTAATTTAAACGGTTCTTTATTATTTTCTTGTATTTCCCCCCCCTCCCTGGTTTGATTTTCATCATTTTTTAATATTTGTGGTTGTGTGTTTGTACTTCTTTCTATGTTTGGGGACCGAAGCTGGTCTATGTGCCGCTTCCATTCCCTGCCGTCATCTATGGTTAGTCAGTAGGACCAGGGGTCTGTAATTTGTGTTATTGTACCTGGAAGCCATAATGGGTCCCCGGTAAAGTTTCTTGCATAGACTAGGTCGCCTATTTCAAATGTCCTGAAACGGGTGGAGGAGTCGGGGGGGGGGGGGGTTTCTGGCGTATAGTTTGGGTGCAATCTGTCTAGATGCGACCTCAGTTTTCTCCCCATTAGTAATTCAGCCGGGCTTTTGTTTGTTATCGTGCCCGGTGTAATATGCTGGAGGGTGAGTAGGCGATTTATTTTTCCTTGGACATCCCCACTGTCCATTTTTTCTAACCCTTCTTTGGTAAACCTGACCATTCTCTCTGCCCTACCGTTTGCACCCGGGTGGGCCGGCGCGGTCAGGGCATGTGTAATAACTAGGGAGGCTAGGTATTGTTCGAATTGGATACTTGTTAATTGTGGCCCGTTGTCGGACAATAGGACGTCCGGCAGGCCATGGGTTGCGAAAAGTTTGCCAAGTTGTTTGATAATGGTTTCTGTTGTCGTAGATGGCATAATTTTAACCTCCAGCCAATTCGAGTATGCATCTACGACAATTAGGAAAGTATGCCCCTTAGTGGGACCCGCAAAGTCAATGTGAATTCGTGACCAGGGGCCCCATGAGGTTTCCCAGTCCCTAATGGGTGCTTTTGGTGGGGAAGGTCTGGTTCTTTGGCATTTGTTGCAAGAATTTACCCAGTATTCGATGTCCCTGTCTATACCCGGCCATCAGACATAGCTTCTAGCAAGGCTTTTCATTTTAACAATTCCAGGGTGGCCTTCATGAAGCATACCCAGTACCTTAGTTTGTAATTTGGAGGGAATAATTACCCGATCACCCCACAACAAACAACCCTTTTGAACTGAGAATTTGGTTTGTCTGGTCCGGAAAGGTTTAAAGTTCTCAGTTTTTTGATTTTCCGGCCAGCCTTTACCTACCCAGTTCAGTATACGGGCAGTCAATGGGTCTTTTGCAGTGGCTCTGGTGACATCATTTGCAGATATGGGTAGATCGGGGCATGTTTCTATCTGCAAGGTGTTCATCGTCGGCGCCGGGTCTTCCTCTATATTCGGTAATGGTGCTCTGCTCAACGCGTCTGCATGGGAAATTTGTTTCCCGGGGCGATGTGTCAGAGTGTACGAGTAAGCTGCCAGGAATTCTGACCATCTAGTCATTCGCGGGGACAAAATGTTCGGTGTTGGCTTGTTTCCCGCCAAAATTCCCAGTAGTGGTTTATGGTCCGTTACAATCAAAAATGTTCTTCCATATAGATATTCGTGGAAGCGTTTCACTCCGGCGACGATTGCCAGGGCCTCTCTGTCCAATTGGCTATAATTACGCTCGGTTTTAGACAGAGTCTTTGAATAGTATGCCTCTCTCCCATCTGGCAATTGGTGGCTCAAGATGGCACCGACTCCAAACGGTGAGGTCGCAGGTCACCGTCAATGGAAGTGTGTTACTAAACTGGATAAGAACGGTATTTGATGTTAATAAGTTTTTCATTTTTTCGAAGGCTTTCTTTTCTCTATAACCCCAAGTCCAAATTGTTTTTTTATCCAGTAATCGGTGTAATGGTTCCGCTATTGTCGCTTTGTGGGGTAGGAACACGTTATAAAAATTTATTAGTCCCAAAAATGCCTGTCGTTCAGTTTTGTTCCTTGGTTCTGGTGCGTCTTTAATAGCTTTGACTTTTTTGTCAGAAGGGTGTATACCCTCTCCGTCTATTAAGTAGCCCAGGAATTCGAAGCGATCAGTCATTAAACAGCATTTTTCTTTTTTTACTTTTAGGCCAGATTCTCTGAATTTAGTTAGTACGTCTTTTAGTCTTTTTTTTAGTTGGGTCGCATCTTTGGCCGAAATTAGGACATCGTCGAAATATGGTACGACCCCTTTTATACCATTTAATAGGCGTTCCATGAGGCTCTGGAAAACGCCTGGGGCTACACTCACTCCAAATTGGAGTCTGTTGCACTTGAATGCCCTTTTGTGGGTCACTATAGTTTGTGCTTCAGCCGTTAATGGGTCTACTGGGAGCTGTTGGTAAGCTTGAGCTAGATCTAGTTTAGCAAAAACTTTTCCTCCCCCAAGAGAATGTAATAAGTGTTGTACGACTGGCACCGGGTATGCGCTTTGTTGCAATGTGTGGTTCAGGGTAGCCTTGTAGTCACCACAGATTCGAACCGACCTGTCTGGTTTAATTGGTGTTACGATTGGCGTTTCCCACTTAGCATGGTCCACAGGTTCTAAAACCCCTTAGTCTATTAATTTATTTAGTTGTTCCTCTATTTTTGCTTTCAGAGCAAAAGGAACTCGTCTGGCCTTTAGGCTTCTAGGGGCAACCTGGGGGTCTAGACTAAAGGAAATTGGGGTCCCCCGATACCTGCCTAGGGAGCCGTCGAAAACGTCCTGGAATTCTTGGATCAGGCTTTCTTCCCAGTCGGTTGCGGCCACCCGGTCTACTCCGGTCATCCCGATGCTCAATGGTGCGAACCATTCGATGCCCAGGAGGCTTGGTCGGTCTTGGTCGACTATTGTCAATGGTAGTACTTCGACATGTTGTTTGTAGGTGACTCGGAAATGTCCTAGGCCTACCACAGGAATTCAGTTTCCTTGTTAGTCCTTCAGGGTTAATTTTTGTCTCTGGAGTTCTTTGAGTTTGATGTCTGGGACCAGTTGCTTGATGGTGTCCCATGATACCATTGATAAAAAAGACCCAGAGTCTACCTCCATTTCGCAGGGGCTGCCTTCTATTTTTACGATTATTTTTACTTTCTTCCCGCTTTCCGTCTGAGCGCTTCCGAAAGTCTGATGTGCTTTCTCTCGGTTAGTGGCTCGCTTGTTCCGCTGCCACTTTCTCTCAATTTGTTTTGGCTCAGTTTGTGCGGGGGAGTTGCTGCGTCTGTTTGGGCTGTAATTTTTTTTGTTCCTGCAGATTTTCTCGATATGCCCTCTTTTCTTGCAAGCCCTGAAAATGGCATCGAGAAATCTGCAATCGGCCCGAGGATGGTTTCCTCCGCAGCCGGCACATTCCCGCCAATTCTTTTTTTCGCGCCCTTTCTTGTTGGCGTATAGGTGGTGGACTTCATCATCTTCCTCCCCGGATTCTGACGTCTCGTCAATATCCTCGTGGTGAGTGGTGGTGGGGAATTGTTTCTTCCCTCTGTCCAAGCTTGTTTCATCGTTGTTCGTGTTCATCTGTTTCATTTTGACCGCCGATTTTTTCGCGGCTTCAGCAGCTGTGGCTTCAGCGATGGCTTCGGCTATTGTTATGTTGGGTTTATTTAGTAGTTTGCTCTGTATATTAGAGTCTCTTAAACCCAGTATTACTCGATCCCGCATCGCCTCATCTAAATTTAGAAATTCGCACGCTCCCTCTATTTGTCGGAGGGCTGCCACAAAGTCAGCGATGGTCTCGCCTTCTTTCTGGTCTCTTCGGTAGAACTCGTGCCGCTTTATTAGGTTTGATACCACCGGTGCGTAGTGAGCCTTTAGTATTCTTTGGAGCTCTGGCCAAGTCAATTGCTTCACATCTCGGGGCTTCGCCAAAGCCTTGGCCATCTTGAAGATTGGGGGCCCTCAGTGTGTCAAGAAAACAGCTCTCTTACGCTGGTCTGAGATCTCTTCCATCTTATTACTTTCCAAATACATCTGGAAACGGTCTACGTAGGATTCCCAATCCTCTTCATTGGGATTGAAGGGTGCGGGCAACGCGTTATTTCTTGCCATAGTTCTTTGTCTAGTTTTATTTGTCGCCGCGTGCTCAGTCTCGCATTTAAGACGATCCCATCCTCGTCGCCAGTGTTCTGTCCGGAAAAACGTGGGGTAGACTGGGTTCCAACAACAAATTTACAGCAGTGGGAAAACGGAACATTGGGTCAAGCCGCGGCAGCCTTTTTATAGGGATTTGCCTGCTGGCTTGTAGCCAATGACAGATATTTAGTTTTACCGCCTTTTGAGCGGTTTCTTGGATTGGTTCCTATTGAACCAATCCCCATTCAGGTTTTTTAGCCAATCAGAATCCTGTGTTAGGAGTCTACTATTCTATATACAGAACAGCAAAGTTAAAGAAATGTCATTGGCTATAAGCCAGCAGGCAAGCCTGCATAAAAAAGGCTGCCACAGCTTTAGCCAGCCATTCCGTTACTGTTGCTTGTTTGAAATAAAGACTTGTTTACTGGAACCCGGTCTACCGCACATTTTTCCGGACGGAACACCTGCCATCTATGTCATTTTCTCTCTCCCATCTGTATCATCTATCATATATTTTCTCCTTTGTCTCTACCTCTGTCTCTTTCTCACATAGTCGCCCATCTCACAAGGAATGACTGGGTAGTGTACAATGATTTTCTTATGACCGTGTGGCTAAGAGCATGTCCTTTTCCACAGCAGTAGCTATGTTGTGAAGATCCCTATGGAAATGTGTGTGACTTCACATACAAATCTTGGATCTTGAAACCTGAGTTATTTAAGTTGGAGTCAATATTATTAAAATGTTGCTGCCTTATGTTTTTCAGACATTCTGTTGCTCTGTGTTTTGATTCTGGATTACATCTGCTTTATTGCAAATCAGTTTTAAAGCCTTAGGATGGAAAAGTGACTTATAACAAAAGCAAATCTTTTGTTAAAAAATTCAGCAATTTTATACTTGGGTTTTTATTTGAAGAACTTCAAAGGGACTTTAAGAAAAAACACTTGCATTAATCTTTTGAATTAGAACTAATGAAGAAATATGACTGCATCTATTCAGGGCTGAATTACAGTGTTCAATTTTATTTATTGGTTTCTGATGATCATGTTTTATTTAATTATTGTTGACATGAATAGCTGATTTTCTTATTAAGAAAAAAATGTTATACATAAATTGCCACATAAAGTTGGGCTTCGCTTTTCACTTATTCTCCTCTTATTTATTATCAAGGGTTTTTTTTTCCTTGTAGCAATTTATAAGTAAAAATAACAACTTACACATATGTACAAGCTGATTCTATGACAGCTAATGCCATAATAAATACACCTCACATTAAAAGACAATAAACCACAGCATTGTATTTACAATTACAAATTAATACTGTATAGTTATCTTAGAAGTTTAACTTCTAAAAGCATCAGTCACACTAGTAAAACAGTTTAAAGTAAAGTAGCTATAAACTCACCTTTTCTGTTATCAACTGGATCTTTGGGGGGTAAAGGAAGTTCCTCTTCCATGTCAAATATTGCAAGGAGGCCATTCTGGTCAGTTCCAAGAATATCATCTTAAGAAAATAATTATTGTATATAAAGTTTTTAAAAAACACTGTTTTTATGTACATAATTACATATTTTATATAGGTAGTCCTCAACTTACAACCATTCGTTTAGTGACTGTTTGAAGTTACAATGGCACTGAAAAAAAAAAACAATTTATGACCAGTTCTGACACTTTTACTGTATAACTGTGGCAGCATTCCCATGGTAACATAATCAAAATTCGGGCACTTGGCATGTGTTTATGACAGTTGCACTATCCCAAGCCATGTGGATCAACGTTTGCGACCTTCCCAGTTGGCTTCTGACAAGCAAAGTCAATGGGGGAAGCCAGATTCGCTTAACGACCACACAACTCACTTAACATCTGCAGTGATTCACTCAACAACCATGGGAAAAGGACATAAAATGGAGCACCACTCATTTACCAACTGCCTTGCTTAGCAACAGAAATGTGGGGCTCAGTTGTGGTTGTAAGTAGAGGACTATGTAGAAAAAAGCAAATACTAGAACATAAAAGTTACTAAACTTTTTGGGTAAGTTATGCACATTTTAGCAAATCTATTGGACAGCTATAGTGAGACTGGATTTTGTTCATACCTACCAATCATATCTCTTCCAGCTTCTTCGTCTCCAAATCCATCATACTGTAATGCAATTTTGTCTCCAGTTAAATTCGAAGAACTGTGGTCAGCCAGGAGACTATTGGAGCTATTTATTAAACTGTCACTGAAAAAGCTAGCATGCCTTGGAATTTCAATTTCTTCAACTGTGAGAAATATAGATGAATAACTCAGCTATGTTTATATATCTTGGAGATATAATACTTTGCAGTGAGTTAAAAATCAATTGCTTATAAATATTGAATCCAGAATGCAATTTTTGAAAATAAAATAAAACCCTTTTGTATTTTGATTTATGAGGGGAAAAAGTTGCAACCTCACCAAAATTGCCGCCATTGAGAACATTCTGCCCATAAAATTCTGTCAATGTGATGTCCTCAATTTTGCTCTGGTGCAGTGTAAAATGTTGGGTGACCTCAATGGCACTATTAGAAAAAAAGAAAAAAAAGAAGTTTTAGAAAATGCTGCAAAACTGAACCGTTAACTTCCTAATTCACAAAACGTATCCATATAATATTTTAATATATTTGGTTCTAATTAAATTGCACTTCCATCGCCTTTCGCTTACTACTCCATGATGGGATTAAGAAATGGTTAGTAGCACTGATTTAGCAACAAAGGCTGCTTCAGTTACTACATTCATCTATCTCTATCCCCAAAATACAGTTCAAGAATTAAAAACTAACAATGTACAGGTAGTCCTTAATGTCAGGTTTCCAAGTGATGAAATCCATTTAAAAAGAAAAGAACAAAGTCCATCTTCCAAGACAAATTCAAGCCCGAAACTGACACTCAACTTATGACCATAATTGAGTCCAACATTTCTGTTGCTAAGTGAGAGATTTGTAAAGTGAGTTTTGCCCCATTTAATCACCTTTCTGGCCACTGTTGTTAAAAGAATGTTAAGTCAATCACTGCAGTGATTAAGATTAGTAACAGGGTTGTTAAGTGAATATGGCTTCCCCATTGACTTTGCTTGTCAGAAGGGGATCAGGGACAGGGCAATCTTCCTAAGGACGTGCCAGTTTCCAAGTGCCTGAATTTTGATCATGTGACCATGGGGATCCTAGAACGGTTGTGTGTGTAAAAAATGGTCATAAGTCCCGTTTTTCAATGCTGTTGTAACTTCAAATGGTCACTAAATGAACTGTTGTAAGTCAAGGACTACCTGTATTGTATCAGTTTATCATTATCATAAAAACATTAATCTGGACTGTGAAAAAAGTTTAAGAAAGTGCAATTAATCCTCATGAAGGAAAGCCTTAGAAAATAGTGCTCTGTGCTCTTCAGAACTACAGTAAATCTAGCCTGGGTAAGTGGACTGAACACAGAGAAGTGATCCCACAATCTAGTTATAACTTTTAAGAAAATAGAGTGGTTTGATATTAAGGATGCTGAGAGGGAGGGAAATGAGAACAGAATGGAAAATGACACTGAGAAAAGCTGTGTTAAAGTGATAGATGAACCATGCACGGAAAAGAGAATTCATTCCCTTTTCACTTGTTCTATTCTTATCAATAAACAAATGTTGAAAAGTATTTACTTCATGTCTGGAAGTTGGGTATCAAAATCATGAAACTCTTCAGGCAGTGTGATAGTATCATAAATTGCTTCAGAATTTCCTTTCGGAAGGTCAACAAGCCCTAAAGAAAAATATAGAATATAAGTAACTGTGGGATGATGTAGCTTTATATATCCTGCGAGATAAAAATGTATTTTGAGGGCATCCAGCAAGTGTGTTCACATTCTTTAAATTTTCACCTTGTAGTCATTAATTAGATGGCAGAAAATACTTGTCAATTGAATAATGACACAATTACAAAAACATTCTGCTGCTAGTGCAATTCTAGGCATGATTATTCAAAAATAAGCCCCATTGTAGTCTTTGGAATTTACTTCTACTTTGGTTTTTAGAATTGCAATCTCTACATGAAGCAGTAGTTTACGATCCACTACTTGTCTGAAATGGTATAGGATCTCCCTCTTGAGCAGGGGGGTTGGACTAAATCTCCCGGGTCCCTTCCAGCTTCATTCTGTTTCTGACCTTGAGATGGCTTTCCAAGAATCATCTCATGAATCCTGAATCCTTGCGAACCACTTGTTTCATTTTCAAAAGTTAAAGTCATTTCTTTACCATTAATAAGCTTCTTATTAATAATAAGTAGAGGAAAAGCATACCTGGTTGAAAAGTTGATTGCATTTTCAGTAGGGCTTCATTGCAATCTGTCAAAAGATACTTGGTTTTTCTGTGATAGATCCTCACCACTCCAAGTAAAAGATGTCCGGAGGTACGAAGAGCAATTTTAAACTGGGGGGGGGGGGGAGTTGGCATTAACAGGAAAGATCGCAACAGAATTAAGAGTAATTATCCTGGTTCTCATTTTTCTTAAAACCAATCTAAGAGAGTAGCTAAAGGTATCCAAATAGGACATAGGGCATCCCTTTCAGGAAATACTGGGCTAATCTTGCTGTGCTTAGGCAAGAAAGCCAACTGAGTGACTTTGGGCAATTCACCAGGAGACTGGGAGTCCTAGTCCTGCCTTAGGCGTGAAAGTCAGGTGGGTGACTGTAGGCCAATTATTCTCTCAGCCCACCTCACAGGGTTGTTGTTGTGGGGAAAATAGGAATATTAGGAATGTTTGCTGCCTTGAATTACATATAATAAAGGCAGGATAAAAATTAAATAATTAAAAATGGCTCTATTTGCAGAAGTAATTTAGAGCAATGAGTCCAAGCTCTTGTTTAGTACAGGAACCCAATTTAACACGTCCGTAACAGTTGGCTATCTGGTCTGGATATATATCTAGTAAAAATATGGTCACCATCACTCTGGATAATTAGTTTTACCACTGAACTGCCCCTATTGTTAGGAACTGTTTCTTGATCATAAGCTAGAATCTGCCTTCCTGAAACTTAAAAACCTTAATCTGTATTTTATATACTGAAGTGATAGAGAGCTTGACTTTCTTTGGTGTAACAACCCTTTTTAGTTTTTTTTTGCAAGATTAAACATATCCAGATCCTCAAGGTCTTGCTGCAGAACTTAATTTACAATGCCACACCCAGTGTTGAGTAAAAATAGGGGACTTTATTTTTGGTGACATTTTATAAAAGCCATACCTTAGGGGAGAGTATCTTTTCAATGGTATCTTCTAAATTGCATTCAAATATATGAGCCTTTGTGACTTTCTTATCCCAGTGAGCAGCCAGCCATATCTTGGACAAAGGCCCACGCTTATTCATAAGCAGCTGCATATAGAACATTTTGCCAGAAATGTGTTCCTTAACTTGGCAAGCTAGAGGGAAGAAAATAGTTTAAATATTGAATACATCATTTTTTTGTAATTTTTTCAAAGCTAAAATGAAAAATAGTAATCAACTTCAAACAAATGATTTGCTAAAAAGATAAAACTCTTGGATATATAGTTCTGTTTTCATGCTTGCAGGTTTTTTTAAACAAATGCATTATTTGTGTCCAATCTAAGTAACTGCTTAAAATACTTATAGCTACTTGCAATTAGGATACATCAACTGTATATATTATCATGAATTTGTCTTCATACAACATTTATGTACTGAAGCAGTTTCCAAATCAAACTAATAACATCTTTACTGAAATACATAATTAATTTTGGCAAGGTGAATATATTGAAAAAATGTTGTTTTCCTTGTTTCTGTTGCAAAAATAAGAAAATTATTGCTTTCTCAGTGAATTTTAGTCTTTTTGAAAGATATAAAAAGTCCAATTTTATTCATGTGGCGGTAAAGAAGTAAGCAAGGAACTGCAACAATCAAACATATTAGGAACTACCAGAGGACTGAAAAAGAACTGATGTGGTTCCCATCTTCAAAAAGGGAAATAAAAACAGACCCAGGAAACTATACAGACCAAACAGCCTAACATCAATTCCCGGGAAGATACTGGAAAAGATAATAAAAAAACAGATCTGCCAACATCTAGAAACAAGTAAAGTAATAACTAGCAGTCAGCACAGGTTTGTTAAAAACAGATCACGCCAAACCAATCTTATTTCATTCTTCAACAGTGACTAAATTAGTAGACTAGCAAAATACTGTGGACATAATATATTTAGATTTCAGCAAGGTATTTGACAAAGTAGAACAAAACCTACTTCTTGGTAACCTAGAAAAACCACCTCCACCAGATGGATCTGCAACTGGCTGACAAACCGTACTCAACGAGTAATCCTTAATGGGTCTACATGAAGGGAAGTAAGCAGTGGGTGCCACAAGGTTCTGTTTTAGGTCCAGGACTCTTCAATATCTTCATGAACGACTTAGATGAGGGAATAGAAGAGCAACTTCCCAAATTTGCAGATACTAAGCTGGCAGGAACAGCTAACACCCTGAAGATCCAGATGTATCTTTACAGACTAGAACCCTGGGCCATATCTAACAAAATGAAATTAAATGTAGAGAAAAGTAAAGTCCTACACTTAGGCAAGAAAAACCAAAAGTACACATATAGACTGGGTGAAACCAGGCTCAATAGCAGTAACTGTGAGAGGGGTCTTGGAGTCTTAGTGCAGTGGTCCCTAACCCTTTTTGTACCAGGGACCAGTTTCACGTAGAAACACTTTTTCAAGGACTGGCAAAATCAATTCTTCCCTAATAGTAAAGGACTTCTTAGCTTTAGCAATGCGGTCCGCGAAGTTAGGTGCGGAAGTTAGCGCGGAAGTTAGGCGAGGGCAGAAGTGGTTGTCTTTCAAAATAAGACACCCGGAAGCAAAAACATATTTTTATATATATTTTAATCATGATTATTCATTCTTTGCGGCCCGGTACAAAATGATCCATGGATCGGTACCAGTCCGGGACCCGGTGGTTGGGGACCTCTGTCTTAGTGGACAACCAGCTCAATATGACCCAGCAGTGTGCAGCAGCCGCCAAAAAAGCTAATGCAATCCTAAGTTGTATTAACAGGGGGATACAGTCAAGATCAAGGGAAGTACTAATACCACTCCATAAAGCCTTAAGGCTAGGTCCCACTGGCTGTCGGATGCAAAACGTATGCAAAAAGGACATAGCGGATGAGCAAAATTTCGGGGGTGCTCTATCCATTCTCATCTGCTCCAAAAAGTGGCGAAAATTTGCATAAACAGAACGGAAAAGAAAAGAACGGACGTGGGTAGTATGTAGCGGGGATGTTAAACGGATGTTCATAGGAAGCCTAGTAGATGTATATCGGATGCAAACTGTTCACTGTGCATCCTTTCTATTTCCATGCTACTAACACTGTGTAGACGTTCCGTGTACCTTTTGTTTCCTGCCTCTTTCTGTTTTCAGCTGCAGCGGATGTGAGTTGCAAGGATGCCCAGAGGATGCAGAAAGGATACAGCAGACGTTTAATGGATGATAAACGGACATAGAACGTTTGTTGCTCGGATGTCACGGATTTACATCGTACACAGCGGAAAGTTCATCCGTTCACAAAGTTTTGTGCAGCTCAAAAATTCTTGCACGGATGAAATCGCAGTGGACGGATGCTCGACGGATAGAGTGTATGAAACACGTATGCAGTGAGTATACAACGGATGCATCGCGTTTTCCAACGGATGGCAAGCTTTTTTTAACGTTTTACATCCTCTTTGCATCCGTTGGTGCAGTGTGACATGGGCATTAGTAAGACCACACCTAGAGTACTGCATCCAATTTTGGTCATCACATTATAAAAAAGATGTTGAGACTCTAGAAAAAGTAGAGAAGAGCAACCAGAATGATTAGGGGACGAGAGGCTAAAACATACAAATGGTTGCAGGAACTGGGCTTGGCTAGTCTAGTAAAGAGAAGGACCAGGGGAGACAGGAGAGCATCTTCCAATATTTGAGGGGCTGCCACAGAGAGCAAGGGGTCAAGCTATTTTCTAAAGCTCCTGTAGGCCAGACGAGGAATAATGGATGGAAACTGAACAAGGAGAGATTTAACCTGGAAATAAGGAGAAACTTTCTGAGTTTCAACCAATGGAACAGAAGTTGCCCTCAGAAGTTGTGGGAGTGCCATCAGTTGAGACTTTCAAGAAGAGGTTGGACTGCCCTCTGTCAGAAATGGTGTAAAGTCTCCCGCTTGGGCGGGGGGTTGGACTAGATAACCTACAAGGTCCCTTCCAACTCTGATTATCTGTATCTGTATCTATTTATTGTGGGAGCATCATCACTTGAGACTTTCAATAAGAGATTAGACTGCCATTTATCAGAAATGATGTAGGGTCTCCCGCTTGGGCGAGGGGTTGGACTAGATGATCTATAAGGTGCCTTGCAACTCTGATTATCTGTTATTATCTGGTGTTCAAACATTTGGTTTTAGAAACCACAAAGAAAATATGCACAAGAAATGAAATATGATGGGACTTCTGGGAGAGGTTTTTTCAAAAAAATAATCTTAAAGGTAGATGTAAAAATGGTTTGGGATGCGAGCAAAGCTTTCGTGATAGGTTACCTTATAAAACATACAAGTGAATTCAAAAAGAACTACCTATTTTGGGTGAGATAAAAAGAAAAGAGTTAAATAAATTTATAGAGAAGATAAATATTTTTCAACATATTAAGCTTCTTACAGCACTTTTCTACAGGAAAAGTTGGAGCTTAGTTGATAGTTGTTTAAGATGGCTGAATCAAGAGATGGTCTCAGAGTAAAAGCACCATAACATTTTTCAAAGACCAGGTTTGTTAAAGGGCTGTTCCTTAGTCTGTGGTCCTTGTTAATAATTTAAATATCTTTGCATAAAAGACTACCACAACTTCCAATAAGAACTGAGCTTCTGGTGAGGCTTCAAGGCCAACTAGATATCCCCAGAGGAGTGGAGACGGCATTGGTGACTTCTGGCTAGCAAATTCTCTCTGGAAATAGGAGATATTATGAGATTGCTCACTTCTACTCTGGACAGTTGCTCCTTGATTTGTTGTTTTGTCAGCAAATTGTGTCCAATTCTTGCAACCCTATGCATAGCATGGCAGGTTCCCTTGTACTCCACTGTCCCCTGGCATTTGCTTAAATTCATGTTCATTCATGACACTATCTAACCATCTCCTCCTCTGCCATCCCCTTCTCCTTTTGCCTTCCATCTTTTTCAACATCAGGGCCCAGCGAATCCTCTCTTCTCATTTGGTGGCCAAAATATTTGAGCTTCAGCTTCAATATCTGTCCTTTCAAAGACCAGATAGGGTTGAATTATTTTCGGATTGACTGATTTATTCTCCTTGCAGTCCAAAGGACTCTCAAGAGTCTTCTCCAGAACCACAATTCAGAATCATCAATCCTTCGGTGCTCAGCCTTCCTTATGGTCCAGCTCTCTTGGTCATACATTACTTCTGGGAAAACCACAGCTTTGACTTTCCTGACCTTTGTTGGCAAGATGATGTCTCTGCTTTTTAATATGCTGTCTAGGTTTGCTGTAGCTTTCCTCCCAAGGAGCAAGCCTCTTTAAATTTCATGGCTGCAGTTGCTGTCTGCAGTGATCTTGGAGCACAAGAAAATAAAATCTGCCACTGCTTCCATTTCTTCCTCTTCCATTTGTCAGGAAATGATGGGACCAGATGCTATCTTAGTCTTTTTTTTTTAATGTGGAATTTCAAGCCAACTTTTGCAGTCTCCTTTTTCACTGTCAAGAGGCTCTTTAGTTCTTCTTCACTTTCTGCCATTAAAATGGTATCATACACATAAGTTGTTGATATTTCTCCTAGCAATCTTAATTCCAATTTATAATTCATCCAGCCTGGCATTTTGCACGATGTACTACTCTACATATAAGTTAAATAAGGGTGACAATTCATCAGCCTCGTCATATTCCGTTTTCTGTTTTGAACCAGTTGTTCCATATCCAATTCTAACTGTTGCTTCTTGACCCACATGCAGGTTTCTCAGGTAAGGTAGTTTGGAACTCCCATCCATTTAAGAACTTGCCACAATTTGTTATGAACCACATAATCCAAAGCTTTAGAAGTCAATGAAGCAGAATTCTGGAATTTCCTTGCTTTCTCCATAACCCAGCAAATATTGTCACTTTAATCTCTAGTTCCTGACTCTTTGAAACCCAGTTTGTACTTCAGGTAGATCTCCATTCACATACTACTGAAGCCTAACCTGTAGGATTTTGAGTGCAACCCTGATAGCATGTGAAATTACCATATTTGTACGGTGGTTGGTTATTCTTTGGCTTTCTCTTTTGGGGATTGTAAATTGCTGTTTTCCAATCCTCTGACCACTGTTATTTTCCAAATCTGCTAGAATATTGAGTGCAGTATTTTAAGGACATCACCTTTTAGGATTTTAAAGAGCTCAGCTGGAATACCATCACGTCCACGAGCTCAGTTGTTGGTAATGCTTCTTAAGGCTCAGTTGGCTTCACACTCCAGGATATCTGGCTTGAGATCAGTGATCACACCACTGTGGTTATCAGGAACATTAAGGTCATTCTCATATAGTTATTTCCATCTCTTCTTAATCTCTTTTATTTCTGTTAGGTCCCTACCATTTTTGTCCTTTATCATGCCCATCTTTGCATGAAATGTTTCTTTAGTGTCTCCAATTTTTAAAAAAGAATTTTTTTAAAAAAAATAAATAGTATTTTCCAATCTATTATTTTCCTTTATTTCTTTGCATTGCCATCTAAGGCTTTATCTCTCCTTGCTATTCTCTGGAAACCTGCATTCAGTTGAGCATATTTTTCCCTTTCTGTCTTTTGCTTTCCTTCTTTCCTCAGCGATTTGTAAAGCCTCATCAAATAGCCACTTCACTTTCTTGCATTTTTTTTTAGTTGCTGCTTCCTGTACAATGTTACAAACCTCCATCCATAGCTCTTCAGGCACTTTGTCTACCAGATCTAATTCTTTAAATATATTCATCACCTCCACTGTATATCCATAAGGGATATGATTTAAAATTTAGATCATACCTGAATGGCTTCATGATTTTCCTACCTTCCTTCAGTTTAAACCTGAATTTTGCAACAAGAATCAATAGTAGGGTCATATGTTTGGATTATTGTGATGCTGAATGGTTTGCCTTGGATTCAAACTGAGATCATTGTCATTTTTAACATTGTACCCCAGTCTCCTGCTTAAGCAGGGAGTTGGACTAGATTACCTACACGGTCCCAACTCTATTCTATTCTACCTATTCAGTACTGCTTTTCTCATTGTTTTGTTGACTACTCCATTTCTTCTAAGGAATTCTTGCCCACAGTAGTAAATACAATGATCGTATGAATTAAATCCACTCATTTCCACCCACTTTAGTTCACTGATTCCCAAGATATCAATGTTCATTTTTGCCATCTAATGTTTGACTACATCCAGCTTACCTTGAATCATAGATCTTACATTCCAAGTTCATATGCAATATTGTTCTTTACAGCATTGGAATTTCCTTTCACCACCAGATGCATCCATAGCTGAGCATCCTTTTGGCTTTGGCCTAGCCACTTCATGCTTTTGGAAACTACTTGTAATAGCCCTCCACTCTTCCTCAGTGCCATATTGGGCACCTTCCAACCTGAGGGGCTCCTCTTCTTTTAATCTTTTGATGCTATCCATGGGGTTTTCTTGGCAAGAATACTGGAATAGATTGCCATTTCCTTCTCCAGTGGAGCACATTTTGTCAGAACTCTTCACTATGACCTTGAGTGGTCTTTCATAGCATAGTTCTTAGCTTCATTCAGCTGTACAAGTCCCTTTGCCATGACAAGGCAGTGATCCATGAAGGGGTTTTTGTGAGTAGATTGCGGTAACTAACATTTTTAACAGTTGGCTCATGACTTGAGATGCTGAGAACTGAGGAATTTTAGTGAAGCCTGCAGCTTTAGCATAGCTTATATGGAAAGGTTTGCATGAGCATCATTTCTTAATCATTTTTGGATATAATTAATCTACAATTACAGAGAGATTGTCAGCTCTCGGATTCAGGTTTTCCCAGATGTGCAATATGACAACTCTAATAAAATAGAACTTTGAGAAAAAGCCTGTCTCGGAGTGTATTGGGTTGGAGTTTGTGAGTTGGAACGCTGACAGAGATTTTGTGAATGGGAGAATAAGATTCCACTTGAATTATTTTTTTCTGGTTTACAAAGGAATAAGGAAAGAAAGATTTAAAGGGAGTGCCTGATATATAGCTAACAGTGAGCTGCTTCCATTGGTATTCTTGGTGGCAGTCCGACACAGCCAGTACAATAAAAGCTTTGGGTTGTGGAGCAGAAACATCTGGATGGTGCCAAGCTGTCAAGAGACATGCCAAAACCAATGATCACAGTATCATGAGGACAGTGTTTTATAGGCCATATGTCAGCTCTGAGATCAGCTGCCACAAGAATGTGAACCATGAAGGGAGGTGAGGGAGTTGAACAGTTCAAGGTTATTTAGTATGTCACATTAAAAAATTCCAGCTGCAGTTAATTGGTTCTCGTGATTTATGAAGTATAGTAAGTGGGAGGAGATAGGTGGGACTTTGTGAGATGTGCTGGGAATGAGTCTCAGTTTTGGAAATTTCCATAGACATACCAGAGCTGTTCCTAATAAATCAATTGGAGATTATGCTTGTCTCAAGAGTGATTGATTACTATGGATAAATTCTGGATGCCTAACACCATATACATTTGATAAATAAATATGGATTTTAGAAAAAACTGGAATTGCAGTTGCCTTTGATCAAACTAAAATAGTTCTGTGGTGCTGATTTTGGGATAACTGATGTTTTGTTCATTTTAATAAACTAGGTGTAAGGTATTGTTATGTGGTTAGTTTTAGAAATTGTGTTTTAGATTTTTTATATTTCACTCTTTTGATAGGTTCTTTTCAATATGGAAAAGGAAATACTGTACCTTGTAATGTTTTTGGGGAGAAGAAAGAAAAATATCAAATTTTAAATACTTAGCACCAGTTTTTCTTTTCCAGAAAATTTCATTATTATATTATAAAAATTAAAAAAAAAATTACTAAGTGTATTTTTATCTGCTCAATTCTAATGGAGTCAGTAAAAAGCCAAGAATGAAAAATTGGTGGGAAGATAAGAGTTGAAAAAGCATTCAAAAAAAGTTGTATTTCTGAATACAAACTGATAAAATTTTGGCACACTTATATATATAACTGGTTGAGAAGAAAGTGTTGTTAATTGATGTGGCATTACCAGGAGGTAGTAGAAGACAAAGAATTGGAGATCACAAAATATCAAGAACTGAAAATGATGACACATTCAGTGCTATACCAAAAAAATCTTGGACGGCACATAGGAAATCTGCCATTCACAAAATTTCTTCCATTGCAAAAAACCACATTGGTTGGTTCTTCACATATATTACACAAATTCATTAAGATGTCCTAAGTTATTGAGAAGAACGTAATGCAAATGAAGGTCAACACCAGCTAAAGAACTGTCAGTTGTGATTTCATACTGTTGTGTATATCAGGGGTCCCCAACCACCGGTCCCTGGACCGGTACCGGTCTGTGGATCATTTTTTACCGGGCTGCAAAGCTTGGGCGCCGCCATCTTGTTTCGACGGCGCTTCCGGTTTTCGGTTGCTTCCAGGTTTTCGGTTGGAAAGTGCTTCCGGGTTTTCGGTTGGAAAGCGGCGTTTGGGAGCTGAAGGGATTCTTGTGCCTTAGTTTCGTCGAAGGGGGGGCCAGCTTCGAACAAAGAGCCATCCCGATGGCCGTGGAGTCTCGCGTTACTCAGGTACCGGTCCATGGAAGAATGAATAATCGTGAAACCGGTTCCTGGTACAAAAAAGGCTGGGGATTACTGGCACATATCATTTTAAAACTTTGTCCATGTATTTTTTCTTCTGGTTTAGGTTTGGCACAATGAACAGCAATCCTCTGTATATGTGCAGTGAAACCTGACAAATGAAGAAGACTCAGTGCCTTGTCTTTGAAGCTTCTGCCCTGTGGAACACCTTGTCCACATAAAGTCTTAAAAAGCTTTTCCCCCAAGTGTTGGAGGAAGATTAGATGATAGCACCTTAGTGGGGATTGGCACACATTTTATTCTTTTAATTGGTTGATTTTTTTCAATTTTTCAAATTATTTTATATGTCTTTTAATTTCTAATTGGGAGCCACCCAGAGTCGGTTGAAAGGTAGTCAGGCAGCTTCATAAATATTTTTAAATAAACAAACAAAAGATCAGAACTTTAACAGTGGCAGCTTATGTCTGCATTGGCTTGAATTGTGGCGCTTCCTACAAACCCAAACAACCCTGCAGGGCTACAGTGATGGCAAAGCAAGTAAATAAACTTACAAAGTAGTTTATCGAAGCAATTGAATCTGAGAAGGATCCCAGAAAAGATGGTTAAAGATTGAAAAAATAGAGCTTATGGGGCTTTGATTACCACACTATAAAAAAGATGTTGAAGCTCTAGAAAAAGTGCTGAGAAGAGAAACCAGGATGATTAGGGGACTGGAGGCTAAAACATATGAAGAACAGTTACAGGAACTGGGCTTGGCTACTTTAGTGAAGAAAATGACCAGGGGAGACATGATAGAGGTCTTCCAATATTTGAGGGGCTGTCCCAAAGAGGAGGAAGGGGACAAGCTATTTTCTAAAGCTCCTGAAGGCCAGACAAGGAATAATGGATGGAAACTGATCAAGGAGAGATTCAACCTGAAATAAGAAGAAACTTTCTGACAATGAGAACAACCAACCTATGGAACAGAAGTTGCCTTCAGAAGTTGTGGGAGCTTCATCATTTGAGACTTTCAAGAAGAGACTGGAGAACCATTTGTCAGAAATGGGGTTTAGGCGGGGGGTTGGACTAGATGACCTATAACGTCCCTTCCAACTCTGATTATCTGTAATTATCTGTAAGATTGCAAAAAAAAAAAAAAGAGCTTCGGGGGTTGGACAAGGAGGGCCTCTTGCTCTTGGGGTTTACTTATTTGTTAGGTCAGTTCTGGTCACAATACACAAAACATGCCCAGACCCTATAAAGAGTGCAGAGAAGAGCAACACAGATGTGATTAGGGGTCTGCTGGACAAATCATATGAAGAATGACTGTAGGATCTGGGAATGACAAGCCAATCAAAGAGAAGCATTAGGGAGGACATGACAGTAGACTTCCAGTATTTGAGATGCTGTCACAGAGAACAGTGGGTGGACTTATTCTCCAAAGAACTCAAAGGCAGGAGAAGAACCAATGGGTAGGAAATTGGACAACCATTTGACTAGGATGGTGTAAGGTCTCCTGCCCTGAGCAGGGGGTTGGATTAGAAGGCCTCCAGGCTTCCTTCCAGCCCTGGGATTCCATGATTCTAACTAAAGAACCTTTTTAATGTATAACAGGAAGCAAAATGGTTGTTGGAATTTTTCAAGGAAAGTTCAGACCACCATTTGTTTTCAGGTGGAATTAGAAGACCTCCAGGCTCCCTTCTAGCCCTGGGATTCCATGATTCTAACTAAAGAACATTCTTAATGTATAACATGGTAAACAGTTGTCTGCTTGTTGGAAGTTTTCAAGGAAAGATTGGAAGATTGGAAGCAGGGGGTTGGACTAGAAGACCTCCTAGGTCCCTTCCAGCCCTAACATTAAATTTATAATGTTTATAATTTATAATGTTATAATTTATACTTGTATAATGTATAATTATAAATTTGTCACCCCTCGCTGACAACAACTCTTTGGGCGATTTTATTTTTATATATTCCCTCACAAACACTATAAAATCAGTTATCTGTGATGGAGGCACTAAAAAGGGGCAACTTGTGAGGAAACACGAGAAAATAAAATAAGCTTTAGCAAAAGTTTAGAATACGGTGCGTGTGAAATCCTGTCCTTCGGAGGCAAAAAGGGCGCTTCTATGGAAGGGGCAAAAAGAGACTATTTAATTAGCTTATACTAAGCATGCAAATTCTCCTCAGGCATTTTACAAGCCTGCGATCTCACCTCCGGAATCTTCCCGCCCAAACGCGCAAGTAAAGAGCGCATGCGTGGTTCTAAAGGCCATGTGTGCCTGCATTGGATTAATATCCCCCCCCCTTCCTTCCCGCGCTCTAGACCGGGAGCCGGGTCTCCGACGCGCACGCGCAGATGATGATTGAGGCGAGCCGAGGGAAAGGAGCAAAAAGGGAAGGCAGGCCGAATGAAAGGATGAAGGGCGAGAACAAGGAGGAGGAGCCTCGGGCTGTAATGTTCGAAAGGGGCGGGCGGGGCTTGAATGACGTCATCCAACTCCAAGTGTATTGCATTCTCATTAGCTGGCAGTTTATTTTGTGGCTATTGTTAAGAAATGCCCATACCAAGAGAAGTTCATTATGCAAATAAGGAAGACTGGAATTCATTTATAATGGAATGAAATGAAGTTAGACTTAATAGCAGTAACTGTGAAAGGGATCTCGGTGTCTTAGTGGACAACCAGCTAAATAGGAACCAGCAGTGTGCAACAGCAGCCAAAAAAGCCAAGGCAGTCCTAAACTGCAATAACAGAAGGATTGAGATCAAGTGAGGTACTAATAGACTAGATAGAATTATTTATTGACCAAGTGTGATTGGACATGCAAGGAATTTGTTTTGGTGCAAATGCTCTCGGTGGACATAAAAGATACAACCATTCTATAACGCCTGAGTAAGACCACACCTAGGGTCCTGCATCCAGTTTTGGTCACCACACTATAAAAAAAGATGTTGAGACTCTAGAAAGAGTGCAGAGAAGAGCAACTAAGATGATTAGGGGACCGGAGGATGAAACATACGATGAACGGTTGCAGGAACTGGGCCTGGCTAGTCTAAGGAAAAGAAGGACCGGGGAGACAGGATAGCATCTTCCAGTTTTTGAGGGGCTGCCCCAGAGAGGAGGAAGGGGTCAAGCTATTTTCTAAAGCACCCGAAGACCAGACAAGGAATAATGGATGGAAACTGAACAAGCAGAGATTCAACCTGGAGATAAGGAGAAACTTTCTGAGAGTGAGAACCATCAACCCATGGAACAGAATTTGCCTTCAGAAGTTGTGGGAGCTTCATCACTGGAGGCTTTCAAGAACAGATTGGACTGCCATTTGTCAGAAATGGTGTAGAGTCTCTGGCTTGGGTGAGGAGGTTGGACTAGGTGACCTCCAAGGTCCCTTCCAGTTCTATCATTCTGTTATTCTCACTTGACACCAACCAGGGCTCCTTTTGCCAGCCAACCAGCCAGCCAGCCTCATTGTACCATGTCATTTTATGACTGTTTCTGAAGGTTGCTGTTGAATTGATTCATGGAAATCTCCCTGCTGGGCATCGGATTTGGCAGTCTGGAAATTACATTCTGCAGACTGCGGAATGAGGTCAGGGCAGAAAGGCAGCGGCTTCGAAGCCGCATCAGCAGAAGAGAAGAGAGAGCCTGCAAGCAGCTGGTGCCTCCGCCACAAAAGTCAGATGCTCAATGCCCAGTGACGTTCTCCTGGCAGAGGTGGAGAGAGCTGGCATCGCCCATATGACATTCTAAGGAGCGTCATGACTGGCGTGCAGAGTCCAGAGGGCTGCTAGAGGGCAGCAGGAGGACTGATGGAGCTGCCAACTCTAGGTTATTTCAATTTGGTGAGTCCTGCCAGGCATTCTGTTGGAAGAAAATACCCTTCTGGGTTCAGTTCCAAGCGGGGAGGAAAGACACTGGAAACATGGAGGCTGCTTGGAAAGATGGTTTAATGGTGGACAGGTTCATATGCCTTGGGTGAAGAAAGAAGGGCAGAGATGCTGAGATCCCTTGGTTTTATGCCCTCTGTTGGGATTTGAATTTGAGCTTGTATTCTGATTGCTTGTCAAACTCCCATGGGGCCCTGCGGGAGCAACTCTGTAGGCTGTCCTGAGTTGGTTGAGCCTTTGCTGGATGATGATGTAATGAAAGGGCTTTGGGCAATTCCTATTATGGCTTTACCTGGAGTAGATCTTTTTTATGTAGAATAGACTGGATCAGGCGAGAGTAATGGCCCATTAGCAAAGGTGGGGGAGGGCTGAGTTTCTGCTTCTGAGGTGAGTTTCTGCTTCTGAGTTTCTACTCTTTTAAGGGGAAATATTCTGCCTTTTAAGTATATTCTAATATATTTCATTTTCCGAGGAGAGGGGTGGGGTTTAACTTCCAACAGTTCCTTGGCTGAGCCAAGAAGAAGCTGACAAGTATACCGAACCAGACTGGATGGATAGAAACAGCTGGGGGAAGCCGGTCCCTCAGGTAATCTAGTCTCAAACCTCAAAGGTGACTTTAAAGATGACTAGCAGCATCTTGAATTGCATCCAGAAATTACACCTGTGCCCTTTTTGGGGATATCTTTTCAATTCCAAGAGAGCATTCTTTGAAGATTCATTTCGTGTGTCATGATTCTGGCAGTTAAATCATGAATCTTGAGCCAAACTTCCAAAACTTCAAAAGGATTTATTGGGAGTTAACATGTCCGGCACTGCCTGGGTGTAGATGACTCTGAGACACATCATTCATTGTCACCCTTGGTTTCCCCCCACCCACTGGGTGTATCATACTTCATATTATCCAATGAGACACGTCCATAGCCAAGAGGCATCAATCATGCTCTCCAGAATTTAGAATTTTGCATTGCAGAAACTTCCGTCACCTAGTTACTATCTTTGAAAACATTTATGGAATGCACTTTCGGTTTGCAAGCTGCTGCACTGCTCCCCCCTCCCTTTCTGTTGGCAACTCTAAAAAGACCATAGAAATATTTCATGAGTTGACATCGTGATTCCTTTCTTTCAAAAATCCACCCAAGATTCCAGAAAAGCATGCTTTCGAGATTTCACCCTTTTAAGATTCCTTCCATGAATCCATCCACAATTCCAGAAAAGCATCCTTTCAAGATTCCTTTCATGATTTCTTTCATGATTCCTTTCTTTCAAGAATCCATCCTTGATTCCAGAAAAGGCATGCTTTCAAGATTACACCCTTTCCAAATTCCTTCCCAAAATCCATCCACAATTCCAGACAAGCATCCTTTCCAAATTCCCTTCAAGACTACATCCTTTTAAGATTCCTTAAAAGGCCCCACCCTTTCAAGATCTCACCCTTCCAAGAATTCATGTACGATTCCAGAAAAGCATCCTTTCACAATACCATCCTTTCAATAATCCCTTTCAAGATTTCATTTGTTCAAGATTTCTTTCAAGATTCCTTCCTTTCAAGCTTCCACAGAAACTTCCAGAAAGGTATCATCTCAAGATGCCACCCTTTCAAGATTCCTTCCAATAGCCCATCCTTTCAAGATTCAAGAGGACTGTTGTCCTATGTTCCCAAATTGTCATTTTTTTCAATGACAATTAGCTACATTCAACCTTTCTAAAAAATTTCTTCATTCTTAAACTAATAAAGCAGGAAAGGACTTTGGAGGTCTTGTTCAAGCAGGAAACTCCATACCTTGTTAGACAAATGGTTGTCCAGATTCTTCTTAAAATCCTCCAGTGACGAAGCACTCACAACTTCTGCAGGCAACTTCTGTTCTGCTAATTAATTCCAGAGCCTCACAAAAGCTCTAAACTTCTGAAATTCTGTCCCACTGATTAATTGTTGTCAGGAAATTTCTCCTTAGATCCAGGTTGCTTCTTTCCTTGACTAGTTTCCATCCGTTGCTTCTTGCCCTTCCTTCAGGTGCCATTTGACTGGATAACATGAATCCAGGATGGTATCTCCTGCTTGATCAAGACTTCCTAGGTTCCTTCCAACTCTGTTATCCTGTTACCTGTTTTGTCAAAATCTTAGGCCATGTAGTGTCCAGTAACCCAGGGGTCTCCAACCTTGGCAACCATAAGACTTGTGAATTCTGGGAGTTGAAGTCCACAAGTCTTATAGTTGCCAAGGTTGGAGACCAGGGGTGGGATTCAAATTTTTTAACAACCGGTTCTGTGGGCGTGGCTTAATTGGTGGGCATGGCTTGGTGGTAATTTTATTGGCTGGGTGTGGCCAACTCAATATCACTCACACCGAGGCACGCATCTTCTCGCCTGGCCTCTCGTGACTGTGGGGATGCTGCAACAGTCATAAGTATGAAAAATGGTCATAAGTCACTTTTTTCAGTGCCATTGTAACTTTGAATGGTCCCTCCACACAAGCAAAGTACCAGCAAAGTAAAAAACCTCCAGAGATGTTCCTGAGACAGGAAGTCTAGTCCTGCCAAGAATGTAATACGGGTTAATGGAGAGGCAGTTTCTGTAAGCAACACCAGAATGTTTCCTTCCTGCCTTCCTTACAGGATTAGACCAGTAATTTCTTCTAACAACCGGTTCTCCAAACTGCTTAGAGTGTTAACAACCGGTTCTAGAGAACTTGTGCGAGCCGGCAGAATCCCGCCATTGTTGGAGACTCCTGCAACTAACCAGTGTTAGATGGGGAAGAAAAGACCATTGGGTATCCTTCTGAGACCTCAGAAGTATCTGCTTCGTTGGAATGACTTTTCTTATTGAGAGTATCAAATCTCTCCCTGCGTCTGAAAGAGGCTTGTGCCAAAAATTGTAATGAAATATTGTAATTGTAAAAAAAAAAACCCAAATGTTTTAAACACTGCATGTCCTCTTAAATGCCCCAAACTTGCCCACTCAGATCGTGTATAATTTCCAGGCTGCATTCACCAAGCTTTTTGAGAATGATGGGATATGTTATTCAACCCATTTAGGGTGAGCCTGGGAAACATTATTCTACTTAACTACAAAGGCTTAATGTGAGCTGAGTCATCTATTCAAATAGAGTGGTTTGGATAGATACCAGTGCAAGATATTAATTAGATGAAATAAAATAGAGATGCTTTACAGAAATAGCTACACTTGTGAGACATAGATATCTTTTGAGGGCCCCTTCCTTCCTTCCCTTCCTTCCTCTCTCCCACCCTCAGTCCCAGCCTCTCTCCTTTCTTCCCTGATTTTCCTTCCTTTCTTCCTCCCTTCCCCTCGACTTTTCTTCCTTCCTCCCTCTCTCCCTCTTTCCCTTTCCCCCTTCCCCCCCCCCTCTGCCTCCCTCCCTCCCTCCTTCCCACTCATCCTCCACCCCTCCCTTCCCCAGTTATTGCCTTTTTGGGTTACAGTGTTTTTTTAAAAACAGCTGAGCCTGTGTGTTAAAAATATTGACATGCAGACAAATATACACCCACAATTTGCTGCTTGCAGGTTCACACATTTAAAATTGCTCAAATTGGCAAGTAATTTTATTTTGTAAATAAAATATCTGGATGCCCGTGCTGATATATGTCCATATGCATCCATATAAGAAGAAACTAATACGTCTGCCTTTTGTTTGGAAAATGAAGGGCAACTTTTTAAACAAATGAATCATGGTTGCAGAAACTATTATGTCCCAACACGTCCTTTGCATCAGGTTTTTTCCCTTTCTTCTCACAGGATTCAACATTTTTTCTTTGTAGGCACAAAGTGTTTCTCTCCCTTGGGAACTTGCTGCTGTGGGGAACCAGGACTGACTGACTGGGGAATTCTGGGAGTTGAAGTCCACCCATTTTTCAGGCCATAGTGCAGGTGTCTCCAAACTTGGCAACTTTAAGACCTGTGGACTTCAACTCCCCAAATTCCTCTGCTGAGAAATTCTGGGAGTTGAAGCCCACAAGTCTTAAAGTTGCCAAGTTTGGAGACCTCTGCCATAGTGCATGACTGGCTGAGGAATTCTGGGAATTGAAGTCCACCCATCTTCAAGTAGCAACAGTGGATGACTGCGTAGGGCATACTAGGAGTTGAAATTCAGCCTTTTTGGAGTGGCCATGAGGCATGGCTGGCTGGGGAATTCTGGGAGTTGATGTCCAGGCATTCTTCAAGCTTCCAAGGTTGAGGAAAACTGGGAACAGATATTTGTCTGGTTGAAGTTCACTGTAGGAGGCCAAGGTGCTTCAACGGAGCTCCACCCTGGTCACGGGAGAGAATTTCTTCGGTTTACCCGTATTTTTAGGGACCTTCTAGGAGGAAGGGCATCCCCCATGTCTTCAGAACTCGAGCGGGCCCTGGTTCCGAATCCGTTCCTGCTGGGATTGGCACTCTCCCAGTCTACGCAGACCAGTTTCAGCTCCCACAACGTGGTATGTAGTTTCCTCAGCTTCTCCAGGAGTTGCTGGTCCTGCAGCTGCATCTCCTGCTGAAGGAGGAAGCAGATGAGAGAGAGGGAGGGAAGAAGGTGAGAAAGAAAGAAAAGGAAGAAAGATGGAAGGATGGAAGGAAGAAAGAGAAAAGAATTGAGGGAATAAAAGAATATAAAGAAAGAAAGATGGATGGAAGTAGAGAAAGAAAGAAAGAAAGATATAAAGATAAAGATGGATGGAATTAGAGAAAAGGAAAGAAAAAGAAAGAAAGAAAGAAAAAGAAAGATGGCAGGAAGGTAGGGAGAGAAGCAGTTCAATATAATGGAAGATCTACTTGTGGGGCTCTCTTCTGATCACAATCACAATCACTTCACATACATATGGAAACATATAACTAGTTTCCCCCCACAAGGGATTATTCTGGGGTGGGATGCAAATATTTTTACTACTGGTTCTGTGGGCGTGGCTAGGTAGGAGTGGCTAGGTGGATGTGGCCATGTGACTGGGTGGGTGTGGCCTCCTCCTCCTCCTCCTCCTCCTCCTGCAGCACACCTCCCCCTGCACTCCATTTTTTGGCCTCCCGGGTGGAGCAGTGAGACAGTGAGGGGGATCCCGGCACAGCTGATCATAGGAACAGCTGATCGTCGGGAGAGGGAAAAAATACTGTAAGGAGTGACTGGGCCGGATGGAGCGGGCAGGGGAGAATGCAGTCAACAATGTCGCCCATGCGTGATCAGGACTGACTGGGTGGGGAGGGGGGGGGGGGAGAGGGGCACAATTTGCTGGGCAGAATCATAACAACCATTTCTGTAGAAACGGTCCAAACCGGTGGAATCCCACCCCTGGATTATTCTCTATACTATTTGTGTTGTTTTGTATGTTCTGTTACGGAAATGCACCAGAGAGGCTAAACCCAATTTCGTTGTATACATCAGGGGTCCCCAATCACCGGGCCCAGGACCGGTACCGGTCCGTGGATCATTTTGTACCGGGCCGCAAAGAATGAATAATCGTGACTAAAATATGTATAGAAATATGTTTTTAGTAAAGAAATAGTAAGGAAGCCCTTTACTATTGGGGAAGAATTGATTTTGCCGGTCCTTGAAAAAGTGTTTCTGCGTGAAACTGGTCCCTGGTACAGAAAAGGTTGGGGGCCACCGGTATACATGACATAAAATGATAGTAAAAGTTAAACTTAAGCTGAAGCTAAAATGTTGTCTCTTTGACTCCTTGGATTGAAGACCAAGTAGACCAAGCAGCTTGATTGACAGGATTTGGCCCCTTTCCTGGCCAGACGCTGCCTGAGCTTGCAGGAGGAGCCGAGTGCTACATCAGGCAGAGGGTGTATCTTGCAGCAGGAGGACCCCTTGCAGGCTGCACCTCTGTGCAAGGATACCCCCCCTCCCTGTCCCCCCTCTCTTCAAAGCCCCCTGGAGCCCAGAGATCCAGGAAACCCCCCACCCCTCTCAGAAGAGAAATCAGAGCAATTAGCCGGGCCAGGATGTTGCCATGCCATTAAAAGGGAAGAAAAGGGAAGAGGAAGGAAAGCTGCTTGCAGCTCACTCCTTTTCTAGAGTGCCAAGTTTTCAGGGCAGGTGGAAGAAGGAAGGGAGGGAGGGA
>BLBF01000069.1:3052744-3085325 GCA_015471245.1 Laticauda colubrina
CCCCCTCCTCCTCCCCGCTCCTCCTCTTCACAAACCCCCCTCCCTTCTAGAACTGATGGTGTTCTCTATCTGGGTTTTGAAATGTCTGCAAGCAAACCCCCAAGCTGAGAGACCATCGGGGACTCCACAGTTCCATCCTGAGCAACAGAGATTCCCTTCTATTAGTAAACAAAATCCTGCCAGATTAAAATTATGTCTCTCTGACCTCAAGGGATACAGCCTAGGAGATTCCAGGGCCTGGCTATTCTAAATTTCTGTCTCTGATTCCTTGAAGTACAGGAAAGGTTTTGTTTTGTTTGCAAAAACTCATTTCTCCTAGGAAACACTGAAAGCTAGAGACTGGCTGGTTGCCCTAACAATAATGGCTGTAATTACAATTATATTTTTACCTGTCAAGCTATGCTATAGCTTTCCTGTCTTGGCTATGAGCCTGGAGGAGTTGGGCTCTAGTGTTTGTCTCCCACATCACATGTCAGACCAGATGGAATCGAGTTGAGAAAGGATTGGGGTCAATGCTAAGAGCTTTCAGGACCATGGAGAGCTCCTAACAGGCCTTGTTGTTCCAGGTTTGCAGCTAAGAGACCAGCTGGTTACAGATAATCCTCCACTTAGGGCCAAAATCTCCACTGCTAAGCAAGACAATTGTTACCCCATTTAATGACCTTTCTTGCCACAGTTCTTAACTGAATCACTGCGGTCAGGGGTGGGATTCAACTAGTTTGGCCCAGTTCGTGCAAACCAGTAGCTCCGAAGATCAGCTGTGAATGAACCAATTAGCTCCAATGATCAGCTGTTAGCCCATCCATCCACCCGGCTCTAGTCTGTACTTTATTTCCAGGTTTTCCAGCTCAGCTGATTCATGTGGTACAACGGATTGCCACGCTTCAGCTGTTTTACACACAGGGCTTGCAGCAGAAGGTGAGTTGGAAGTGCTGCACTCAACAAACCCATTGTTACACCAGTTGAATCTCACCCCTGACTGCGGTTGTTAAGTCAGTATTTCATTTATATGGAATGGAATAGCACGGAATGGCAGAGAATGGAATGGAATGGAATAGAGTAGGGTAGAGTAGAATGGAATGGAATAGAATAGAATAGAATAGAAAATATGGAATAGACTGGAATAGAACTGAACAGAATAGAATAGAAATATAGAATAGAATAGGAATATAGAATAGGAACAAATAGAACAGGAACAAATAGAACAGTATAGAATAGGAATATAAAATAGAATAGAATAGAAAATATGGAATGGAATAGAATAGAATTCAGAATGAAATAGAACAGAACAGAAGAGAATAAAATAGGAATATAGAATAGAATAGGAACAAATAGAATAGTATAGAATAAGAATATCGAATAGAATAGAATAGCAAATATGGAATGGAATGAAATAGAATAGAATTCAGAATCGAACCGAACCGAATAGAATAAAATAGAAATATAGAATAGAATAGGAATAGGAATATAGAACAGAATAGAATAGAATATTCTATTCTGTTCAAGCAGGAGACGCGATGCTGTTTCAGACAAGTGACTGTCCAGTCTCTTCTTAAAACCTCCAGTGATGGAGCACCCACGATTTCTTGATTCAAGCTGTTCCACTGGTTCATTGTCCTCACTATCAGGAAGTTTCTCCTCAATTCCAGGTTGCTTCTCTCTTTGGTTGGTTTCCATCCATTGTTCCTTATCTTGCCTTCAGGTGCTTTGGGGAATAATCTGGCAATCTCTTCTTTGGGGCAGCCCCTCAACTACTGGAATGCTGCTCTCATGTTACCCCCAATTCTTCTTTTCTCTTGATGAGCCAAACCCAAATCCTGCAGCCATTCTTCATTTATTTATTTATAAAATTTATTGACTGCCCATCTTAACCCCAGGGTCATTCTGGGGAGTGGCTAAGAGTCACTAAAAAAAAAAAAAAAAAAGAAAGAGCCACGATGGCGCAGTGGTCAGGGTGCAGTACAGCAGGCTATTTCTACTGACTGCCGGCTACCTGCAATTTGGCAGTTCGAATCTCACCAGGCTCAAGGTTGACTCAGCCTCCTGTCCTTCTGAGGTGGGTCAAATGAGGACCCCAGATTGTTGGGGGCAAAAGGCTGACTCTGTAAACTACTCAGAGAGGGCTGGAAAACACTGTGAAGCTGTATATAAATCTAAGGGCTCTTGCTATCTATGTGCATTAAAATATAAGTAAGGTAAAACCAACCGTTAAAATCTAAAATCTAATTACATACACATGGGGAAGGAGGGACAGAAGGGGAAGAGGTGGGATCTCTCATTATTCGATCAATCTCCTCCACTATGCTGTTCCCTCATTGGAGCCACAAGCCAACTGGCAGAGTCTGGTCTTTCGGTATAGGATCTCCCGCTTGAGCAAGGGTTGGACTAGATGACCTCCAAGCACCCTTCCAAATTAACATACGTTATTCTATATTTCTATGTTTAGAAGAGACGGTCCTTTTCTGCTGTGTGTCCCTTGCTGTGGAATATTCTCCTTGTTGCCCTCCAGCAGTAAGGAGGATCTCATCATTTTTAGGCTTCCAAGAACCTTTCGTACATAGTTAGGGCATCAGGCTTATGGACACCAGGAGGCGGTGAGGCATCTCCATCACTACTAACATCTCTTCGCCAACTAACTTTGTTTTATTTCTTATTTGTTTACATTCGTCGTAGATTAATTTTTCCTGCCAAGGTAGCATATCTAAGACAGCTGGGTGACTTTGGGCCAATCACCAGGAGATGGTGAGTTCTAGTCCCACTTTAGGCATGAAAAGCAGCTGGGTGACTTTGGGCCAATTACTAGGGGACAATGAGATCTAGTTCCACCTTAGGCATGAAAGTTGACTGGGCGATTTAGCCCAATCACTGGGAGACTGGGAGTTCCAGTCCTCCCTTAGGCAAAACGATGAGCCAGACTTTGAGCCAGTCCTCCTGTTCCCGCCCAGCCCAGTATGTGCAACCTTAACAATGCTGGCTGGGGAATTCTGGGTATTGAACCCCCTTGAGAAGGGGGGGGGGGGGGGGGGGAGCACCCAGGCTTCTTGTTATGGGGAAAAGAGGAGGAGGAAGGAGCATGAAGCATCTCCGCAGCCTCGATTTATTTTCAGAACACAACATGTGTACAATGAGATTGGCTGAGCCTCCCTTCGTGCACCCCCCCCCCCAAACACAACTCACAGTGAAGACAGAAGTCCGTAACCCAGCCTCAGTCTTACTAAGCTATGTGACCTTGTTGCACAACGCCCTTCAAGTCTATCCTACTATGTTGACATGTATCGCCAACGAAAGCTTAGGGTGCTGTTGTTGACAGAGAGGGGGGGGGGGGGAATTGCAGCCTGAACCGGCTGTAGCGGCCATCACGCCGTCCGTCCCCCTCCCCCGCTCGCCCCCAGCCCTCTAAAAAGACCCGACAATTGTGACACTCGGTAACAACGCCGCCCCCCCCCCCCCGCCGCCTTCCTTATCCGCCTCGGGTGGTTAAGGGTACGGAGCCTTCCCTGCCTTCTCGTCTCCGTTAGGGGGATGGCGTGGAGCCAGACGGTAGCTGATGTGTGTGTGTGTGTCGCGCTTTCCACATCTTCCTTCTACTTGGGTTGGGGAGGGGGGAGGACGGGACGGCGCTGGGAGGGGGTGGCGGTGGCGGAGGCGCCTGCGGCAACCTTCACCCCGGCGGAGGTAAGGGGTGGCCCCCTCCTTCTCTCCTTCCCTTCCCTGATCCCGGAAGGCTGGCCACGCAGCCCGCAACAGGCAACTCCCCCTCCCCTCCCTGCCAAGAAGAAGTCCCGGGGGGGCGCGCGGGAGGGGAGGGGGGGGTTGGAGGAGAAAAAAACGCAGCTGTCTGTCTGAGCAGCAGGTGCCTGGGCTGTTTTCCCCATCGGCTCTTTCTCTCCCGCTTCCCGGGATCGCTAGAACGGGGAGGGAACCGGGAGGGGGGGGGGGCGCAGGAGGGTAAAAACAGGCAGGAATCCCTCAAGGAGAGAGGCAGAGGAGCCGCTTGCAACGGGAGGAAGGACGGACAGGTTGGGTTGGGTTGGGTTGGGTTGGGGGGGGAGGGAAGAAAAGCGCCGTGGTGCTGAACGGACAGCGACCGCAGCCACACCTTGCGCGACCCGCGCCGCCGCCAGCCGCCGCCGCCGGTGTGTGTGCGTGTGTGCGTGTGTGTGTGTGGTGGGGGGGACTGCGGTGAGCTCGGCCTCTCGTCCCCCCTCCTCCCCGAAGCCATCAGCCCATCTCGGCCTCGACCTCTCCCCTTCCCCCCCATCCCCACCCCAACCGGCAGAGACCCTCGCCTCCATGCTCGCGCGCCCACACGAGCCTCGGCCGGGAGGAGGAGCCCGGCCAGGCAGCATGAGCTCCGAGGCAGGTGGGCAGGAGGACCGGGCAAGGACAGGTAGGACGGAGGCGGTGGGGAGGGAGCGGGGGAGGAGAAAACGAGAAAACCTCCCAGCCCGGTTGACCTCCCGTGGGGCGGGGGGAACGGGACACACGGAGGAAGGCAGCAGCAGACTGCGATCGGTGGGGAATAAGGAAAACAGGCCGGGCTGGGATTCTGCAGAGGGTGGGACTATCTTCCCCATCGTTCCCAGCCGGCGCCGTTCATCTGGAGGGGCTAGGTGAGCGGGGAGAGGGGTGTATGTGTGGCTACACCAGGGACGGCTCCACTGCGGAGAAGGGGACCCGGCGACGCCGCTGCTCTCGCCTGCCGGAGAAGACACCCCGCTCCCCCTAACTTCTCGCCTATCCACCCTCGGGAAAAACGGGTCGGTTCGAAGATTTCCCTTCGGGCCGCACCTCTCCGGCTGCTGCCCCGAAGGGATCCCGAGGCAGGGATCGGCGCTTCCCGGAGGCGGGCCGTGCTGGGACTGGTTGCAGAGTTAAGAAGACTCGGTGGAAAGAGTGGGTAGTGGGGGAGCGGGGGTGTTGAGAAAGGGGCAGACGAGCAAGTCCAAAGCAGGCAGGGCTGTCCTGAACCCCTGACTTGCGCCAGCCCGGAAGAGCTGGATTCACACACATTTACTCGGCTTAGTAAGAGAGGACGGTGTTTAGTCGTTTTGATGATTTAGCCAACCTTTTTAATCCTGGTCTAGTTCAAGCAAAGTCAGGAGCTTATCAGGCTCCTTCTTAGGGGACTGGTGCCTAATCCCAGTTTAGTTGATTCATTTATGATTCCAGCAAATCATGGAGAGAGGGGAAGAGAGCATGACGGCAGATTTAATTGTGATTTTTAAACTCACCCTAAGTGTTCAGAACCAGTTTGTACTAGTGGTTAAGGCACCAGGCTAGAAAGTGGAAGACAATTACTGGGAGACAGTGAGTTCTAGTCCTGCCTCAGGCATGAAAGCCAGCTGGGTGACTTTGGGCCAATCCTTCTCTCTCAGCCCACCTCACTTCACAGGACTGCTATTGTGGGGAAAATAGGAGGAAGAAGGTGTGTTGGATATTTTCACCACCTTATTTGTAAAGATAATAAAGATGGGATAGAAAAAAAATTAAATTAAATTAAATGTGCCCCTGAGCACGTTCATAGGCTGTGCTTCACGGGAGCCCTTAAGCCTTTCGAAAACATCTTCCTAGTCTTAATTAGCATTTCTCATAACTGTATATCACTTAGCCAGTTTGGAGGCTTCAAAATTCAAAAATGGGTGTAAAAGGAAGGAGAGAGGATGATTCAATAATAACCAAGGGGAATACGTTGGGCATACCCAAGTGGTTGGTGAGGTTGAATGGTGTATGAAAAACCAAAAGCACAGGTACCGAATAGATGGTACCCAACTCAACAGTTGTAATGGTGAGAGGGATCCTGGAGTGGTCAATCAGTTAAATATGAGCCAGCAGTGTGTGGCAGCTGCCAAAAAAGCCAATGCAGTCCTAGGCTGTGCCAAAGGAATAATATCAAAGTAATGTGAAAGTACCACTTCATATTACTTCCTAACATTGACGACAATTAACCAGTGGAACAACTTGCCTCCAGAAATGGTGGCTGCTCCATCACTGGAATTTTTTAAGAAGAGACTGGACAGTCACTTATCTGAAATAACTTAGAATAGAATAGAACAGGGGTCTTCAAACTTGGCAAGTGTAAAACTTGTGGACTTCAACTTCCAGAATTCCTGAGCTAACATGGACTGGAGGAGGAATTCTGGGAGTTGAAGTCCACAAGTCTTAAAGCTGTCAAGTTTGAATACCCCTGGAACAGAATAACAGAGTTGGAAGTTGGAATAACAGATCTTGGAAGTCTTCTTGGAAGTCCATATATATGATCTCCTGCTTGAGTAGGGGGGGCTGGACTAGAAGACCTCCAAAGTCCCTTCCAGCTCTATTCTCTCTCTACTACTTTGATACTGTGTCCAGTTTTAACCACTACAATACAAAAAAAAAAAAAAAAGGTTGAGACTTTAGAAAGAGTGCAGAGAAGAGCAACAAGGATGATTAGGGGAGCGTAGGCTAAAACATATAAAGAACAGTGGCAGGAATTGGATATGTCTAGTTTAACGAAGAGAAGGACTGAGGGTGACAGGATACCCATCTTCCAATATTTGAGGGGCTTCCCCAAAGAAGAAGGGGGTTAACTTACTTTCCAAAGCCCCCAAAGGCAGGACAAAAAGCAACGTATGGAAACTAATCAAGGAGAGAAGCAAACCTGGAACTAAAGAGGAATTTTCTGACACTGAGAACAATCAATCAGTGGAACATTTTGCCTTCAGAAGTATAAGGTTTCCTGCTTGAGCAGGGGGTTGGACTAGAAGACCTCCAAGGCCCCTTCCAACTCTTATTTTGTATTTTGTATGATTCTGCTTCTGTTGCAACCCCTCCTTCCCAAAACAGAGTCAGGTTCAGCTTGTAATGTGAACGCAGGCTTTATCTATTTTTCTTCTCTCCCTCCCTCCCTCCCTCCCTCCCTCCCTCCCTCCCTCCCTCCCTCCCTCTCTCTCTCTCTCTCTCTCTCTCTCTCTCTCTCTCTCTCTCACACACACACACACACACACACACACACACACACACACTGTAGTTCTCTTCTGCAGTGCACTCAGCCAGGATATTTTCTTAAGGACATTTTTTGGGAGTTGCAATTTTTATAGCACAGGAGGTGCCTGTAAGCATCAGCATGTTGGTTTAGGTTTGTGGGATGGTCTCATCTTTTTAAAACCTCGTTTACTCATCCGTTCCCTTCATCCTGTTTTTGCTTCTCTGCTTTGACTCGTTTATGAGTACAGGTAGGGCCTCACATTATGACTGAGCCCAACATGTCTGTTGATAAGCAAGACAGCCATTCTGAGTTTTGCCCCATTGTACAACCTCCCATTCCCATATTGTTACGTGGATCACTCGCAGTTGTTAAACATGGTTTGTTAAGGGAATCTGGTTTCCCTGTTGACTTTGCTCGTTGGAAGGCTGCAATAGGGGATCATGTGACCGTCGTAATCATACGACGGGATGCTATGATCGTCGTAAGTACACACCAGTTGCAATGGTCTGAATTTGGATCGCACGAGCCTGGGAATGTTTCAGTGATCATTGTTTCATATTCAATTCAATTCCAGTTCAGTTCAAGGTTTCAAAGCATGAGAAATGGTCATAAGTCACTATGTTGAGTGCCGTCACTTTGAAACGGTCATTAAGTTGAGCGCTACCTGTATTTTGATTTCTTCCACCCAGGGACAAAATCCTTGAAATAGGATTTTTTAGGCTGGCCCAATAGGGCCTTCGGAAGTTGTGAGAGCTTCATTGCTGGAGGCTTTCAAGAAGAGACTGGATTCTGCCATTCATCAGGAATGGTGGTGGCAGGGTCTCCCGCTTGGGGAAGGGAGGGGGTGGACTAGATGACCTCTAAGATCCCTTCCAACTCTGTCAATCTGTAATCTTGAACAACTTGCTTCCAGAAATTGTGAACGCTCCAGCACTGGAAGGTTTTTAAAAAGATGTTGGATAATCATTTATCTGAAGTGGGGTAGGGTTTCCTGCCTAGTCAGAGGGTTGGACTAGAAGAGCTCCAGGGTCCCTTCCAACTCTGCTATTCTATTCTACTCTCATCTGAACTGTCTTTCTCAGAAGTCAGTGTGCTTCCCTCCTGGATAACATTTTTTTTTAAAAAAAATAGTGAATCCTTTCCTCTTTTTATTGGATTTACAGAAAATAGCTGTTAGGATGGGTTTTCATTTTGCACCTGAAATCCGAAAGTCTGAAAGCCCCTTTCCTGACTAGTGAATTAAAAGGCAAACAGTGCATTATTCATGAAAGCTTGAGCCTTCATAACAGCTGCTAGTTAGAAAAAGGACCACCCAGATCCTGATTTTGGGCTATCATAGATAAAGGTTGCCTCATGAGCACACATTTATTTTGAAGATAAGAAGGTTGATTTTTAAGATTCTTATATTGGGGGAATCTCTGGTGCTCTGTGAGCTTGGTTGTTTGCTTGCAGACATTTCATTTCCCAATTAGGTAACCAGATCAGTGCCTGGAAGGGAGAGGGGTTTGTAGGAAAGAGGAGGGGGAGGAGAAGGAGGAAAGGAGGAAAGAGGAGGAAGAGGAAGAGGAGAAGAAGATGAAAAGGGAGGAGGAGGAAGAGGAGGAGGAGGAGGAAAGGAGGAAAGAGGAGGAGGAAGAGGAGGAGGAAGAAAGAGGAGGAGGAGGAGGAGGAGGACTGTAGCATCCTTGACCTTGGGGGCTTTCTTAACATGATAAGGTTTTTTGACATTTCATGACCCAACCAGGCAACATCATTCGTGTTAGAGGGGAATGGGGTTTGCAGAGTGGAAGAGGAGGCAGCAGGGGGAATACAACTCGGTGGGACTTTGCTCTCTGTTTATATACTAGTGGCTGGCCCTGCTGGCATTGCTAGAAATGTTGTTTTCTTCTTGCTGGTTTCTTGATTAGGTTGTTCTTTATTGTTTGATTGTTAGTCTGATTCAGCTGAACTTCAGTTCCCATCACTTTCACCCAGACATCCCTAGGCATGGGCTGATGGAAATGAAGTACAATAGCTTTGAAGGCCATTGATCTAGAAAGAGTCATTACGGTCGAAAAAGGCTTCAAACCGGCTGAAAATCAGCTGTGAGGTGCGTCCATGTGCAGTCAGGTAAGTTTGCCTGCAGTTTGCGTGCCAGCACAAATGGCTCTACATGCCACCTGTGACACACGCATGGCATAGGTTCACCATCATGGCTCTAAAACAGTGCGAATGACCAGCTGTCTGCAAGGAATATAAAGCCTTCCATTCCCCCCACATCCATTCAGAGCTGAGGAAACTTCTCAGATGAGAAGTGAAAACGTCTTCAAAGACAAACCAGAAAGTCCAGTTGCCTGCTGGGAAAAAAAGCACGGAGAATCTCCATAGACATACAGACAAGTTCTTGTCATAAGATCCTAAAGGTATCTATAAGTAATTGAAAAGATGAGAAGCAGAGTGGTAATACAGCCCTACAAGTTGATATGGCATCCTTGGGCATGAGATAGTGTGGGAATTAGTTGTTTAGCAGAGTGATGGCACGGGGAAGGAAAAACTGTCCTTGTGTCTAGTTGTTTTGATGTGCAATGCCCTATAGCAGAGGTATCAAACTTGATTTCATAGAGGGCTGCATCAGGATTGTGTTTGACCTTGGGATGGTGGAGGGGCATGGCCAAATCAATGTCACTCATGTCGGGGGCACCTGTGGTGGCCTTGTTGTGGTTTGCCTGCAGCAGGTTGTGGACGGCTGAGGTCTCAGAGAGTGAGGACTTGGATGAGGGGCCTGTGTGTGATGAAGGGATGGGGTCAGGACCATCAGGGAGTGGAGTGCTGCCTTCAGAGATTGTGGGGGCTGGCAGCAACAATGAAGAAGCCCCCAAGGAGCCTGTGCCAAGTGCGCATGCACGCAGGGATACTCAAAGGAAAGAGCAGCTGCAGCAGCACAGGTGACTCAGGAATAACGCTGCAAGGTAATGGCCCCTCCCTCGAGAGATAAAAGCCAGCTGAGAAACATGAGTTCTTTGCAGGAAGCAAAGAAGTTTTTGCACTCAAGCCTTGTGGATATTTGGAGTATCTTGGTTGGTGTTTGGAAACTCTTTCTGTTTGAACTATTTCTTGGCAACTTTATCGAGTGTTCTTGGCAGCCTTGCACCACCTTGGCAAGGCTTGTACTTATCAGAGACAATTAGTTTGAAACAGCCTTTTAACCGAGAAGGAATGGGATTCATAAATAATCATTAAAAGGTTTTGCTGTTACTTCTGTTTGGTGTTGGTTTCCTTGGAACAAGGTTTGGGTCAGAACAAGCCCAGGCAGGAATGGGGGGGGGGAATCTGTTGTCCTCCTGGGATCTGTTTTTGGCTGAGATGGCCTCCTCCAGCACTCTGCCAACAAAACCGAAGCCTGGGAGGGCCACATGTGCCCCTCTCAAGCTCTGTTTTGCTGGTAGAGGCATTGCAGGTTGGTCCTTCACTGTTTCCATGGCAGCCCCACAGGCCAAATCTAAGTACCCTATCATGCCCCCATCAGAGTCTGAATCCGAAGAGGAAGATGAACAGCCGACAGGGAGTGGGAGTGTGGCTCCGTTGGCTGTGGAAGAAACTGAGGAAGGGCAAAGTCTGGCTGGGCAGAGGAGGGGAGGGATAGAATAAGGAAGAGGGAGTTCAGAGGAAGACCCAGGCCCACCACCTCTTCATCCTAGGCAAGCAGGGAGGAATGGAGAGGGGAGCAACGTGGGTTGCTTGGCTTACGGGGAAGGAGAGGGCCTTGATTCCCTTCACAAGGCACACTGGGGAGTTAGTTTAAAGGAGAGACAGATGGGTGGGGTGATTGTTGGGAACAATTGCTGAGTTTATCTAGTGTTGGTACTGTTGTCAGAGTTCCTGGCATCCTCCCAACTGGTTTGATTTACTGTCATGATTCTTTACTTCTGGAACTCCTTATCTTGCCTACTGGATTTATTACCTTATTTTGCCTTGTTGGATTTATAAAGTTTTCTGTTTACAACTTTGGGATTGGAATATCTGCAGCCAAAGGCTGTTGCAGGTTCGTGGGAGAGTTTTTCCTCCACACTGGAAGATAACTGGGACATTGGGGGCAAAGTTGGAACTAATAAAGGGACCCAGACCTATTCTCTGGCTGAGTTGCCTTTGTGCCACGGCCCCGGTCATCACACACCCCATGGGCCAAATCTGGACCACGGGCCTTGAGTTTGACACCCGTGCCCTATAGTGTCATCTTGTGGGAAGACGTTAAGACAGTTTCTGTCCACATGAAGGTCTGTGTCTCCACCCGTTTGATGCTTGTGTTTGTATGTCCCAGCAGGTGAAGCACTAAGGGGGATGACCAAGAAGACATCATCTCAATGGCTTCTACAAGCCCCCTGGAACTGACAGTCTTAGAGAGCCACCTTGGGTCCAGTCAGAGAGGGAGACAAGGAAAGCCTTCAGCACCAAGGACAGATCTCTGGACAGGCATTGAGAATGCCTCTTACCAAAGGGAGGAAGAGGAAGAGGAGGAGGAAACATCCTTCCAGAGGAGACCGGGGAGCCCCAAGGAGCACCCAGCCCCTCCCACAGAGGACCTTTCCCCAAGATCAGACGATGCAACCTTGCCAGACCCAGCTGGGAACTCCGTAGACTATGGCTTCCTTTTGGCCTTGGTGTTTCTGGTCGGTGGGATTTTGCTGGTGATCGTTGCTTACAGCATCCCACGCGAAGCCCAGGTGAACCCGGACACGGTGTCCGCCCGGGAGATGGAGAGACTGGAGATGTACTACGCCCGCCTCAGCTCCCATTTGGACAAGTGCATCATCGCCGGCTTGGTCATGTTGACTTTGGGCGGGATGCTCCTCTCCGTGCTCTTGATGGTTTCCATGTACAAAGGGGAGCTCTACAGGAGGAGGACTTTCCCAGTGTCCAGAGGCCCCCGAAAGACTTATGGGTCGATCAACCTGAGGATGAGGCAGCTCAATGGAGAAGGAAGTCAAACTCTGGTGGAGAATGAGGTCATTCAGATGACCGAAATGACCCACGTCATGCAGAGCTGCTGATAACTCTCCAGATTTGTGGGAGATTGGATACCAGTCCTCCCCGTGGGGTCCTGGGTGCTCTCTGAGTTTGATGGTTTTCTTGCAAACGTTTCATGACCCAACTAGGTAACATCATCAGTGCCTCAGGGGAGTTGTGTTTGCAGGGAGGAGGAGGAAGAGGACTGTGGGGTCTTGGTGCTCTTTGTGCTTGGTGGGTTTTTTGGAGATGCTTGATGGCCCAACTAGGGAACATCATCAGGACTAGAAGGGAGTTGGTTTTACAAGGAGGAGTAGGACTGTGTAGTCCTTGGTGCTCTCTGAGTTTGGTGGTTTTCTTGCAAACATTTCATGACCCAACTAGGTAACATCATCAGTGCTACAAGGGAGTTGGGTTTGCAGGGAGGAGGAGGAGGAGGAGGAGGAGGAGGAGGAGGAGGAGGACTGTGGGGTCCTTGGTGCTCTTGGAGCTTGGTGTTTTTGTTGGAGATGTTTCATGACCCAACTAGGGAACATCATCAGTTCTAGAAGGGAGTGGGATTTGCAGAGAGGGGGAGGAGGATGGTGGGATCCTTGGTGCTCTCTGAGCTTGGTTATTTTCTTGCAGACATTTCATGACCCAGCCAGATAACATCATCAGTGCCAGAAGGAAGTGAATGAAGCTTCTGGAGGAAGACAATTGAGCTCAAAAAGCACCAAGGATCATCTCCTCCCCCTCTTCCTCCCTGCAATCCCCCTCTCTTCTAGCACTGATGATGCTACCTAGTCAGGTTATGAAACATCTGTAAGCAAACAGCCCAGGTCAGAGAGCACCAAGGATCCTCATTTCAACCCGAGCTGCAAATATTCTCTTTTATTGGAAGTCCTTTGGAAGAAGTACCTGGAAAGGAAACAATTCAGGGCAGCTTCCCTTATTACAAGAGTGTTTTGTAGTTCAGAAACGGGGAATTTTTCACTCCTGAAACAGTGTGCCAGAAGCGGTTTCAGTCCAGTAGTGATGCCTCTCTTGTTAACACTCACCACTTTTTTTTTTTTTTTTTAAAAAAAGCCTGTCCTGGCAAGACCCGTTGGGGAACCAAATATTTATTGTTTTAACTTCATGGGGGAATTGGGACTTCTCTTTGAAGCAGTGAGACTCAGAAAAACCTTATCAAATCCCCCATAAAATAAAGTTTTTTAAACTGTTTGGCTGTTCTACTACCAAAATGCCTACACTGAAGAAATTGAACCCCCCACAATCCCTCCCTGAGGTTGGCTGTGGTTTTAATGAGCTACACCAAGCACAGTTAAAGTTGGATTTATTTTCTGAGCTAGGTGGCTCCCTCCCTCCCTCTCCCTCTTTCTCTTTCTCCCCTCTTTCTCCCTCCCTCTCTCTCCGTGTCCTCTCTCTTTCTTTTTCTCTTCTTCTCCCTCTCCCTCACTCCCCTTCCCCTCTTTTTCTCCCCCTCTCTCCCCCTCTTTCTCTCCCTTTTTTCTTCTCCCTCTCTCCCTCTCTCTCACTCCACCCACTTTTTCTCCCTTTCTCCCCCTCTTCCTCTTCCTCCCTCTCCCTCTCTTTCTCTTTTCTCTCTCTTACTCTCCCTCTCCCTCTCTCTCTCCCTCTTTCTCTCTCCCCCTCTCTTTCTCCCTATTTGTCCTCTCTCTCTCTCTTTCTCTTCTTCTCCCTTTCCTTCTCCGTCAGGACCCCTTTCCCCCTCTTTTTCTCCCTCTCCTCCTCTCTTTCTCTCTCCCCCTCTTCTTCTTTCTCCCTCTCCCTCTCTTTCTTCATCGTCTCACTCCCACTCTCTTCTTTTCCCTCTCTTACTCCCCCCTCTCCCTTTCTCCCTCTCTCTTCGTCCTCCCTCCCTCCCTCCCTTTCTCTTCTTCTCCCTTTCTCCTTCTCTCTCCCTCCATCTCTCTCTGTCTCTCCCTCTCTCCCTTCCCCTCCCTCCCTCTCTTTTGCAGCAATCTTTAGCAATACCAACCTCTACATCACCTTGTGATATCAGCTGCTGCCCCTCACAGCCTCTGCAAGCACAACTGAGTTTCTGCAGCTCCACCACATTTTGCCCAAGCGGCATTTCCTGTTTGTGAAAGCAGAGCCTTGTAACATAACCTCACCAATCAACTCATAAGCACATACAGCGCAAAAATATTCCACACCAGCAAACCCCTCGTTCCCCAACTCCTCCTGCCATCATTTCCATGACTTGACTGCATCTTTGGGTGGGTGGGGGGGAAACCCATCCTGGTTTTCAAACCATTTTTTTTCTCCATTTGCTTTGCCCTTCCTCGTTGCCTGGCCTCCTGATTTTGGAACACACTCTCTGGATAAAATTACCTCTTGGGTACCAAACCCATGAAACATTAATGCTTAACCAGCCTGTGTGGTCACCGTAGTGGGAAATGTGTCAGCAGGATGTATAAAAATGGAACTGGTTGCAGACATGGCAAAAATGAAAGGTGACCTCTGGATTTACAGAGAAGCAGCCACGATCCAGAAACAAACTGTTTTGATATTCAGGATTTCCAAGGGAAAAAACTGAGCTGCCTTGCTGATTTCTTTTTTCTTTTTTTTTTTAATACGTTGATGACTCCAGGTACATCACCCTGTCCCACGAAAGCCTCTGTTTATAATGACAACAAAGACAGAAAAAAAAAAGTGTCATTTTAAAAATAAAAAGAAAATTATGAAAAACTATCTCTATGCAAGAATTTGATCTCTTCCGATGGGGTAAAAAAAATATCGCGATTTGATTAGGTGTGTTTGTTGCATTCTGATTTTTTGTCGCCTGCGAAGCATACAGATCTTCCTCAGCTTACGACAACAAGTGAACCTGAAGTTTATGTTGCGAAGTGACATGAATTTGGCCCCATTCTACGACCTTTCTTGGTACAGTGTCAACTCATAAAACATTCTTTTGCCTGTTTTAGCAGTTGCCATAAAAAGAGGTATGGGAGGAAGGAAATCTGGAAGAGCAGAGCAGCAGTTTGGAAGCGAAAGTACATTCCTATTCTTTAAAAGATTGTAATTAAACTACCGGCTTTTGCCTGTGAATATATTTAATTGGAGAATGTCAGGGGTGGAACTCAATTTTTTTAAACAACCAGTTCTGTGGGTGTGGCTTAGTTGGTGGGCATGGCTTGGTGGTCATGTGACTGGCTGGGCGTGGCTAACTCAACATCACTCACATTGAAGCACGCATCCTCACCTGGCCTCTCATGACTGTGGGGATGCTGCAACAGTTGTAAGTGTGAAAAATGGTCATAAGTCACTTTTTTCAGTGCCATTGTAACTTTGAATGGTTTCTCCACACAAGCAAAGTAGCAGCAAAGGAGGGGAAAAATACTCCAGAGAGGTTCCAGAGACAGGAAGTCCAGTCCTGCCAAGAATGTAATGAGGGTTAACGGAGAGACAGTTTCTGTAAGCAACACCAGAATGTTTCCTCCCTGCCTTCCTTACAGGATTAGCCCAGTAATTTCTTCTCACAACCGGTTCTCCCAACTGCTTAGAATGTTAACAACCGGTTCTATCGAATAGGTGCGAACTGGTAGAATCCCACCCCTGGAGAATGTGATTGATGACACCCAGCCCATGAACGTGCTCAATGGGAGAATCTGGTTGATGAGACACCCGGAGGAAGGGGGGCGTTGGAAATAACTCAAAGCCAACAAGAACAAAACTTGGATCGTTGAAAACAAAGAGGATTTATTAAAAAGAAATAAGAGGCGATTTGTAAAGTGCCGGTAGTCTTTGGAACCTCAACAAACAGGTTCAAAATCAAAAGCCACCCCTTTAGAACCTCAAAACATACCTTATATACAGTTTCAACTTGTCATCCAAGTCCCCTCCTTCTTTGAGACTCATTCCCTCCCAAGTTCAAACTCATGGGATTTGCCCTCAGGTGTTGCAGCTAATCGTAGGATGTCTCCAGGGAGAATTGTCTTGTTCCGTTATGTTCTCATCCGTACCCCTCTGTCCATACCTCTTACTTTGGCTGCCTACATGGCATCTTTCCTTTGCATTAAGGAATGTAACATCAGGGCCTCTTTCTAACTTGAAGATACAACTTTATAAGCTCATCATCTACTACCATTCTTCCAAAGAGATTATAGTAAACCCCCCCCAAAAAACATATTAATAATAGAAAAGGCATATACATAAAATTCTATTTATTCCATTCCATTCCATATTTTCTATTCTGTTCTGTTCTGTTCTGTTCTGTTCTGTTCTATTCTATTCTATTCTATTCTACTGTAGTCCAGGAAGGAAGGAAGGAAGGAAGGAAGGAAGGAAGGAAGGAAGGAAGGAAGATTATGAGAGGGAGGGAGGCAGTGGTGGGATTCAAAATTTTTTACTACTGGTTCTGTGGGTGTGGCTTGGTGGACATGACTTGGTGGGCGTGGCAGGGGAAGGATACTGCAAAATTCCATTCTCTCCCCACCCCATTAACCTGCTTTTCAGCTCCGTGCTCCTGTGCACGGCAACCAAAGAAGACCCAGCCGATCAGCTGGGACTTGGGAGGCAGAGGATAGATCGGGGTGGGGCCAGTCAGAGGTGGGATTCCGAATTACTCAAAATTTCCGCTACTGGTTCTCCAGAACTGGTCAGAACCTGCTGAATACCACCTCTGAAGGTATTGGGTCTGAGGGAAATCCTGTCTTAGCACTTGGCCATCACAGGTGCAGGATGCTGTGGCTCAGTGGCTAAGAGGCTGAGCTTGTCCATCAGAAAAGGTCGACGGTTTGGCGGATCGAATCCCCAGTGCTGCGTAACAGAGGGAGCTCCCCTCCCTTGTCCCAGCTTCTGCCAACCGAGCAGTTCGAAAGCATGTAAAAGAAAATGCAAGTAGAAAAATAAGGACCCCTTTGGTGGGAAGGGAACAGTGTTCCATGCACCTTCGAAGGCGTTGAGTCCTGCGAGCCACATGACTACAGAGACATCTTTGGACAGCGCTGGCTCTTTGTCTTTGTAACGGAGACGAGCATCACTCCCTAGAGCCAGAACCGACGAGCACGGATGTGCGAGGGGAAGAACCTTTATCTTTGACCACAGGTGCCCCTGCCAGACACGAGTGGCATTGAGATGCCCCATGGCCACACTCTCCTCAGCCCACCCCAGGTCAAACACAACTCTGATGTGGCCCTCAATGAAAACGAGTTTGACACCTCTGCACTAAATGAATGGTTGTTAAGTCAAGGACTAACTGTAGTCACTTTGAATAATGATGGTGCCAGTCGTGATTTGGTTTGATAATCAGCAGGGTTGAGAAGAAAGCTGGCCTTGATCCTTCCAGCTGCCCACTCTGTCCTTGCCCTCCATACTTGCAAGCGGAAGCTAATCCCCATGAAGGTGACAGATGGTTTCCATGGTTACTTTCCTAAAGCCTTCCTCAAGGCTGATGCTGAAGATGATTTTACAGATGACCCTCTTTGCAAAGCACCAACAGGCAGAAGGACTTCGGGATGAAGGCTTAAGACTAGGGAGAGTATCAAGCCCACCTTCAGTCCCAGAAGCTCCATGGGGGACTTTGGGCCAGCAGTTGAAAACCATGAAAGCCACTGAATGACATTGGGCTAATCACCAGGAGACAGTGAGTTCTAGTTCTGCCTAAGCCATGAAAGCCACAGAATGACATCGGACTAATCACCAGGAGATAGTGAGTTCTTGTTCCTCTTTAGCCATGAAAGCCACTAAATGACGTTGGACTAATAACCAGGAGACAGTGAGTTCTAGTTTCACCATAGCCATGGAAGCTAACTAGGGGACCTTGGGCCAATTGCTGGGAGGCAGTGAGTTCTAGTCCCATCATAGGCATTAAAGCGACTGGGTGACTTTGGGAGAATCACCAGGAGACGGGAAGTTCTAGTTTCATGCCTTAGGCATGAAAGAAGGCTGGGTGACTTTAGGCCAGTTCATCATTCTCAGCCCAACCCTCCTCATAGGGTTGTTGTGGGAAAAAGAGGAGGAGGGTGTGCTGGATATGTTCGCCGCCTTGAGTGACTTGTAAAAATAATAAAAAGTGGGATAAAAATAAAATAATAAGCGAGCAATGTTCCAATGTCACTCCAAATCACAATGAAACACCCCATTGGGGTGCATCAACCCATCCTTCACCCCACATGATCTGCTCCTCAATATCCTGGCCCTGGCATCTGGGACTTCCAAGTTTTCCCAAAGACTAGGGGGGTTGACTAGTTGAATTGCCAGCGAGAGAATGTTAGAGTATTTATTAACCCTTGGAAGCTTTCAGATGGGTGGAATTCCCCAGTCAGCAAGAATTCCCAACTCCCAGAATTCCTCAGCTAGCAAATCTGGGAATTGAAGTCCATCCATCTGAAAGGTTAAGAAACACAGTTTCATAGGGGAAGTTACCATACAGAATAAACAGAGTCAGAAGGGACCTTGGAGATCTTCTAGTCCAACCACCTAGTGAACCAGGAGACCCTATGCCAGCTGTATCCAACCTTGGCAACTTTTAAGCAGGGGTGGCATTCAAATTTTTAACAACTGGTTCTGTGGGCATGACTTAGGTGGTGGGCATGGCTTGGTGGCCATGTTATTGGCTGGGTGTGGCCAACTCAATATCACTCACATCAAGGCACGCATCTTCTCACCTGGCCTCTCATGATTGTGGGGATGCTGCAACAGTTGTAAGTGTGAAAAATGGTCATAAGTCACTTTTTTTCAGTGCCTTTGTAACTTTGAATGGTCACTCCACACAAGCAAAGTGTCAGCAAAGGAGGGAAAAATACTCCAGAGAGGTTCCTGAGACAGGAAGTCTAGTCCTGCCAAGAATGTAACAAGGGTTAATGGAGAGGCAGTTTCTGCAAGCAACACCAGAATGTTTCCTTCCTGACTTCCTTACAGGATTAGGCCAGTAATTTCTTCTAACAACTGGTTCTCCCAACTGCTTAGAAGGTTAACAACCAATTCTAGAGAATAGATGTGAACTGGTAGAATCCCACCCCTGCTTTTAAGACTTGTGGACTTCAACTCCCAGAATTCCTCAGGCAGCATGCCAACTTTGTCAGCTCCTTATATTGACCCAGTCAATGTACATATATAAAAGCAAAATACCACTTATGCATCATCACAAAATCTCCAGAACTGTCAAGCCTACAAACTTGAAATTTGGCACGGATGTTCCTCTTGGCTTCCAGGTGCTCACGAAGAAAGGATTTTTCAAAATGACCATCAGAGCCTTAGTATGTCCTATATTATTATTATTAACATGCTCTGATGCTAAAGAGTTCTATTCCCCCTCCCCACCTGAAAAAAAGAAATCTCTTCCAAATGCAAAACACAAGCAGAGGAGAGGAGTTTCAGTTTCAGAGCACCAAGCAGCTTTAGTACAGAACAGTTGAACTAAGCCGTGCTCAGGCTCCTTGCTGTCTCCTTCTTGCTCACACAGCAAATACTGTTTCAGTTTCCAAACAGCCTTCAACTCTCTCACATGCTGACAGGATGCTAGCCAGATGAATAACGATGGATGCTGGTAGGCAGAGGCAAAAATCCCCCCCCCCTTATTTTCCTCTCCAAAAACTAAGCCCAACCACATAGTTTCGTAGCGAAGCATGGGTATCGAGTTAGTATAATATATATATTGTCAGCTCTGCATTAGGCAGAGAAAGCTGAGTTTGAATGAGAATTTGGTACTGTTAGTCTTCAACTTACAACAGTTTGAAGCGATTGCAGCACTGAAGAGACTTACGACCATTTTTCACACCTATGACCGTTGCAGCATCCCTATGGTCACATGATCAAAATTCATATACTTGGCCATTGGCTCATATTTATGACAGGTGGCAGCGTCCCTGGGGATCACCTGATCCCCTTTTGCGACCTTCTGACAAGCAACGACCGTGTTCCTAACTGGTGATTCACTTAGCAAAGAAAAGTTCAGGGGCAAATCTCACTTCAGACATTTCTCACGTAAATTCTGCCCTCCATTTGTTGTGGCCCGCCGGTGGCTAGTGGAGCTGGCAGCAGACAGTAAGGAGGTGGGGAGGAACATGGGCCAGTCCTGGAGGCTGAGGAAGGTGCTGAGCCAAAGATAGGGCCAGGACCATCTGACAGTTATCAGCTGCCTTCAGAGTCAGATATCAATGAAGTAGAACAGCTGGAGCCTGTTCCCAGTGTGCGCATGCACAGAGCCGCCAGAAGAAGGGAACAGCTAAGGAGCAGGGGTTGAATTGGGAGTAAAGCCACAGGTGAAAGGTGAATGGCCCCTCCAGAGGAGCAAAAGGTGAGGGGCATTTGCAGGAAACAATTTGTGCGTTGCAGTAGTGTGAAATCTGTCTGTGCATCTTAGAGACTGTGCTAAGTCCTTCCTTGTCAGCACTGTGTTTGGAAATATTTACTTGGCAGCTCTCCAGGTTAGTTAAGGTCTGTGCTTCTAATCACACCCTTGAAAGACTGTTGGCCAGGCTTTTGGCTGAATTTGAATGCAAGAAATCCACCTTCGTTTAATAAGAGGGGTTTTCCCAGGACAAAGTCTTAGTGCTTTTGGGGAAGCCTAGATTAGAACACAATTGTGGAAATAAATTGCATGCTACTCCACGAGGAAACACTAAACAGTTTGAACTATTTGCATTTGAAGCAATAAATTTAGAAAATAGAAAAATATAGATTTTTAAAATGAAAAGATTGGAACTGATGTCCTTTTGTTACTAGACTGCTTGTTATTGTTAAATTACATGTAGAGATAAATGGAATAAATGTGAAAAAGAGAAACTATGGTAAGTATGCTAAATAAGTTTAATATAGTTGAAATGAATCATGAAGATTGTTATAAAAAGTTTTAATGATTAACTGAATAGATTAATTTATTTGAAATAACAAATGACTTAGAATGTAATTGAAGGGGAAAATACCATGCTGAATCTGGCCTAAAACGCATATGTGTTATGTAGTTGTTAGATTATTGTTAATAACTTTTAAGGTGATAATTAAAAAGTGATTATATTGTAAAAAAATCATTATTATGAATTAAAGAGGAGTTAACTAAATGATGAATAAGACAAAGAGGTTGTACATTCAAATTAATAAAGGGGAAATTTTTTGAATTATTAGAAAAGATAGAATTTCTGGAATAATGAAATATGCGATCAAATTGCAAATGTGACAGACAAAATTATAAAGTATAATGAATAAGAAGATACGAGAATTATTTAAAGTAAGAAGAAATTAAGATATGAATAGAAAATACAATACATAAAATAAGTCTGAAGAATATTTGAGAAAATTTACAGAAAATATGAAATGTAATGATATATGAAATCAAATGTGAAAGATAAATATATAAGCAAGGTCATGTATGTATGGAAATGTGAAAACCTGGAACCATGCTGTTCACTAAAAGAGATGTTTTTGAAATATATATAAAAAAAAATTACAAAGAAAAGAGAGGAAACACTAAACAGCTAACTTCGTGAGTTGCAGCAGTGTGAAGATCTGTCTGTGCATCTCAGAGGCTCTGTGCCGAGTCCTTCCTTGTCAGCACTGTGCTTGGAAATATTTACTTAGCAGGTCTCCAGGCTAGATAAAGCCCATGTCACACTGAAACAATGGATGCAAAGAGGATGTAAAACGGACAAAAAAGCTTGCCATCCGTTGGAAAACGCGATGCATCCGTTGTGTACTCACTGCATACGTGTTTCATACGCTCTATCCATAAAACATCCGTCTACTGCTGTTTCATCCACTCAAAAAGTTTTGAGCTGCACAAAACTTTTTGAGCGGATGAACTTTCCGCCATGTACGATCTACATCCGCAACACATATGGGCAACAAACGTTCTAAGTCCGTTGTCATCTGTTACACGTCCGATGTATCCTCTCAGCATCCTCTGGCCATCCGCGCAACTCACATCCACTGCAGCGGAAAACGGAAAGAGGGAGGAAGCGAAAGGTAGGCAGAACGTCCACACAGCGTTAGTAGCACAGACATAGAAAGGATGTAAGCGATGCATCTCATATATAAAGCATTAAAACGGACAAAACGTTCATATATGGGACGTATCTTGGATATTTAGGATGTCTGGAGGATGTCTACAGTATGTGGAAGGACACCTAGCGGAAACCTGACATTTTCTATAAAAAGGGGGAGGAAATCACCTGGATCTCACTATCAGTCCAGCAGCCCTGCTATGCAGACCTCTTCAGCCTTGCTCTTGCTCTTCCACATCATCCATTGATCTCCACCATGGATCATCACACACTCCTTTTGGTAGCCACCATCATTCAACATCAGAACCAAGCCCTCTTCAGGCTCTTTCACCTGTTCTACGCAAGGAAAAGGAGGCGTCCAACAAGTGTGTGGGTCCGAAGATGGATCGCGAGAAGAGCCGAGTACGGACTGTATGACAAGCTGATGGTGGAGCTGAGGAACGAAGACACTCGGGCATTCCAGAACTTCATGAGGATGCCTCCAGCCATGTTTGACGAAGTTGTGGAGCGGCTGAGACCCAGGTTGACCAAGGCAAACACCAACTTCCGGCTCAGCCTGGAACCTGGGCTCAAGGTGGCACTGACTCTGCGCCACCTGGCCTAAGGGACCACGTACAGGAACATGCAGTACGCCTGGAGGGTGCCACACAACACCATCAGCATTGTGGTCAGAGAAGTGGTGCAGGCCATCATCGAAGAATACCTGGAGGAGCTCCTCCAGTGCCCCACCACTGAAGAAGGCTGGAAGAAAGTTGCAGAGCAGTGGTATCAGAGGTGGAACTTTCCCCACACCGTTGGAGCCATAGATGGCAAGCACGTGGCCTGCAAAGCTCCAGCCAAGTCAGGGTCCACTTATCACAACTACAAGGGCTTCTTCAGCATCAGCCTCTTCGCCATGGTCGATGCTGACTACAAGTTCATGTACATCAATGCTTCAGGCAACGGGTCAGCTTCAGATGCCCAGGTATACAACACCAGTGACCTCAAGAGTGGACTGGAACGCAACCTCATCATGGGTTTTCCAGATCCAGACCCCCTGCCCAACGACACGCAAGATGTGCCCTACTTCATCATGGGTGATGACGCCTTCTCCCTCAGAACCTACCTCATGAAGCCCTACACTTCCAGATACCTCACCCGTGAAGAGAGGATCTTCAACTACAGGCTGCCCAGGGCAAGACGGGTGGTGGAGAACGTCTTTGGCATCCTGGCCAACAGGTTCCAGGTACTTCTCACCACCATGCAGCATCGCCCAGAGACTGTGAGGAGGATCATGAAAGCTTGCTGCATCCTGCACAATCTCATGCGCACCCGCTACCCAGTGTTGCAGAACAGGCTTGTGGACTGTCAACAAGGCAATGGGGACATGGAGCCTGGTGAATGGAGGCAAAGGCGAAACCTGATCGACACTGTGGATGTGCCAGGCCCCAGCAGAGCTTCACATGAAGGGAAGAAGCAGCGCAACCTCCTGAAACACTGGTGCAACTCCCCAGCTGGAGCAGTGGAGTGGCAAGACAGGATGGTAGATGCTTAATGGATGCTTCCTTCAGCCTGTCTCATCACATTGATGAGATTGGGCCATGTATGTTGAGTGGCCTTACAATGAATAGGGCATTAATAAAGAGTTTTGTTTATGTTGAAATGTGTGGATCAATGATTAAATCATTATTGATAATAAAGGGCCATAGGTGTGGCAGCTGGGAGGGTGGACCATACAGTCCCACTATGCTTGCACTGGAGGTTTATCTATCCCACAGCTATCATTATCCATCCCACAGCTATCCATCCCACAGCTATCCTTACCCATCCCACAGCTATCCTTACCCATCCCACAGCTATCCTTATCCATCCCACAGCTATCCTTACCCATCCCACAAGCATGCAAAGGCTTAACCCTTTTTTCAAAGTTTTCCCCAACACTTTATTAAGTAAAAAAAATGAACCAAGTGTGTGAAGCAAAGATAACCTTTATTAATAACAAACTGAATGACTTTATTAAAAAGCAAAATGACCCAAGTAAAGTGTCTTTAAGCAAAGATAAGGTGAACAGGTAACAACTCAGTCTCTGGCACTCTTCTCAGTCACTCTGAGGCGTGCCCATGGTCTCAGATGTAAAAGGGCCAGGGACTGTGAAGGTGGCTGTTGCTGTAGTGATGGTCTGAGGCGCCATTGGGGTGACTGGCCCCGAGAGTACAACAGGGGATGGTGTGTGCAGGAAGCTCTCAGAGAGCTGACTCAGTCCCGTGAGGTTGAGTGGCCCTTCCTCAAGGACCTGGGATGTGAGGCCCAAGACTGAAGACAGATTTTCTGTTGAAGGGCTTGGCTGTGGGGTGGAGGAAGGAGGAGTGTAGTGGGGCTGTCTGGTCTGCAGCTGGGTCAGCTGAGGTGTCTGTGGCGTCCGAGGAACCTGGGCCTGGACTGGGAAGGGCTGCCTCTGCTGTGGGAAGTCCTGGTAGTGGTAGGGTTGGTAGGCGAGGGGCTGCTGAAATCCGTGGAAGGGCTGTGACATCGCCTGGGGTGGAGGAGCAGACCTGGAGTGGGTAGCAGCAGGTTCAGCTGGACCTGGAGGGTGGTGCAAAAGAGCTGTGATCCTCTCCTTCATCGCCTGGTACTGGGCCTCGGGCATGTCCATGAGGGTCTGGCTCACGTACGTGATGAAGGGCTTGCGGTTGGAGGATGGTATATCAAAGTGGACCAGCTGGGAGAGGAGATCTGTGCTGGCTTTGATTGTGTCCCTGATCTCCAAGAGGACAGTGTGGCTCTGTCCCTCCGGTCTGCCTCTCTGCCTGCTTTCTGTGGAAGTGGAGCTGGGTGTGGGTGTGGCTTGGTCTCTGGCTACTGCTTCTTGCTCCATTTGAGATGGGATCCTCCACATCCTCTGGCATGGGGAGTGCAGCTGTCGGGGGGGGTGGGTCTCTGCCGTGGGGCCCTCCAAAGACACCTGCCTGGACACGGTAGCTGTCTCCTGGCTGGAAGAGGAGTGGCTCTCTGTGGGCTGTCTGAGGGAGAGGGTTGACAGAGGGGCTGCTCCTCGGTGGTGGATCTCACCCTCCAGGAAGCTGCACCTGGCCATGACATAAGTCTCCCGGTCAGTGAGCTTGACAGCAGCCTGCCCGGATTTCTTCAGGTGCAGCTTGCCATACCAGATGTGCATATGCTTCCACCACCCCAGGAGGACATCTGAAGTGTAGCCCAGGCTCTCCGCCTTCTCTCACCATGCTGCCTGCTTCTGCTTGGTGTCGTGATAGAGCCTGTGGCCCTTCCTCCACAGGTACTCATTCTCCCTCAGCCATTCCAGCACCTCCTCCTCATGGTCTTCAGAAATGGAGTACTGTTTCCTCTCCCCCTTCTCCTTCCCTTGCCTCTTCCTCCCTCTGGCAGGGGCTTCAGGGCCTTCAGCAGCAGGGCTTTGAGGGCCTTGGGACTGGTCCACCACAGCAGCAGGAGAAGCAGCAGCAGCATCAGCAGAAGCAGCAGCAGCACCAGCAGGAGAAGCACCACCAGCAGCAACACCAGGAGCACCACCACCACCAGCAGCTTCAGAGTCAGCGCCAGGGGTTGGGATGGGGGTTCTGTCCTTCTTGCCAGGGCTGGCAGGAGTAGGCACAGGCTTCCTCTTCTTCCCCATGGCGTTCTCTCAAGATGTCTCTGGAAGCAGGTCTTTCCTCTGAATGGTGACCTGCTTGTGAGCTGCCTCCTTTTGTATCCGCGGAGCTTACGCAATTCATCCTCCCCGCATGCGCAGTGAACGCTTTGCATCCGCTACACATCCTATAGGCGTCCGTGATGCATCCGCGTCATCCGCTACACATCTGCTCCTTCCGCTACGCGTCTGCTTCGCTGTTCTCCCCCGGAAGCCCTGCGGATGAGTCATCCGCTTCCATCCGCTAGGCTTCCTACGAACATCCGCTTTACATCCCTGCTACATCCTCTCCCCGTCCGTTCCTTTCCGTTGTTGTCCGCTCTGTTTATGCAAATTTGGGGCACTTTTGAGAACGGATAACGGATGGAAAATTTGCTCGTCCGCTGTGTTTTTCATACGTCGGCCAGTGTGACCTAACCTTAAGGTCTGTGCTCCTAATTACACTCTTGAAAGACTGTTTGCCAGGCCTTCGGCTGAATGTAAATGCAAGAAATTCACCTTCGTTTAATAAAAGGGATTTCGCCGAGACAAAGAGTCTGCTTAGTGCTTTTTGGGGAAGCCTAGATCAGAACACAATTGTGGTCATAAATTGAGGACTGCTCACGTGCCCAGCGCATGCTACTACACTAGGAAACACTAAGCAGCTCTTTAATGGTCGGCAAGCAATTAACCAGAAAGATGGAGCGTCACCAGGGATGCTGCGAATGGTTGCTAAGAAACAGGAATTAGCTGCTTTTGAAACCCAAATATTCCAGCAAGAAAGATGGCAGAATTTGGGGATCCAATGGGGCAGTTCCATACCAGAGGTGGCTGACTTATTAAAACTTAATTCTTCCTCCGCTCCATACCTGTCCAGCTCCCTCCTTTGCCATCTGGTATCACATGTAGTCCTCGACTTACAACCACAATCGAGCCCAAAATTTCCATTGCTAACCAAAACCCTTAAGAGGCTTTCATCCCATTTTACGACCTTCCTTACCACGGTTGCTAAGCAAATCACTGCATTTCGTAAGTTGTAAATGTGGTTGTGAAAGTGGCTTCCCCATGGAAGTTGCTCATCTGAAGGTTGCAAAAAGGGATCACGCTGAGTCCAAGACGCTGCGACCGTCGTAAATACGAATCAGGTGTTTGACTTTTTATCATGTGGCTATGGGGAGGCTGCAACGGTCATTAAGTGTGAAAAATGGTCATAAGTCACTTTTTTCTGTGCCATTATAACATCGGTCACCAAATGAATTATTGTAAGCTGTACCTGTACTGATTTTGTTTGTTAATATTTTTATCTGATGTGTTTTTATGATTGACAATTTTCATGCTTTTTAAAAAAATACTGGAAGCTGCCTGGAATCGCTGGATAAGAGACGGGCAGCAAATTATCATAATCTTTTAACAACCTGAAAATCCCTTACAGGGTGGAGTCAAGGCAACTGAATGGAACTAGCAGAACATTTATTGGCCGGATGCCCTTCCCGTTGCCAATGTGAAGTTTTGTTCCGCAGATATATTCTCAGTGTGCCCAGAGAAATATCTGCCTCTACCTAGGATCGAACTCACAACCTCCTGACTGTGAGGTGATGGCTCCACCTCTAGGCCACTGCAATGCTCCTACGGGCAGCAAATCAATTTCATAAAATAAATTTGTTTTTGAGAGACTGCAGAGCGAGGTTCGTTGTTCATTTTATTGAGTGTGGTTTTATTTTTTTAAGGCAACAACTAATTGCAACCTGTAATGCAGACACTGGTCAGGTGACAGGAAGCCTTTTCCAGGTGGAATTGGGCACCGAGGTGACAACATGGCCCACCAACAAAATCAGTTTGATTGAGCCATCTTTGGGGATGTAGGCTTGTGTGATTGTGTTGTGTTTAAAGATGGGGTGGTGGTGATAGGCTCAGAGATCTATCCTCACTAAAGCAGTTCTTTGAACAAGCCTCAACTCCCCAAATAACAGTTGGCAGCTGGCAGCCTTGGCCCAAATATCGCCGGTTAGCTGTTAAATCACCTCAGTCTTTCCAAGTTCTTGTTTCAGTATTTCCATATTCCATGAATTTGGGGCAAGGGGGAAGAAACTTAAGGGGGTTGGAACTGAGGAAAAGGGGGACCAATTTGCTAGATCACACTGCCACCAAAATTTAGGCAGCATGTAACAAAACTCCTCGTATGGGAGGGCCATTCATTTCTGCGATAAACTGGAAGGATCTGAAAATGGGAGACGAGAAAGATATTGGCAGTTGACCTACCCTCCTGCAGCTCTACCACCTTTTGTTACAAATTGGGTTTGAGATTAAACCTGGTTAACCCTCCTAATACAGACCGAAACTTCAATTGAGGTTCTGGCATTGAACCTCACTGCTTTTGAAAACAGTTCTAGAATTTTAAACACCGCAGATCTTGGAGTACACAATGGAGTACAAATTTGCGTCCCGGATGGATCAAATGTAAATGCTGGAGGGAGAAAGAGAAAAAGGCTAGAGGCTGAAAGAAAAATGGTGTGCCCTTTTTTCTCTTTGGCTTTTATAGGAGGGGGAGCAAAACCGGCAGGCCGGGGCAGAAAATTGCTGCAGAAAAGGCCAAACTCTGCCCCACATCTGGATAAGCGTCAGATGCCAGGAAAGAGATGCGGAATCTTAGCAGTTATCACATGAACATATCATCGTAGTCCGGAGGGCGAAGGTGGTCGGGATTAGGCCTGAAAGAGGAATGAAAAATGCTTTATTGTCTGGGGGGATCTCCGAACCTCGCCACTTTTAGACTTGTGGACTTCAACTCCCAGAATTCCCAACCAACCGTGCTGAAATATGGACCAGGGAGTAGCAGACCTACTCTGGGGTGGCCCCCACACAATATGGAATGGGCTGCCCTCAAAGGAAACCGTGATTTGTCTTGTATGGCAATGCCAGAAGACAATAAACATTGTACTTTAGAAGGGAATATGTGTAGCTCTGGGTTGAACAATGGCATCCTTGGAGCTCTCTGAGCTTGCTGGTTTTCGTGCAGACGTTTCATGACCCAACTTGGGAACATCATCAGTGCTGTTTATGCAAACACTGAGCAATTCACTCCCTTCCAGCACTGATGATGTTCCTTAGCTGGGTCATAAAACATCTGCAAGAAAACCACCAAGCTCAGAGAGCACCAAGGACCCCACAGTCCTCCTCCTCCCCCCCTTCCTCCTCCTCTCTGAAAACCCCACTCCCTTCTCGCACTGATGATGTTACCTAGTTTGGTAGTGAAAGGTCTGCAAGAAAACAACAAGCTGAGAGAGCCCCAAGGGGACCCCACAGTCATTATCGTAGTAGTAGTAGTTGTCCTTCTCCTCCCAGACCCCACTTTCTTCTAGCACTGATGGTGTTACCTAGCTTGGTCATGAAACGTCTCCAAGAAAACAACCAAGCTCAAAGAGCACTAAAGATTCAGTTCTCCTTCTCCTCATCTCCACAATCTTCATTCTCTCCTACCACTGATGATGTTAACCAGCTTGGTAATGAAAGGTGTGCAAGAAAAAAATCAAGCTCAGAGAATATATAATTATAAATATAATCATTTGATTTTTATAGCCACCTATCTAGGCAACTGGCTCTGTGTGGCTCACAGATTAGAAAACTGTACTTTTTGCCTTCAAAATATTTTTCATTTTACTTATGTTTTAGAATATTTTTTGTTGGTTTACTTGATGAGATGGGCCGCTAGAAATTGGAGGAAGAAATAAAATAAATAAAACATTTGACTTTTACGATTGGATCTGGCTTGGCTTTTAACATTTTGGCTTTCTTTTTCCTTTAAGCGTTTTTAAATACTTTTTTAAAAAGTTTTTGGCTTTCTCGATATGGACAAGGCTTTTGACTGATAGTAAGAATAGTAAGAATTTTCAGGTCTTTATGAATTTATTGCAATTTCTGTTTTCCCAGTTAATATGGTTTAAGGAAGTGTTGGTGTCATGCCCCCGTGGGAGTCAGAATCTGAAGGAGGAAGACAAACAGCTGACAGGGAGTGGGAGTATGGCTCCACTGGCTGTGGAGGAAACTGGGGAAGGGCAAAGTCTGGCTGGGAAAGCAGGGGAGAAATCGAATAAGGGAGAGTGGGTTCAGACCCAGGCCCATCCCCTCTTCATCCTAGGGCATGCAGGGAGGAATGGAGAAGGGAGCAATGTGGGTTGTGTGGCTTATGGGGGAGGAAAGGGCCCTGATTCCCTTCATTAGCCACACCTGGGAAGAAAGTTTAAAGAAATGCATGCTGTGTGGCAGCTGCTGGGAGCAAACGTTGACTTTCTTGCGTTGACTTTCTTATCTGTGTTCCTGGCGTTTTCCCAACTGTGTTATCACCATGCCTTCACGTCTGGAATTCTTGCTCCTGCCCTGCCGGACTAATTACCTCATTTTGCCTTGATTGGACTTATAGTTACAGTTTGTGTTGACCATGTTTTGGACTTTATTTTCTGCAGTTAAAGGCTCTTCCTGGGAGTTTCTCTCCAGCCCAAAGTAACCAGGACGTTGGGGGCAAAGTTGAAGCTAATAAAGGGACTCCTGCTGATTATCTGACTGTGTTGCCTTTGTGCCATGTCCCTTTGGGTCATCACAGTTGGGTTTTTTTAACTGGTGGTTTTAGCACAGAGATGGTTGATGGGAGCAGGAGGAAAACATTGTCAGATAAAGACGTAATCCTAGAATAAAATCCCGCCGTTGTTTACGTAAGATGCTTAACTCAGTTATGCAGCTAATCTCAGGCCATCTGGATGAGCTGGGTTGAAACGGGCTAAGCTGCAAAACTACCAGAATCCATCAAAATTAAACCAAGGCTAAGATTAAATTGTGGCATACATTACGACACCTGAGGTAAAATGTTAATACAGGTTAGTCTTCAGTGTACGGACATAATCGAGCCCAGAATTTCTCTCGTTAAAACAAGACAGTTGTTAAGTGAGCTTTGCCTCATTTTATGACCTTTCGCGCCACTGTTGTTAAATGAATCACTGCCTTGGCAAAGTTGGTCACAAGGTCATTAAGTGAACCGGGCTTTCCTGTCAAATTTGTTTGTCAGATGGTCGCAAAAGGGGAACATGTGACCTCCGGCACATTGCGCCCGTTATATATATATCTGAGTCAGTTGCCTGAATTTTGATCCCGTGACCAGAGGGAGGCTGCAAATGATTGTAAGTCTGAAAAATGGTCTTAAGTCACTTTGTTCGGTGCCGTTGTATCTTCGGTCACTAAATGAACTTTTGTAAGTCGAGGACTACTTTGTATTCTTCTTTTGATCCCCCATGGGCACATTCCCCAATTTGAGGTAAAATTTAGATCAGGTAGTCCTCGACTACTTGCTTAGTGACATTTCCAAGTTACGATGGACTACTCGTTGAGTGACCGTTTCAAATTTAGCCCCTCAATGGGTTGTTAAATTCTCAACAAATGCAGAAACAGCACATTTGGAAAAATTCCATTTTTCAGCAGTTCAATGCGAGAGAATTTCCACAGTACTTACCCAGGCCGGCTGGCCCCCGGGGGTCCAAACGGGTCAAACCGGGCCCCTGGGGGAACGGAACCAGGGGGGAGTCTGCTGGGGAGCCCAGAAGAGGGGTCCAGAACAGGATTCCGAAATCCCGATCGAAGCGGATCGAAGATCATTCCTCCACCTCGGCCTCTGAGGAAGAGAATCAAGGGTATATTAAAGTTGGTTTGCCCTAATGGTTAATGCAGAGGGTTAGAAACCAGGAGATGGTAAGTTCTAGTCCTTTCTTACACAGAAGAGCCAGCTGGGTGGAGTTTGGGCCAATCACCAGGAGACTGGGAGTTCTAGTCCTGCCTTAGCCATGAAAGGTAACTAGGTGACTTTGGGGCAATCGCTGGGAGACTGGGAGTCCTAGAGACATAAAAGCCGGTTGGGTGAGTGCGGGCCAATCACCAGGAGACTGGGAGTTCTAGTCCTGCCTTTTAGAGGAAAGCTGGCTGGGTGACTATGAGCCAATCACCAGGAGTCGGTGAGTTCTAGTCCCGTCTTAAGCATGAAAGCTGGCTGGGTGACTTTGGGTCAATTGCCAGGAGACTGGGAGTTGTAGTCATGCCTTAAGACATAAAAAACATCTGGGCCAATCATTCTCTCTCAGCCCAACCCACCTCACAAGGTTGCTGTTGTGGGGAAAATAGGACAAAGAAAGAGTATTAGGTATATTCACCATCTCCAGGTTTTAAAGCAATAAAGGAGAGATATCAAAATCTAATTAAAATTAAAAAATGCAAATCTGGTCAATTGATGGGTTGGTAGGTCATCTGCCCAAGAAAGCTTCTAGCTACCTGCAGCATTCTGGGAATTGAAGTCTTCAAAGTCGTTCAAGGGAAACAACTGGATGAATTGTAAAAAAAGACAACCCACAAAATGAAGGATCGGCTTACCCCAAAGGATCCAGATCTTGTCTGCCGATATTGAATGGATCGAGCGGATCTGGCCTGAAAGAGAACTCATTTTCATTACAGTATCAGACAATGGATCTAAGGTACCCCGGAATAGATGAAAGGGGGAGCCTCCTGGGGACATAGCAGGCGTCCCATCATTCTAGTCCTCAGGGAGGTCCACAGATCCACAAACCAGGCGCGGTTAAGCCCACCAAAGCCCAAGGCACTCACCAGTTGGGCTGCCGGCTGCCGTGAGGAAGCCGAGGTGGGATCCAGAGAGGGTCGTGGTCAGGGGGATTGGGCGGGGAGGGGTTCCTCTCCCGTTTGGGCTCTTCCTCCTTGGCGCTGGTTGGCCTCTTCGAGGTTTCAAATGGAGAGAGTATGTGATGGACAATCTGGGTCTGTAACTCCTCCACGTTCCGATATACCCTGTAAAAAGGGGCAAGGAATCATTGGATGCCAGGAATCATGTACAGGTGGTCCTTGATTTACCACCATTTTTTTGTACTTATGACCACTGGCGCATCCATGTGGTCACGTGATCAAAAGTCAGGCACCTGGCAAGTGACTCGGATCTGGGTGGCTTTGGGCCAATCACCAGGAGACAAAGAGTTCTAGTCCTGACATAAACATGAAAGCTATCCGGATGACTTT
>BLBF01000069.1:3128640-3140710 GCA_015471245.1 Laticauda colubrina
TTCCTTCCTTCCTTCCTTTCCTTCCATGTCTTCCTAGACATACCCAGTTCAGCAAGCGTTCTTATGAAACGTTATATGAAACGTTCTTCATATGTTTTAGCCTCCAGTCCCCAGATCATCTTTCTTGCTCTTCTCTGCACTCTTTCCAGAGTCCCAATATCTTTTTTACACCGTGGCAACCAAAACTGGATGCAAATATTCCAAGTGTGGCCATGCCAAAGCCTTGTAAAGTAGTATCAACACTTTACATGATCTCGATTCTGTCCCTCTGTTCACGTAGCCTAGGATTGTGTTGGCCTTTTTGGCAGCTTCAGCACAACTGGCTGCAGCTGCCAAAACTGCCCTAAATAGATGTCAGTTGCCAAGCGCCCAAATTTTGGGGTTGCTGCAATGGTCACAAGTACGGAAACTGGTCGTAAGTGTGAGAACTGGTTGTAAGTCTCTTTTTTTTTAGTGCTGTTGAAAGTTTGAACAGTTAAAAGGAATGGTTATAAGATGAGGATTACAAGCAATGGGCTTATCTGATAGGCAATAAAATGCAGAATTCGATGGGTTTGGAGGCATCTTCTCACAACAGAGGTCTTGTGATGACCCACAGGGGTGCAGCACAAAAGTAACAAAGTCACAAAAATAGGTAAAGTCCCTTTAATGCCTCCAACTTGGCCCCCAATGTCCAGTTGTGCTGAGCTGAACATCAAGCTCTTCCAAAAGCAGTCTACGAAGGGAAGAAATGCAATCTGAACCCAAAGATAAAGTAGAAATAAGAATAATCAACACAAATCACTCTGAAGTAAGTAACATGACAGGCCAGGATAATAAATTGCTGACTTCCAAAAGATAACGCAGCACCCACAGTTGGGAGGACGCCAAAACCCAGATAAACCTCGACAAAGATAATGCATGCTTTGCTTCCAGCAAGGTGCTGTGTGGAAACCGCCCTTCTTATGTTCTGTTCTCCCAGCTGCAATTAATGCAAGGGATCAGGGCCTTTTTCTCCCCCATAACCCATGTTGCTCCTTTCTCCGTTCCTCCCTGCATGCCCTAGGATGAAGAGGGGATGGCCCTGAGTCTTCCTCTGAATGCCCAGCCAGACTGTGCCCTTCCCCAGTTTCCTCCACAGCCCCCCAGAGCCACACACCCACTCCCTGTCAACTGCTCAATCTCCCCCTCAGAATCAGACTCCAACAAGGGCATGACAGGGTTTGCTCTTTCCCGTTCCTCACCACGCTGAGAATTTGTCCACCAGAAAATAAATGGATTTATTGGCTTCGGTGTTTACAAGCTGCCACCCACCCATGTAGCAGGACAATGGAGTGGGCGAAGGGATGGACTCCGGATAGGTTGGGAGTCACAATTCTCGACATCGCTCAGCAGGAATTTGGAGTTTAACAACATCTGGAGGTTCAGCAAAACAAGCCTGCTGAAGTGAAAGCGAAGTAAAAGTGAAATTCTTCCCAGAAATTCTTTGAAAAAGGTCCTCCCCCCACCAATAGCTCAGCGGAAGGACAAGAATGGCCTTTGAGTCACCCTTGTTTAAATCTCGTCTCTTGATGGACGCTGGGTGTAAGTAGGTGCTCAGAATGCCTAGGAGTAGTTTCAAAAATATGGTAGAAGGTCTAAGGTTCTTCCCCTTGCACATCTGGACTCGCCATTTCCGGCTCTCGGGGACTCTCGTGCTCATCTCCATTACCAAACCGAAAAGCCACTGCTGTCCAGAGATGTCTCTGTGGTCATGTGACCAGCAGGACTAAACGCCTTCGAAGGTGCACGGAACGCCGTTCCCTTCCCACCAAAGATGGTCCCTATTTTCCTACTTGGATTTTTTTAATGTGCTTTCGAACTGCTAGGTTGGCAGAAGCTGGGACAAGGAACGGGAGCTCCCTCCATTACGCGGCGCTAGGGATTTGAACCCATGGTGGGAATTAACATTCTTTACTATTGGTTGGGTGGGCATGTCTTGGTGGGCGTGGTGTGGCTTGGTCGGTGTGGCTTGGTGGGAGTGGCAGGGGAAGGTTATTGCAAAATCCCCCTTCCCTCCCCACCCCACTAACCTGCTTTCCAGCTCTGTTCTCCTGTGCAGGGCAACCAAAGGAAACCCAGCCAATCACCTGGGATTTGGGAGGCAGAGCAGAGATGGGGTTGGCGGGGCCAGTCAGAGGTGGTATGAGCGGTTCTCAAAACTACTCAAAATTTCTGCTACCGGTTCTTCAGAACCGGTCAGAACTTGCTGAATACCACCTCTGGATTCGAACCGCCGAACTGCCGACCTTTCTGATCGACAAGCTTGGTGTCTAATCATAGATGTGGTTGCTCCTAGTGATGAAAATTCTGGACTTTCCCACCATGCTCTGTTGTTTTTCCTGGAGGATGCCAGTCTGGCTGTTCTGATGGGGTGATAGGCCTCCTCCCCCCCAGGTAAAACAGACAGGAAAAAGAACTAAAAGAGCTAATTTACATTAGTGTAAGGCTGCATTTAAGGAATCATGCAACTCTGAAAGGACCAAACTTCCCATCTCCACTTTTAACTGACTGATGCATTAAAGTGGGTCCTGCCTCAATTTCTTCCTCTGACCGTTAAGCCACTGAGGGCTCCAGCCTCTCTTCTCTGACTGTTTCCTAGACAGCATCTCTTCCCGTCATCCCCCAAGGCCATTCACATACACACACCATCACACAGTCACCACACTTCCTTCAATGAAAGAATGGAGCACCTCCAATAGAAGAGAGTGCTTATAGCTCAGGGTTGAATTGTGGCATCCTTGGTGCTCTCTGAGACTGCAAATTCGAGTTGTCAACTAAAAAAATACTTCTATGGTCTTTAGTTGCCAGCAGAAAGGGAGTGGAGCAAGGCAGATCATTCCTTAAATGCTTCAGATAATTGCTAGGCAGCCGAAGCTGTTGGCATGCAAGATTATTACTGGAGAGCATAATTGATGACTCTTGGCTATGGATGTGTCCCATTGGAGAAAATACATCCAGGGGGTGGAGGGAGGACCAGGGTCAAGGGGGAAATGAATCATGCATCAGAGTCACCTGCAACCAGGAAACACCAACATATCAACTGCTAATAAATCAATCTTTTTTTACTCTGAGAGGTGCAGCTAGAGACTTATGATTTGAATGGGGGATGCATGTCGGAGCCCTGACACAAGTCTCTTCTTTTTTTGAAAAAATAGACTTTATTAAAGATTAAAATATGTACATATATAATACATAATACAACACATTTAGTTGAAATTTAGTTGAAAACCAATGTGAAAAACAAAATCATGAAACATGAAACATATATGTTTCTAACCACTTAAACAGTGTGATCTTATCTCAAAAACAATTTTTCTAATATTCATTTCCTATTTCTGGTAAATATTTTTAATCTAACCCTTTTATTTTTTCCTTTCCTCATCTATTTATTCCCTGGTTTTTATCCTTAATCCAATTGTACCAGTTTTCCCAAACTGTACAATGTTTTGAGTCTGCCTCATCTTTTAGTTTTTGGGTAAGTATGTCCATTTCAGTGCAGTCAAAGACCTTCTGGATTATCAGATTGTTTGTTGACATCTGATCACCCTTCCAGCATTGTGCTAACACAATTCTTGTTGCAGTAATTATATGAAGAATTAGATATTTCATTTCTTTTGTGTGTTGACCTTTTATCATTCCCAATAAAAATATTTCAGCCTTGAATTCTCATTGAATATTTGTCCATATTCTTTTATCCATATTCTTGTTTTTTTCCAGTATTTTTTACTTTTTGGGCAAAGCCACCAAGCGTGAAAGAAGGTACCCCTCATTTGCTTACATTTCCAACAAAGCCAACTTAGGTTTGGAGACATATTAGCCAGCCTTGAGGGTGCCAGACACTACTGTCTTCTTAGGGTCTACAAAATCCACTCCTTTCTAGCACTGATGATGTTATCTAGTTGGGTGATGAAATGTCTGTAAGAAAACAACCAGGCTCAGAGAGCACCAAGGACCCCACAGTCCTCCCCAAATCTTATTCTCTTTTAGAACTGATGATGTTTTCTAGTTGGGTCATGAAACATTTCCAACCCCCCCTAATAAACTCAGAGGTGAGAGGAAGCCCATAGTCCTCTCCTCCTCCTATTTCTCCTCCTCTCCCCAAACCCTACTCCCTTCTAGTACTGATGATGTTCCCTAGTTGGGTTATGAAACGTCTGCAAGAAAGCAACCAAGCTCAAAGATCCCCCAAAACCCAACAACAATTTCTCCTTTCATTTGGTTCCTTGGCTCTTGTTTTGTTTCCCTTTTTTTCATTTTCTTCTCCTTCTGTCTATCACATACATTTTGGAGGATAGCTTTTCCTGGGTGGCACAAATGTATATTTCTAGTCATGAAATCTAACTGAGAAAGGCCCATTACACGAAGAGCAAAACAAGTTTTGCCTCCATAAGTTGTAAATGCTGAAACACTGAAAGTTTTAAAGAAGAGATTGGATAACCATTTGTCTGAAGTGGTGTAGGGTTTCCTGCCTAAGCAGGGGGTTGGACTAGAAGACCTCCCAGGTCCCTTCCAACCCTCTGTTGTTCTGTTAAGTCTCTCTAGGGAATTGCAGATCACCATCGACAGATATTTGTTCTGATAGAACAGTAGCAATGCATCAGCTCTTCTGGATGCTTTTGAAAAAGACCGATTTGAGAAGATGTGCATCTGTTTTCATTCACAGCTTTCCTTCACATAACGGAGCCTCAGTACACAACCTCCCTTTCAGTGATCTTTGTAGTTGTTTACACAAATTCTTTTTTTAAAAATCATTCCCTCTGTTGTTTTTATTTCTTATGTAAATTTAATCTGGGCAAGGTTTTTTTTTTTTTTTTTAAAGAACAAACTTTTCCTCTATCTGTGTGTTGTACTTCTTCTCGTTGTGTCTGTGTGTGTGTGCGTGCATATTTTTGATAATATGCAATTCGGTACTTTTCAATAAACCCCAACAGTGCTGTGTCAAAGGATCCAGTTTTTTTGGGGGGGTGGTGGTGGTGGAAAATCTTGCAAATTTAGTTGCATAAAACTTTTGTGACAGAGTTCTGAAAAAACAGCAAAACTAGTGGATTTAATAACAAAACATTTGCGCCCCCACCACCACACACACACAAAAAAGGGTTTGTGTTTCCTTGAAGCTATCAAAGTTGTTTATTCCGCAGGACTCCGTTTGTGTAGCGGTAGAAGGAATCTGCGCACGGAAGAAATTTGGAAAACTGCTCTTCTTCGGCTTAAGGAAGAAATTAGAATTATTTGGAGCAGAAGGAATATGAGTTATTTTCCTTTGATGCCCGGAGAACATTGCCTGCATTTTTAAATCTTTGGAAAAAGGCACCGCACTGTATCAATTACTTAATTAATCTCTCAGGCGGTAAAAAATAGTTAATATGCTGTTTTTGATTTTAGTGGAGCTCCAAATGTTTTAACAAGAGTAATAAAATGGTAAGACAAAAGCAGGATGAAATCAAAAAATAGAAGCAGAATTGAGCCAGTGGTGCGATTTTCTGGTTCTTCAAACTGTGCAGAATTGTAACAACTGGTTCTATAGAACTGGTCCGAACTGGTAGAATCCCATCCCTGGAGACCCCCAAGAAACCCCCAAATCTCTGAGTTGGGCCTTGAAAGTCAAAAATACCATCCTAGAAAGTATACAAAATCCTTTGACTTATGAAGTATACAAGAGTCTGTTGCTAAACAAGTTTCTTCTTCAATGAATCCCTCCCAACATTTTTCAATGTTAAGTGGGTCACATGGTCATTAAGTGAATCTGGATCCCCTCCAATTAATTTTGCTTGTCGGAAAGCTGGCTGGGAAGGTTACAAATGGTGATTACATGACACCCCCCCCCCCCCCGGGAGGCTGCAACTGTCTTAAGTCCGTGCCAGTTGCCAAGTGAATTTTAATTGCATGACTCTGGGGCAGTGGTGAGATTCAAAATATTTTACTATCAGCTCTGTGGGTGTGGCTTGGTGGGCGTGGCTTGGTGGGCATGGCAGGGGAAGGATACTGCAAAATCCCCCTTCCCTCCCCACCCCACTAGCCTGCTTTCCAGCTCTGTTCTCCTGGGCAGGGCAACCAAAGGAGGCCCAGCCGATCATCTGGGACTCCATGGGAGGCAGAGAATAGATGGGGTTGGCGGGCCCAGTCAGAGGTGGGATTGGCCGGTTCTCCGAGCTACTCAGAATTTCCGCTACCGGTTTTCCAGAACCGGTCAGAACCTGCTGAATTCACCACCTCTGCTCTGGGGAATGCTGCGGTGGTCATAAGTGCAAGGACTGGTCCTAAGATTTTTTTTCCTCCAGTGCTGTTGTAACTTCAAATTGTTGTAAATGGGCTCCCTAGTGGCATTTCTGTAACGTTCGCCAAGAAAACCACATGGATTTTGCTAGAAGCTGTTAACTTGAGAGACTCTTAACGGTCATCTTGAAATAATCTTCCATTCGTCTGTTGTTGTTGTTGTTATTATTATTTTGTTGTTGTTGTTATTGTTATTGTTGTTGTTATTATTATTGTTATTGTTATTATCCATTCATCCTAAATGGAATAGTTCTGGCTTCAATTGGATATTAATCTTTAAAATCCTCCGTATCAAAACGTGCATTGTGCATCTGAAATTTTTTAGCTTTTTTCCCTTTCATGTCCACCAAGCATGATAAAAATGCCCCCTCATGTTATTCCCATTTCCAAAGTTGCTGCAATCTTTAGAGGAACAGGAAGAAAGAAGAATTTATCTCTGCTGGGGGTCCTCCCCCTAAAATAAGCACATTTACAAGCTTATAGCAGCGCACTGGGTGACCTTTCAACATGAAGACATTTTATTACCAGACTAGGGAACAGCAGCCGTGTGAAGGAAGGTGGGGGTTTGCTGCCTGTTTATATGTGGTAGCTGCTTGCCCTGCCAGTTTTGGAGATGTGCAGTTAGCTCTTTGATTAGATTTCAAATTCCCAGAGGTTGTGGGAGGAGTTGCTGACTGCTTTTGAAGGAAGCAGAGAATGAGTAGAAAGGAGAAAGATCGCAATCCGCGCGCCTAATAGTGTGCGAATCATATAACTATAAACCAAGAATACCAATAAAACATTTAGGGTTAGTGCACTTGAGATTGTGATTTTATTTTATTTCAAAATGACTGGCTTAGTTCAGTGCAATACTTGTTTTACAGCTGTCTTTCGCAGTACTCTTTTCAAACTTGGACACTGCCTTCTTTGTAAAAAAAAAATAACCAGTCTATATGGACAGATTATCTATCTAGAATCTCTAATCTGTGCTCTCCAAGCAGAAATTAGGTGCCCAATCCAGCCATCTATTGAGTTGCTGTGCTATCAGTCCCCACTACCACAGGAAAAGGGCAGTATGGACAACTGTGGGATCTGGCAGGGTGAGAGCTGTGGACCATAAACACAAAAGTTTTGCTGTGTCCCAGCACAACAGATATAATGCCCTTGCTGACCTTAATAGGGACACTAAAGTGACAGATCAAGGTAGTTGTGACAATGCTAACTTAAGTAAGCCGGGGATCATGGTCCTAGAAGAAGAACTTACTTCGGAAAGGAGAAAGTGTGAATCAAGTATTATGCACCAGTCACACAAGAAGAGCAAGGCATCCAAAAAGAGAAGCCACCTTCTGGTTGGGGACTCAATTGTAAGGGGTGTACATTTAGGAAAGGATACCGAGGTTTTGAAAGAGGTCAGGTGAGACAAGAAGCATATTCTTAAGATAGTCAAGAATGCCAGCAAGGACTGTGATGTTGATGCTATTATACATCTTGGTACAAATGATCTGTCCCAGAAGGATGTACTTTCTATTCAGAAAGACTTCCAGAGCTTGGGGAATGAACATAGTTGTATGGACTGTAGGTTTATCTTTTCAGAGGTTGTACCAGTATGCAAGGAACAAAAAGGGAGAGGGCAGTGTGTAGCAGAGTTTAATATGTGGCTAAAGGAGTGCTGTAAAAAGGAAGGCTTTGGTTTTATTAGACATGATGTCTGCATCTGGTCCAATGAAAATCCGTACAAAAGAGATGGTTTGCATCCATCAAAGAAAGGGACTGAGTTACTTGGCATTAAATCCACAGATTTCCTGGATAAACATTTAAACTGAACAGTAGGGACAGAGAATTAATGGATTCAGAACATCTCTGTCCCCAGCAACCTAAAACTAATAAGGATACCAGTGCATGAAAAATAGATGTTTGTGCAGGTAAGATTATCAACCTTGATGCCAACCAAAACCAAGCATTTAATAGTAAGTGCCACACCATGTGCATTAATCAAACAGGTGGCAAGAAAGTGGGGGCAGGCAGGTACAACACAGGTTATGTAGACAGTAAACACAGCATCAGACACAAAGATCTCAAGTGCCTATGTACAAATGCACAAAGTCTGGGGAACAAGCAGGGTGAACTCAAACTACGAATATATGAAGGTAGATATGATATAGTTGGAATAACAGAAACTTGGTGGGATGAAACCCATGACTGGAACATACTGGTAGAAGGATACAAACTGTTCAAAAAAACCAGACCCCATAAAAGAGGAGGTGGAGTTGCACTGTATGTAAAGGACCACTATATTGCTACAGAAATGCATGAAACCAAAGATGAAAACCTCCTAGAATGCATATGGGTCAATATAAAAGAAAAAAAGAATGACATGGCCATAGGTGTATATTATATGCCACCCTATCAAGCAGAAAATATAGTTGTCCTTTTTGCCAGCCAACTAACAAACATATGCAGGAAACACACAGCAATAGTAATGGGAGACTTCAATTATCCTGATATCAATTGGAAAACTAATTCTGCACCAAGTGAGAAATCAAATAAGTTCCTAACCAACCTAGATGACAACTTTGTTGTCCAAAAGGTAGAGGGTGAAACTAGAGGGACAGCCATACTGGACTTCACTCTTACAAATAGAGAAGAAGTGATAGAGGGAGTTGAAACTGCAGGAGCTTGGGTGAGAGTGACCATATCATACTAGAATTCAACATAACACAAACACAAGCAACAGAACATAATGACACCAGAGTCTTGGATTTTAAAAGAGCTGATTTCAATAAACTCAGAGAGAACTTGGGGAAGCTCCCATGGATGAAAATCCTAAAGGGGAAAACAACTCAAGAATCTTAGGAAACTCTAAAAAGTGTGATCATAGAAGTCCAGACCAGCACAATATCACTGAGAAAGAAAAACAAGAAATCCAAGAAGAAACCAGCATGGCTATACAAAGATCTCTCTGGCAAATTGAAAGAAAAAAAGGACAAGTACAAAAAATGGAAAGAAGGACATACAACTAAGGCAGAATATCAGCAGATAGCCAGACTATGCAAAGATGAAGTCAGGATAGCAAAGGCTCAGAACGAACAAAGACTTGCAACAAAAGTCAAAGACAATAAAGTTTCTTCCAACATATAAATAACAAGAAAAAAAATCAAGGAAACAGTCGGTCCACTCAAGAGAGAAGATGGGAAGGAAGTAACAGGCAACAGAGAGAAAGCAGAACTGCTTAACTCATTCTTTGCCTCTGTCTTCACGCAAAAAGAAACTATAGCTCAACACACTAAAAACAACTGTAAAAGACAGACCAGAAATAAAAGTTAAAATAAGCAAAAAAAATAGTAAGAGAACACCTGTCTGATCTTGATGAACACAAATCACTGGGGCCTGATGGATGACATCCCAGAGTTTTAAAGGAACTGGCAGAGGTCATCTAAGGACCACTCCACCATATCTTTCAAAAACCCTGGAGCACCGGGGAACTATCAGAGGACTGGAAAAGAGCTGATGTGGTTCCCATCTTCAAAAAGGAAAAAAAAAAAAAAAACAGACCCAGGAAACTATAGACCAATCAGTCTAACATCAATACCCGGGAAGATAATAAAAAAACAGATCTGCCAACACTAGAAAGAAGTAAAATAATAACTAGCAGTCAGCAAGGGTTTGTTAAAAACAGATCATGCCAAACCAATCTTATTTCATTCTTCAACACAGTGACTAAATTAGTAGACCAGCAAAATACTGTGGACATAATATACTTAGATTTCAGCAAGGCATTTGATAAAGTAGACCACAACCTACTTCTTAGTAAGCTAGAAAAAAGTGGAATAGATAGCACCACCACTAGATGGACTTGCAACTGGCTGGCAAACAGTACTCAACGAGTAGCCCTTAATGGGTCTAAGTCTACGTGGAGGGAAGGAAGCAGTGGGTGCCACAAGGTTGTGTCTCAGGCCCAGGACTCTTCAATATCTTCATGAACGACTTAGAGGAGGGAATAGGAGGGGAACTTACCAAATTTGCAGATGATACTAAGCTGGCAGGAATAGCTGCCACCCAAGAAGATAGGCTCAAAATCCAGATGGATCTTGACAGACTAGAACCCTGGGCCCTATCTAATAAAATGAAATTCAGTGTAGAGAAAAGGAAAGTCCAACACTTAGGCAAGAAAAACCAGAAGAGCACATATAGACTGGGTGAAACCAGACTCAATAGCAGGAACTGGGAGAGGGATCTTGGAGGCTTAGTGGACAACCAACTAAATGGGAGCCAGCCGTGTGTGGTGGCAGCCAAAAAAGCCAATGCAATCCTAAGTTGTATTAACAGAGGGATACAATCAAGATCAAGGGAAGCACTAATACCACTCTATAAAGCCTTAGTAGGACCACACCTAGAGTCCTGCATCCAGTTTTGGTCACCACATTAAAAAAAAGATGTTGAGACTCTAGAAAAAGTCCTGTGATGACCCGTAGTCTCTCAAAATAACCCAAAACTCAAAACATATATTAAAGTCCGGTAAAGACCTCAACTTAACTTCACTGTTTTATTAGGCACAATTTAAAATCACAAAAGTAAATAATGAGATAAACAGAAAATCAAAACAAACCACACTTATGAGAGTTCTGAAGCAAGCTGAGATAATTAATTATAAATTCCAGGAAAATAACTGAGAAAAGTCCATGGGAAGAACGCCAACAAAGAAAAGCCTCTTTCAAGGTGAACACTAATTGACTTCAGCAATTCTAACTGCGCAGTTGCAAAGTTATATACATAACTCCCACCTGCAAGCCATAAGGAGGATCATGGTAATCTCCTCTTGAGTAGACCTTGCTTTTCCCTGATCCTCTCCTCCCTGCGTGACCTAGGATGGATCCTCCTCTGACTGCCCAGCCAGCCTCTGCCCTTCCTCAGCCTCCTCCACCACCTCTGGAGCCACACTCCCACTCCCTGTTGGCTGTTCCTCCTCTTCTTCAGAGTCAGACTCCACCAGGGGCATGACAAGTGCAGAGAAGAGCAACCAGGATGATGAGGGGACTGGAGGCTAAAACATACAATGAAGGGTTGCAGAAACTGGGCCTGGCTAGTCTAGGGAAGAGAAGGACCAGGGGAGACAGGAGAGCATCTTCCAATATTTGAGGGGCTGCCACAGAGAGGAGGAAAGGGGGGGGGGTCAAGCTATTCTCCAAAGCCCCTGAAGGCCAGATAAGGAATAATGGATGGAAACTGATCAAGGAGAGATTCAACCTGGAAATAAGGAGAAACTTTCTGACAGTGAGAACAATCATCCCATGGAACAGAAGTTGCCTCCAGAAGTTGTGGGAGCTTCATCCCTGGAGGCTTTCAAGAAGAGGCTGGACTCCCATCTGTCAGAAATGGTGTAGGGTCTCCCACTTGGATGGGGGTTTGGACTAGATGACCTACAAGGTCCCTTCCATCTCTGATAATCTGTATCTTATCTGTATCTGTATTAGAAGTGTTTTCTCCTGGACTAATTGTCTGAGGTTAATCCCTGCTTATCTGAATATTAAGTGCTAGAGAGAATGTCTTTAGTCCTTTTGTTTCCTTCCTAGGGGTTTTATTATCAAGGTCACTTTTGCATGGTCCATAAATGTGATTTATCTCTATGGATGATGTTGCCTAGTTGGGTAAACAAATGTCTGCAAGCAGCCAAGCTAACAGGGCACCAAACACTCTACAATAATGCTCCTCCTGCTCCTCCTGCAACATCTGCAAGAAAACAACCCAAGTTCAGAGAGCATAGTCCTCCTCCTCCTCCTCCTCCTCCTCCTCCTCCCCC
>BLBF01000069.1:3140810-3151146 GCA_015471245.1 Laticauda colubrina
TCCTCCTCCTCCTCCTCCTCCTCCTCCTCCTCCTCCTCCTCCTCCTCTTCCTCTACCTTGTAAAACCCACTCCTTTCTAACACTGATGATGTTACCTAGTTGGGTAATGAAACATCTGCAAGAAAACTACCAAGCTCAGAGAGCACGAGGGTCCCCACATTTCAACCCTGAGCTACAGAAATTCTCTTCTGTTAGAACTACACTTTCCAAGATTCTTTGAGGCTGTCCATAGTCTGCATCTCTTTAATTACTAACACGGTGGAGAAACCCAGCTGTTAATTCTGAAAAATCTGCAGATCTCCCCTTTCTAAGGAGTCCTTAATGATCCAATTAAGGAGATGTGGAAATAATCTCTATTGTTACATTTTCTTTTTGTCTTTCTCGGTTGTTGGGATCATTCCCCACTACATTCCCTCTCCAGTTTGCAGTGAAAAGAACTCAATAACAGGCTTAAGAAAATGGAGAAAGTCAAATTACAAGCGTGATTAGCAAGTTTTCCCAGAGAGATGTATGGAAAGAGGTGTGGAAAACGTGCCAGGAGCCCAGAAAACTACTGAAATTCAGCAGAGAGCATACTAAAAGTTTGGCATTGCACTTTGCCCTAAATCAGATGGATCATTCACTCATTCATTCATTTATTCATACATTCATTTTTAATTCTTTAATGATTCTTTGGCCTGAGCAGGGGGGTGGATTAGAAAACCACCAAAGTCCCCTCCGTTGCTAAATTCTGTTAATTTACACACTTGTTAGCTGTGATGACTCAAAGGGGTGTGGCACAAAAACAACAAAGTCACAAAAGTAGGTAAAGTCCCTTTAATTCCTCCAACCTGGCCCCCAATGTTCAGTTATCCTCGGCTAGAGACAAAACTCTCCTAATAAGTTTTTAAAGGGAAGAAATTCTGTCTGAATCTAAAGTACATACAAATTATAAATAAAAACCAACACAAACCATGCTGCAGCCATTAACAAGTCAGGGCAGGATAAGGAATTGCAGAATTCAAAAGATAACAAAACACACACAGTTGGGGGGGGTGCCAGAACTCAGATAAGACTTGACAAACAAAGATAATGCATGCTTTGCTTCCAGCAAGGTGCTGTGCGCAAACACCCCTTTTATCCTGTTTTACCAGCTGCAGCTAATGAAGGGAATCAGGGCCCTTTCCTCCCCTGTAACCCATGTTGCTCCCTTTTCCGTTTCTCCCTGCGTGCCCTAGGATGAAGAGGGGGTGGCCCTGGGTCTTCCTCTGAATGCACAGCCCACTGTGCCCTTCCCCAGTTTCCTCCACAGCCACCGGAGCCCCACTCCCACACCTTCTCAGGTGTTCGACCTCCCCCTCAAAATCAGATTCCAACAGGGGCATGACATTAGCAAAGTGTTTCTCAACTTGGACAACTTGAAGGTCAGTGGACCTCAACTCCCAATATTGCCCAGCCAGCTAAGTTTTATTCTTCATCGACTAATGGAAAAACTAACTTAGAAGTGTAGCCAAAGTCATAATATGAATGGGCGTTTCTCAGCCACCCGTCTTCAAGTTGCCAAGGCTGAGAACATCATCCCAAAGGCTGCACCACTTTCATCATCAGGACCTGAGGCCATGCTGGGGATGAATCATGACCAATAAAATCCGATCCGGTTCTTATTCCAAGCTGGGAGAGAAATGCGGGAGAAATAAATTGGAGGCAGGCTGCAGTTTTGGAAAGGAGGTCTCCATTTATTTGGTAGCCAGAAACAACAGTGACAGCAGCATGTTTCTGAGGTGGCTGACAAATTGGGGTTGAGAGTAGATGGGCTTTTATACGATTTGGGGGAGGAGGAGCTTTGTGATTGAGATGCTTGTTCCTATGCAAGAATATGCCCTTTAATATTTTAATGGCCGTTGCCAGATTCCTATGGGGTCATATAGGGGTCACGTGACTGGCTCTACAGGCAAAAGGGGAAATGCAAATCCTGTGTGTTGTGTTTGTCTGAGCTGATCTTGTCAGTTTCAGCTCCTTGCCTACTGTGCTGCTTATTTGGAGCTTCTGGCTGCCTTTTGTTTATGAATTGAGTGGCCTGGTTTTATGAATGGATACTAAATATTCATTCATAAAGCCTAGCCCTGTGATGGTGAACCTGTGGCACACATGCCACAGGTGGCACGCAGAGCCATTTGTACCAGCACGCGAGCCGTACTGTAAGCCGAACTTACCTCATTGCACATGAACGCACCTCCCAGCTGATTTTTGGCTGGTTTGAGGCCTTTTTTGGCCTCCCAGGCTTGAGGAAAGCCTCTGCAACCTGAAAAAATAGGCCTGTTTCATCACTTCCTGTATTTCTGGAAATCCCGGAAGTGATGAAATGGGCCTATTTTTCAGGCTGCAGAGGCTTTCCTCAAGCCTGGGAGGCCAAAAAAGGCCTCAAACCAGCTGAAAATCAGCTGGGAGGTGCAGTGCAGGTAAGAGGGCAGGGGATTGCATGCACATGTACAGGAGTCGTGGAGGGAGGGCGTGCGCATTGCCTTCTGTGTGCTGGCACGCGAGCACATGTGCGCAAGCACACGCACAATTTTTGGCACAAGAGCCCCAAAAGGTTAGCCACCATTGGCCTAGCCTCTTCAGGCTTGTGCTTGAGTCAGTTTTCCTATATCTGAAAGACTGGGACTGCTTTCTGTCTTTGTTACGTAGATGATTCTCCTCTTCAGGGGTGGGATTCAGCCGGTTCGGACTGGTTTGGGCAAATAGGATCTTAAATTTACATTTGGTTCACCAAACCGGTAGTTGAACTGACTGCCTGGCTATGCCCACCCCTCCCTGCCCCTCTCAGGCATCTCCATGCATCCTGTTTTGGATGCAGGTAAATGCAGGGTGCGCAAGGGGCCCCTGGGAAGGGAGGAAAATGGGCCTTCCAGAAGTTTTGGAAGTCTGGAAACAGGCCTGTTTACTGCTTCCAGAGGACCTTCGGACCCTGGGGGAGGCTGTTTTCACCGTCCCAGAGGCCTGAGGGAAGCCTCCGGATCCTGGGGAAGGCGAAAAATGGCTCTCCTGGAAGTTCTGGTAGGCCACGCCTACCGTGGCCATGCCCACCCGAACCAGTTGCTGGGATTTTTGAATCCCACCCCTGGGGGAATTATTCCATTCTGCTTCTCTTTTAATATTCTGTAGAATATTTTTTGAGGGGGGAGTGAAGGTTCCCAGACTCGGGCACAAGATTTATGGTGGCTGGGGAATTCTGGAGTTGAAGCCCACCCACCTTTCAAGCTGCCCCGGTTAAGAAATACTGCTCTAACAGCCTGAATCCACCCCCCAAAATATGTCCAATCCGGTCCAAACCAGAACAGACTAGTTGTTGTGGTTCGCCGGCAGCAGGTGTAGATGGCTGAGATCTCGGAGAGCGAGGACTCCGATGAGGGGCCTGCGTGTGATGCAGGGATGGGGCCAGGACCATCAGGGAGTGGAGTGCTGCCTTTGGAGATGGTGGAGGCTGGCAGCAGTGAGGAAGAGGCCCCCGAGGATCCTGTGCCCAGTGTGCATGCGCGCAGGGCTGCTCGAACGAAAGAGCAGCTGCAGCAGCATGGGCAACTTGGGAGTAAGGCTGCAAGGTAATGGCCCCTCCCTTAAGAGATAAAAGCCAGCTAAGAAACCGGAGTTCTTTGCAGGAAGCAAAGAAGTTTTTGCACTCAAGCCTTGTGGACGTTCGGACTCTCTTAGTTTGTGTTTGGAGACTCTTTGTGTTGGAATTATTGCTTAGTAACTTTACCTGGTGTGCTTGGCAGCCTTGCACCCCCTTGGCAAAACTCGTTCTTATCAGAGACAATTAGTTTGAAACAGCCTTTTAACCAGGAAGGAACAGAATTCGTAAAGAATCATTAGAAGGTTTTGCTGTTATCTCCGTTTCGTGTTTGTTTCCTTGGAACAAGGTTTGGGTCAGAACACTAGTATCTGGAACTGTTGAATCAGACAATGTGCTGATGGCAAATTTGGTGAGATGGCACATTCTTTCATGGTCGCTTGAGCTGGTTTGTTTGCCCTGACAACATTGGTAGGAGTGTTCTTGGAGGTTCCTTGATTTGGCTCTTCTTCCCTGTTTGAGTTTGCTAATCTCTTGATTGTCCCACCAGCACTGAGAAGACAAGCCTTTTGAAGCGGTCACTAAATGAACTTTCGTAAGTCAAGGACTACCTGGGCTGGCTGTGGTGCTCCTTGAAATCTATACATATAAAAGCGAAAGACCACTGATGCATCATCACAAAATCTCCAGAACCATAAAGCCTACAAACTTGAAATTTGGCACATATGTTCCTCTTGGCTTCTAGGGGCTCACTAAGAAAGGATTTTTCGAAATGACCATCAGAGCATTAGTATTTCCTATATTATTATTATTATTATTATTATTATTATTATTATTATTATTATTATTATTATTATTATTATTACGCTCTGATGCTAAGGAGTTCGACTCCCCCTCCCCACCTGAAAAGAAATATCTTCCAAATTCAAAACACAAGTAGAGGAGAGGAGTTTCAAGGAGATTTAGTTTCACAGCAGCAGCCAGCTTTAGTACAGAGCAGCTGAGCTAAGCCACGCCCAGGCTCCTTGCTGTCTCCTTCTTGCTCAAACAGTAAATACTATTTCAGTTTCCAAACAGCCCTCAACTGTCTCACACACTGACAGGACGCTAGCCAGATGAATGCCGATGGATGCTGGTAGGCAGAGGCAGAATTTTTCTCCCTTATCTTCCACCCCAAAATCTAAACCCCACCACATAGTTTCGTAGCGAAGCATGGGTATTGAGCTAGTAGATAATAATTCCAAATTTCTAACTAATTTCCTGAAGCTGTGCTAAGTTCTAAGCCCCTTTCCCCCTCTTCTCCCTTCTCTCTTCTCCTCCTTCCTCTCTGGCACGTTCTCTCTTTTTCTCCTTGTCTCCGTTCACTTTGATTCTGGACATTATTATCTCCCCTCCGCCCCTCCCCATTTTTCTGGAACCGATTAGTTGTTGTGAGCGGAATGGGATGTTCGTGAAGATGAGACTACGAAGGGTGCTTTTAATGAGAAACAGCGACATGACAGAAGGATGGGGATGGAAGGAGAAGAGGAATGCAGAACTGGCAGCCGGCGCCTGGTGCTTCAAAGGAAATGCTACGGTGAGTGGCCACATCTTTTCTCCATTAATTGGCAGAGAAATTTGGGAGCCCCAGAGAGGGTTGCAAAGAGTGATACAGAAGCGTGCTTGCTGTCAGAAGGGAAGATGGACTCTGCTAAGAGTGGGACAGGAGTAGATTCAACAAAAGATACTGAGATTTAGAGAACAACAGAGTCGGAAGAGACCTTGGAGGTCTTCTAGTCTAACCCCCTGCTTAGGCAGGAAACCCTACACTGCTTCAGACAAACGGTTATCCAACTCTTCTTAAAAACATCCAGTGTTGGAACTTTTACAACTTCCTGGAGCAAGTTGTTCCACTGATTAATTGCTCTCACTGTCAGTAAATTTCTCCTTCATTTTAAGTTGCTTCTCTCCTTGATTAGTTTCCATCCGCTGCTTCTTGTCCTGCCTTCAGGTGCTTTGGAGAATAGCTTGACTCCCTCTTCTTTGGGGCAGCCCCTGAGATGTTGGAAGACTGCTCTCATGTCACTCCTAGTCCTTCTTTTCATCAGACGAGACCTACCCAGTTCCAGCAACCATTCTTCATGTGATTGTGATTGAGTATTGATGAGGTTATCCAGTTAGGGTAATGAAACATTTGCAAGAAATAACAAAACAGAAAGTTGAACCCAAACCAGAACTATTTCTATTAGGCATAACAGAAAAAGATAATTAAAAAGATAAATACATTATGCTACATATCTTAACAACTGCTAGGATTTCCTATACACAATTTTTGGAAGCAGGAAAATGTAGGATCAGTTATGAAAAACAAAAAAAATTAGACTGTGCAGAGATGGTCAGACTAACAATGAAATTAAGAGACAAAGAAGAGTCGATATATTATAATGTCTGGGATGCCTGGTATGAATGGTTTAAGAATAAAAAGAAATCAAAATGACAATTAGGTAAAGAATAAGAAACTATATAAATATTTATATCTACAGTATGTTCATATCTATCTATATTTATATGTTAAGTTGGAATTGTATAATGAAAGAAATGTGTATATAGAAAGATGATAAGGAAATGTGAAAGATGTCTTGATGTTATATTATATAATGATGTATAAAGTTTCATTTTATGTTTTTAAATTTTGAAAACTAAATAAAATTTAATGAAAAAGCAAAAAAAGAAAAAGAAACATTTGCAAGAAGGACCCATCATTTCAACCCTGAGCTAAAAATATTCACCTTTATTGGTGAATAAAGGTGAATATTCACCTTTATTGGAGGTCTTCTAGTTTGCTCAGACAGGAAACCCTAATGTCAACTCATAAAATATTTCTATGGTCTTTTTAGAGTTGCCAACAGAAAGGGAAGAGGGAACAGTGAGGTTGCTTGCAAAACAAAAGTGCATTCCATAAATGTTTTCAAAGATAGTAACTAGGTGACTGAAGTTTCTGCCATGCAAAATTCTAACTGGAGAGCATGACTGATGCCTCTTGGCTATGGAGGTGTCCCATTGGAGAATAGGAAGTATGATACACCCAGTGGGTGGGGGGAAAACCAAGGGTGACAATGAATGATGTGTCTCAGAGTCATCTACACCCAGGCAGTGCCGGACATGTTAACTCCCAATAAAACCTTTTGAAGTTTTGGAACTTTGGCTCGAGACTCATGATTTAAACGGGGGTAACTGCTGGAATCCTGACACCTATACTGTTTCAGATAAATGATCGTACAGTCTCTTCTTAAAACCATCCAGTGTTGGAGCACCATAACTTCTAGAGGCACATCGTTCTACTGATTAATAATCAAGAAATTCCTCCTTATTGGGTCTCCCTTTAACAAGTTTCCACCCATTATTTCATGCCCTACCCTCAGATGCTTTGGAGAATGAGAACAAAATAATAAGGCGTTGAAAAGCACCTTGGAGGTCCCATGCTCAGGTAGGAAACTCTATACCATTTTACATAAATGGTTGTCTAATTTCTTCTTAAAATCTTCCAGTGATGGAACATTTACAACTTCTGGAGGCAAGCCGTTCCATTGGAAAATAGGTTGGCCACCTCTTCTTTAAAAGAGTAACAGAGTTGGAAGGGACCTTGGAGGTCTTATAGTCCAACCCCTTGCTTAGGCTGGAAACCCTACACCATTTCAGACAAATGGTTGTCCGATTTCTTCTTAAAATCTTCCAGTGTTGGAGCATTTACAACTTCTGGAGGCAAGTTGTTCCACTGATTAATTGTTCTCACTGATACGAAATTTTTCTTAGTTCTAAGGTTGCTTCTCTCCTTAATTAGTTTCCATCCATTGTTTCTTTTCTTACCTTTTGGTACTTTGGAAAATAAGTTGACCCCCTCTTCTTTGTGACAGCCCCTCAAATATTGGAACATTGCTATCAAGTCACACCCACTTGACTACTAGCAGTATTTACATATCTAGGTAACTTCCTCTTTGGGAACATCCAAATTTCATTCAAGTACCCAAGGTGCTTCTTTGGTTGAGAGTAGAGTAGGATTTGGGTTTCTCCATTCCTAATCCAGGAACTTCACCACTAGATCCAAAGAGAGAGACACACCCAAAGACCCTCCAGAAGATTCTGGGGGTGACCCTGGCCAGGGTGACTAGGCTAGGAGTGATATGATAGTGGTCTTCCAGTATTTGAGGGGCTACCAACAAATAAGAGGTGATCAAGCTACTCTCCAAAGCCCCTGAAGGCAAGACAAGAAAGCAAAGGATGGAAAGTAATCAAGGAGAGAAACAACATGGAAGTAAGGAGAAACTTCCTAACAGGGATGGACAATTAACCAGTGGAACTGCTTGCCTCCAGAAATTGTAGATGGTTCATCACTGGAGGCTTTCAAGGAGAGACTGGACAGCCACTTGTTTGAAATGGTATAAGGTCTCCTGCTTGGGCAGGGGGCTGAACTAGAAGACCTTCAAGGTTCCTTGCAGCTCTATTCTGATTCTGATCAAGGAGAGAAGCAACCTGGAATTAAGGAGGAACTTCCTGTCATGCCCCTATTGGAGACTGACTCTGAGGGAGAGGAGGAACAGCCATCAGGGAGTGGAAGTGGGGCTCCAGAGGTGGTGGAGGAGGCTGGGGAAGGGCAGGTGCCGGCTGGGCAGTCAGAGGAGGACCCAGGCCCATCCCCTCTCCATCCTAGGGCACGCAGGGAGGAGAGAATAAGGGAGAGGCATGGTCTACTGGGGAGGAGAGGGCCTTGATCCTCTTCATGGGCTGCAGCTGTGAGAACTAGATAAGAGGATAAACATGCGTACGGGCGAGTGCTAGAAACAAAGCATGGAAATATCTCTACTTTATTGTTCCTCTCTGAGTTTGGCATCCTTTCCAGTGTGTGTTCTGATATCCTCCAGCCCTTATCTTGCCTGGTTTGTGTTGTTTTTTTACTCTTTATAATTTAAACGGCATTTCCTCCTTCTTGTAACTGCTTGTGGGGGAGTTTTTTTTGTCTCCAGTCAAGGATATTTGGAGCTTGGAAGCAAAGTGAAGGAATAAAAGGGGCTTCACCTGTTTTTTTGTGACTGTGTTTATTTTGTACCCCACCCTGGGTCATCATGCTTCCTAATAGTGAGGATAATCAACCAGTGGAACTGCTTGCCACCAGAAATTGTGGGTGCTCCAACACTGGAGGTTTTTAAGAAGAGATTGGACAACTAGTAGGCTAAAATGGCATAGTGTCTCCAGCTTGAGCAGGGGGCTGGACTAGAAGACCTCCAAGATCCTTTCCAACACTTCTGTTATTCTGTCATCTGCTGGGTTTTGGGGGGACTTAGAACAGGCTTGAGAAAACCCTGTAATCGTTTCCCTGTGTTTATTGCTGTCTCTTTGGTTCTTCATCTGGCTGAACTTGGCATGCAGAGTTAGAATCTTTTGAATGACTTTTAAAGGCTTTGGAAAGGAGAGGAGAGAAAGAATTCCGTTCTATGTCTGGGCAGCAGGTTTGAGTTTTGCAACAACTGGGATTACTTTTTGGTTTCCATTTCCGCCCCTTTCTCCTGGTGGGTGTGGGGAAGGCAGCAAAGATCCCAACCAGATGGGAGCATGGACCACTGCTAATGCAGAAAATAATTACACCACGGAGTTGCCTCTTTGCTGGGAGAAGAGGGTTGGCTGAAAAACAAACGAGTGAACCAGAAGAAAGGTAAAGAGGTACTTTGAGCAGGGCACATTAAACTAAATAATAATAATAACTTGCAAGTCGCATTTGCTGAAATGCTTGTGGGAAAAAAGTTGCCATCAATTTGATTTATCTGTTGAGATTCTCCATCATCTAGGTCATGGTTGTCCGAAAAATGCTTTTTCAAAAGGCAACTGGACTTTCTTTCTTTTTCCTTGAAGACATTTTGCTTCTCATCCAAGAAGCTTCTTCAGTTCTGACTGAATGGTGGGAGAATGGAGGGATTTGTGCTCCTTGCAGACAGCTGGTATTTACTGTGTTTCCACGAAAATAAGACCCTGTTTTCTATTTTATTTAATTTTTTTGCCACCAAAAAAAGGCACCAGCTCTTATTTTGGGGGGATGTCATCCACTGACAAACCTCACTTGTGCATGTCACCCCCGGCCTCCTTTTCACTGTCAGAGGCCTTCAGGAACTTCTGTGGCTGGCAAGGCTTTCCTGAAGGCCTCTGCAGCTTATAATCGAGCTCTGGATCGATCCTGAGCTTTGTTATCAGCTCCAGAGGCCTTCAGGAAAGCCTTGCCAGCCTTACAGGCTACAGATGAAATGGGCCAGCAAGGTAGGTATTGGCATGTTCGAGGCCTGGATACAACTGTCCAAAGGTAAGTAGTAGGGCAGCTCTACCCTCCTAGCCCCACCCTAGCTTAATTTTTACTTGTGCACTCTGGAATGGGTGAGATCTTCATTACGGCTTATTTGGGGGGTTGGGTTAATATTGGGCGCACGTGTAAAAAAATCAAGCTAGGACTTACTTTTGGAGTAGGACATATTTTTGGAGAAACAGGGTATTATTCTGTCTGAGAGTGGTCAAAGCCACTTGGAGGTTTATCTGTGTCCTCAGGGTCACATGAGTGGTGCAAATGGGTGTGAAACCTTCTTGGAACTGCTGAAAGGACCGTGTTGTAAACAGGAGATAGGTAATGTTGTACCTCTCACCCTCTGTTGTGAGAGGGCTATTCAATTTATAACATAAATGGCCTCTTTGATCCTTCTTTCAAACAGTCAGAGGTCCTTTCTGTTTTGTTCGGAAAACACACGAGGTAGACCGGGTTCCAACAACAAA
>BLBF01000069.1:3161476-3195214 GCA_015471245.1 Laticauda colubrina
TCAACTCCCAGCATTCCTTATCCAGCATGGGTGGACTTCAACTCCCAGCATTCCCCAGCAGGCATGGATTGACTTCAACTCCCAACATTCTCCATTCAGCACAAGTGGACTTCAACTCTCAGAATTCCCTAGCCAGCATGGATGGATTTCAACTCTCAGCAGGCTGGCTGGGGAATTCTGGGAGTTGAAGTCCACACATCTCAAAGCGGGCCAAGATTGAGAAACACTGCCAGAGCTAAGCCAAGCACCCCCAAAATGCAGAGTTGGGAAATCTGTCAATAATTTCTCGGCTGCTCTTCTCAGTGAACATCCATCCACAATGGCCGTCCAGGAAGTCTCATTTGCTGGGTGGTCTCTACAGGCTGTACCTTGGCTTCCAAACCAAACATTATTAAAAGGGATGGTTAGACCCTCTAATCATCTCCGTGGTGCAGAAGTAAAGTTGACATCCCGGGTTGCTCCTAGCCCTCTCATTATCCTCTTAAAACACCATGGTTTCAAATGCCACCCAAGGGTTGGGAAACTAGAACTTGCCTCCTGCCAAAGAGGGGAAGGGCTTGGGCGATGGATGGCCTTTTGTCAATTGTTTACAGGATAATAGGTATAAGTAAAAACATAGTTATGAATACATGGATACATGTAAGAAAAATTAAAAAAATAAATAAAAGAAACAATAGGACAGGGGCAATAGGCAAGTCGGTGCACTTACGCATCCCCCCTACAGACCTCTTAGGAGGGGGATGAGGTCAATAGTAGAAAGTCTAAAGCCCATGTCCCACTGCACCAACGAATGCAAAGAGGATGTAAAACGGACAAAAAAGCTTGCCATCCGTTGGAAAATGTGATGCCTCCGTTGTGTACTCACTGCGTACATGATTCATATGCTTTATCCGTCAAACATCCGTCTACTGCTATTTCATCCGCTCAAAAAGTTTTGAGCTGCACAAAACTTTTTGAGTGGATGAACTTTCCGCCGCGTACGATCTACATCCGCGACACATACGGGCAACAAACGTTCTACGTCCGTTGTCATCCATTACACGTCCACTGTATCCTCTCAGCATCTTTTGAGCATCCCCCCAACTCACATCTGCTGCAGCTGAAAGCGGAAAGAGGGAGGAAGCGAAAGGTACACGGAACGTCCACACAGCGTTAGTATCACGGAAATAGAAAGGATGCAAGCGGATGCATCTCATATATAAAGCATTAAAACGGACAAAACGTTCGTATATGGGATGTATCTCGGATATTTAGGATGTCTGGAGGATGTCAAGAGTATGTGGAAGGACACCTAGCGGAAAACCAATATTTCCTATAAAAAGGGGGAGGAAATCACTTGGATCTCACTATCAGTCCAGCAGCCGTGGTGTGCAGACCTCTTCAGCCTTGCCCTTGGTCTTCCACATCATCCATTGATCTCCACCATGGATCATCACACACTCCTTTTGGTAGCAGCCATCATGCAACACCAGAACCAAGCCCTGTTCAGACTGTTTCACCTTTTCTATGTAAGGGGAAGAAGGAGACGTCCAAGAACTGTCTGGGTCTGAAGATGGATCGGGAGAAGAGTGGAGTTCAGGCTCTATGACAAGCTGATGGTGGAGCTGAGGAATGAAGACCCTTGTGCATTCCAGCACTTCATGAGGATGCCACCAGCCATGTTTGACGAAGTTGTGGAGCGTCTGAGACCCAGGTTGACCAAGGCAAACACCAACTTCCGGCCCAGCCTGGAACCTGGGCTCAAGGTGGCACTGACTCTGCGCCACCTGGCCTAAGGGACCACGTACAGGAACATGCAGTACGCCTGGAGGGTGCCACACAACACCATCAGCATTGTGGTCAGAGAAGTGGTGCAGGCCATCATCGAAGAATACCTGGAGGAGCTCCTCCAGTGCCCCACCACTGAAGAAGGCTGGAAGAAAGTTGCAGAGCAGTGGTATCAGAAGTGGAACTTCCCCCACACCGTTGGAGCCATAGATGGCAAGCACGTGGCCTGCAAATCTCCAGCCAAGTCAGGGTCCTCTTATCACAACAACAAGGGATTCTTCAGTATCATCCTCTTTGCCATGGTTGATGCTGACTACAAGTTCATGTACATCAATGCTTCAGGCAACGGGTCAGCTTCAGATGGCCAGGTATACAACACCAGTGACCTCAAGGATGGAACACAACCTCATCATGGGTTTTCCAGATCCAAACCCCCTACCCAATGACACACAAGATGTGCCCTACTTCATCGTGGGTGATGAGGCCTTCTCCCTCAGAACCTACCTCATGAAGCCCTACACTTCAAGATACCTTATCCATGAAGAGAGGATCTTCAACTACAGGCTGTCCAGGGCAAGACGGGTGGTGGAGAATGCCTTTGTCATCCTGGCCAACAGGTTCCAGGTACTTCTCACCACCATGTAGCATCACCCAGGGACTGTGAGGAGCATCGTGGAAGCTTGCTGCATCCTGCACAATCTCATGCACACCCGCTACCCAGTGTTGCAGAACAGGCTTGTGGACTGTCAACAAGGCAACGGGGACATGGAGCCTGGGGAATGGAGGCAAGGAATAAACCTGATAGACACTGTGGACGTACAAGGCCCCAACAGAGCTTCACGTGAAGGGAAGAAGCAGCGCAACCTCCTGAAACACTGGTGCAACTCTCCAGCTGGATCAGTGGAGTGGCAAGACAGGATGATAGATGCTTAATGGATGCTTCCTTCAGCCTGTCTCATCACACTTATGAGATTCTGCCATGTATGTTGAGTGGCCTTACAATGAATAGGGCATTAATAAAAAGTTTTGTTTATTTTGAAATGTGTTGATCAATGAATAAATTGTTATTGATAATAAAAGGCCATATGTGTGGCAGCTGGGAGGGTGGACCATACAGTCCCACTATGCTTGCACTGGAGGTTTATCTATCCCACAGCTATCCTTACCCATCCCACAACTATCTTTACCTATCCCACAAGCATGCAAAGGCTTAACCCTTTTTTCAAAGTTTTCACCAACACTTTATTAAGTAAATAAAATGAACCAAATGTGTGAAGCAAAGGTAACCTTTATTAACAACTGTCTTAAGTAAACTGTATGACTTTATTAAAAAAGCAAAATGACCCAAGTAAAGTGTCTTTAAGCAAAGATAAGGTGAACAGGTAACAACTCAGTCTCTGGCACTACTCTCAGTACCTCTGAGGCATGTCCATGGTCTCAGCTGTCGAGCGGCCAGGGACTGTGGAGGTGGCTGTTGCTGGAGTGCTGGTCTGAGGAGCCATTGGGGTGCCTGGCCTCGAGAGTACAACAGGGGATGGTGTGTTCAGGAAGCTCTCAGAGAGCTGACTCAGTTCCGTGAGGTTGAGAGGCCCTTCCTCAAGGACCTGGGATGTCAGGCACAGTACTGAAGACAGATTTTCTGTTGAAGGGCTTGGCTGTGGGGTGGAGGAAGGAGGAGTGTAGTGGGGCTGTCTGGTCTGCAGCTGGGTCAGGCGTCTGTGGCGTGCAATGTACCTGGGCCTGGACTGGGAAGGGATGCCTCTGGTGTAGGAAGTCCTGGTACTCGTAGCCTTGGTAGGTGAGGGGCGGATGAAATCTGTGGAAGGGCTGTGACATCTCCTGGGGTGGAGGAGAAGACCTGGAGTGGGTTGGAGCAGGTTCAGCTGGGCCCGGAGGGTGGTGCAGCAGTGCTGTGATTTTCTCCTTCATCACCTGGTACTGGGCCTCGGGCAGGTCCATGAGGGTCTGGCTCATGTACGTGATGAAGGGCTTGCAGTTAGAGGATGGCATGTTGCTGTGGACCAGCTGAGAGAGAAGATATGTGCTGGTCTTGATGGTGTACCTGATCTCCAGCAGGACAGCATGGCTCTGGCCCTCCAGTCTGCCTCTCTGCCTGCTTTCTGTGGAGGTGGAGCTGGGGGTGGGTGTGGGTTGGTCTCTGGCTGCTTCTTCTTCTTGCTCCATTTGAGACAGGGGATCCTCCACGTCCTCTGGCATGGGGAGTGCAGCTGTCGGGGGGGTCTCTGCCGTGGGGCCCTCCAAAGACACCTGCCTGGACACGGTAGCTATCTCCTGGCTGGAAGAGGAGTGGCTCTCTGTGGGCTGTCTGAGGGAGAGGGTTGACAGAGGGGCTGCTCCTCGGTGGCGAACCTCACCCTCCAGGAAGCTGCACTTGGCCATGACGTACATCTCCCAGTCAGTGAGCTTGACAACGGCCTGGCCAGATTTCTTCAGGTGCAGCTTGCCATACCAGGTGTCCATGTGCTTCCACCATCCCAGGAGTATGTCTGAAGCGTAGCCCAGGCTCTCTGCCTTGTCTCTCCATGCTGCCTGCTTCCTCTTGGTGTTGCAATAGAGCCTGTGGCCCTTCCTCCACAGGTACTCGTTCTCCCTCAGCCATTCCAGCACCTCCTCCTCATGGTCCTCAGAAATGGAGTACTGTTTCCTCTCTCCCTTCTCCTTGCCTTGCCTCTTCCTCCCTCTGGTAGGGGCTTCAGGGCCTTCAGCAGCAGGGCTTTGAGGGCCTTGGGGATGGTTCATCACAGCAGCAGCACCAGCAGCACCACCAGCAGCAGCACCAGCAGGAGAAGCACCAGCAGCACCAGCAGCACCAGCAGCACCAGCAGCAGCAGGAGAAGCACCAGCAGCACCAGCAGCACCAGCAGCACCAGCAGCACCAGCAGCACCAGCAGCACCAGCAGGAGAAGCACCACCACCAACAGCAGCAGGAGAAACACCAGCAGCACCAGAAGGAGAAGCACCAGCAGTACCAGCAGTACCAGCAGGAGAAACACCAGCAGCAGCAACATCAGAAGCACCACCACCACCAGCAGCAGCAGCAGCAGCAGCAGCTTCAGAGTCAGCACTAGGGGGTGGGATGGTAGTTCTGTCCTTCTTGCCAGGGCTGGCAGGAGTAGGCACAGGCTTTCTCTTCTTCCCTGACTGTCAAACCATGGTGTTCTTTCAAGATGTCTCTGACAGCAGGTCTTTCCTCTGAATGCTGACTGCTTGTGAGCTGCATCCTTTTATATCCGCGGAGCTGACGCAATTCATCCTCCCCACATGCGCAGTGAACGCTTTGCAACTGCTACGCATCCGCTAGGCATCCGCTAGGCATCCTATCAGCGTCCGTGATGCATCCGCATCATCCGCGACGCATCCGCTCCTTCCGCTACGCGTCCACTTCGCTATTCTCCCCCGGAAGCTCTTCGGATGTGTCATCCGCTTCCATCCACTAGGCTTCCTACGAACATCTGCTTATCACCCTCGCTATGTACTACCCCCATCCGTTTCTTTCCATTGTTTTCCGTTCTGTTTATGCAAATTTGGGGCACTTTTGAGAGCGGATAACAACGGATGGAGCCACCCCCGAAATTTTGCTCGTCCGTTGTGTCCTTTTTGCATACGTTTTGCATCCATTGGCCAGTGTGACCTAGCCTTAAGGTCAAGTTTTTGGGGTTTGGGGAAGGAACCACAGAGTCAGGTAGAGTATTCCAGACATTGACTACTCTGTTGCTGAAGTTGTATTTCCTGCAATCAAGTTTGGTATGATTGAGTTTGTATCTATTGTTTGCTCTTGTGTTGTTATGGTTGAAGCTGAAGTATTCACTGACAGGAAGGACATTGCAATGTATGATTTTATATACTATACTTAGATCGGACTGAAGGTGGCGTAATTCAAGGTTTTCTAGGTCTAGAATTTGAAGTCTGGTGGCATAAGGTCTTCTGCAACAAGTAGAGGAGCGGGGAATTCTTCTTGTGAAATATTTCTGGACTTTTTCAACTGTGCTAATATCAGATACGTTATGTGGGTTCCAGACTGATGAGTTGTATTCGAGTATTGGTCTAGCAAATGTTTTGTTTGCTCTTTGCCCAGGATTCAAAAAGGGCACGGTTTGATCCTTCAAGAAGCCATTGAGAAAGTTGGTAGTCCATCTATGACCTCAGGAACCTTAGAGTCAAACTCTTTTAATGAAAAGAAGGGCCGGGGTGACATGATAGGAGTGTTTTGATATTTTAGGGGCTGACCCAAAAAAGAGAGAGTCAAGCTACTCTCCAAAGCCCCTGAAGGCAGGACAAGAAACAACAGGTGGAAATGACAACCAACTAAATATGAGCCAGCCATGTACGGCAGCAGCCCAAAAAGCCAACGCAATCCTAAGCTGCATTAACAGAGGGATACAATCAAGATCAAGGGAAGTACTAATAGAATAGAATAGAATTCTTTATTGGCCAAGTGTGATTGGACACACTAGGAATTTGTCTTTGGAGCAAATGTTCTCCGTGTACATAAAAGAAAAGATACTACCACTCTATAAAGCCTTAGTAAGACCACGCCTGGAGTACTGCATCCAGTTTTGGTCACTACACTGTAAAAAAGAGGTTGAGACTCTAGAAGAAGTGCAGAGAAGAGCAATCAAGATGGTTAACAGATTAACAGAGTTGGAAGGGACCTTGGAGGTCATCTAGTTCAACCCTCCTCCCCCCCATCCAAGCAAGAGATGCTACACCATTTCTGACAGATGGGAGTCCAATCTCTTCTTGAAAGCCTCCAGGGATGAAACTCCCACAACTTCTGAAGGGAATTTCTGTTCCATTGGTTGATTGTTCTCACTGTCAGAAAATTTCTCCTTATTTCCAGGTTAAATTAGGGGACTGGAGGCTAAGAAGAATGGTTGCAGGAACTGGGCCTGGCTAGTCTAGGGAAGAGAAGGACCAGGGGAGACAGGAGAGCATCTTCCAATATTTCAGGGGCTGCCACAGAGAGGGGGGGGGTCAAGCTATTTTCCAAAGCACCTGAAGGCCAGACAAGGAATAATGGATGGAAGCTGATCAAGGAGAGATTCAACCTGGAAATAAGGAGAAACTTTCTGACAGGGAAAACAATCAACTCATGGAACAGAAGTTGCCTTTGGAAGTTGTGGGAGCTTCATCACTGGAAGCTTTGAAGAAGAGACTGGATCGTCATGTGTCAGAAATGGTTTAAGGCAGGGGTCACCAACCTTTTGGACCTCAGGGATCACCAAACTCATCATTTTAAATCTCATGGACCAGAGACCCTGGGAAAATCCCCAAAAAAAATCTGCAGGAAAATTCCCCACCCTGTTTTCCTACCGATCAGGATACCATCTCCAGCTCTGTTCTCAGGGGGAGAAAGAGAGACTTTTGGCTTCATGCAAGGAAAGCAGCAGAAGCAGCAGAAGTCTTTCTTTCTCTCCCCCAAACACCACCAGAAATGAGTCTTTGCAGCCTCTTGGAGCCGGAGGCCTTGCAGAGTCCCAAAGACTCATTTCTGGAAGAGTTTGGGGGAGAGAAAGAAAGATTTTTGCTGCTTTCCTTGCGTGCAGCCAAAAGCAGAAGAAGAAAAAAGTGGAAAGAAGCAGTCTGGTGGCCAGGCCAGGCGTGTGGGGTGAGTGGGGCAAGTTCCCCTCCTCCACCCTTCCCCCCTCCCCTCACTACCTCCTATTGTTCACAATGCAAGTGATGCAAGCCTTGTGTTCCCATGGGCCATGTGGGTGGCGCAGCTTTGTGTTCCTGTGCAGCCTGGATTAATTGCTTTGGGGGGGACATTTCTCTGTGGACCACCAAAATTTTCTCGTGGACCACCAGTGGTCCCTGGCCCACCAGTTGGCAAACACTGGTGTAGGGTCTCCTGTGTGGGCAGAGGGGGTGGTTGAACTAGATGACCTACAAGGTCCCTTCCAACTCTGTTCATCTATAATAATTGAGGAGAGAAGCAACCTGGAATTAAGGAGAAACTTCCCAACAGTGAGAACATTCAACCAGTGGAACTGCTTGCCACTAGAATTTGTGGGTACTTCATCACTGGAGGTTTTTCAGAAGAGATTGGATAACCATTTGTTACTTCCCCACCGGCTCACTCAGCCATGGAAATTTTGGGGCTCAAATGAGGTCGTACGTCAAGGACTAGCTGTAAACCAGAGACGCTGAGGATTTTGTGGACTATTTTGAGTTCCTTTTCTGGAGAACAAGAGCCAAACATTTCCTTGGCTTTTCCAAGGATTTTTTATTATAACAAAGAGCTTCCTCAGGTCAAGTTTTACTCCAGGCCAAGGATTGGATTTCCTCTCTCTCTTTTTTTTGGAATAATCCTGGATTTGCTGAAATCCATGCAGATTTTATGGTGCTGAGCGAGGAGATGAGATAATTTTCAACTTGTCCTGATGAAACCTTCACGCAAGTAATCCTCACTGGCAATTTTCCTTCTCTATTGTGTCTTTTCCCCTGCTCTTGAGTTTCAAGGCTATTTTGACAAGGGACCATTCTTTTTATTTATTACAACAATATTTCCAGAGGGCCAGTTCGGTCTCATGGTGAAGGCAACAAGCTAGAAACCAGGTGATGGTGAGTTCTAGTAACACTTCCTTAGGTGTAAAAGCCCATTGGGTGACTTTGGGCCGATCACCAGGTGACGGTGAGATCTAGTCCTGCCTTAGACACAAAAGCCAACTGAGTGACTTTGGGCGAATCATCTGGAGATGGTGAGTTCTAGTCCTGCCTTAGGTATTAAAACAGATTGGCTGACTTTGGGCCAATCAATCACCAGGTGACGATGAGTTCTAGTCCCACCTTAGGTATGAAGACAGATTGGCTGACTTTGGGCCAATCATCAGGAGAAAATGGATTCTAGTCCCGCCTTAGTCATGAAAGCAAGCTTTGGGCCGATCTTTGGATCGACTTTGGGCCGATCACCAGGACATGGTGAGTTCTCGTCCCGCCTTAGGCATGAAAACTATTTTGGCAGTCCAGATATCTTAAACTTGTCAGTTTGGTGGCAATCACTGGTCTACTGAATATGTTCCGTGCCCTTAAAGCCAACCATTGTTCATTGGTTCTTCTAGGAATCTGAAGCTATCTCAGATCCTTCCACCGTTCCCATCTCTAATATACCCTTGCAGGCCTTTCCTTTATGACTTTCTTAAAGCTGTTGCTAAAAGTACAGGTAGTCCTCCACTTACAACAGTTTATTTAGCGACCGTTCAGAAAAACATGACATGACCATTTTTCACATTTCCGGCCATTGCAGTATCACCGTAGTCACATGATAAAAATGCAAGTCACTTGGCAACTGGCATGTACTTATAACAATTGCAGTGTCCCTGCGGGCCACACGATCCCCTTTTGTGACCTCCCAGATTCATTTAACATCCATGTTCTTAACTTAACACATGCAAAGATTCACTTAACAAATGTGGCAAGAAAGGACGTAAAAATGGGGCCAGACTCCCTTTAAAAAAAATGTGTCTTGCTTAGCAACAGAAATGTTGGGCTCCATTGTGGTCATACATTGAGGACTATCTGATGGCAGGCGATGCTTCTGGTCAATCCCAAGATCCAGATCTATTCTGGCCAGCAAAAAAATAGCACCGTTGTTTGTTTATTAAACATCCACAAAGCCCAAAAATCATTTGAACTGGCAGAAGGAGAAAGAAGAGAAGGCACGAACAACAGACAAGGAATGCAAATTTGCAGATTTACAATTCTCTGAAGGAGAGAAGCAACTTAGAACTAAAGGAGAAATTTTCTGACAGTTAGAAGAATTAATCAGTGGAACAACTTGACTCCAGGAGTTGTGGATGCTCCAACACTGGAAGTTTTTAAAAAGATGTTAGATAAGCATTTGTCCGAAGTGGTGTAGGGTTTCCTGCCTAAGCAGGTGGTTGGACTAGAAGATACATATAGTACACATATAGACTGCGTGAAACCAGGCACAATGGCAGGAACTGTGAGAGGGATCTTGAAGTCTGGGTGGAGAATCTGCTAAACAGGAGCCAGCCGTGTGCAGCAGCAGCCAAAAAAGCCGATGCAATCCTAAGTTGCATTAACAGAAGGATACAATCAAGATCAAGGGAGGTACTAATACCACTCTATAAAGACTTAGGAAGGCTACACCTTGAGTACTGCATACAATTTAGGTCACCACTTTATAAAAAAGATGTTGAGACTCTGGAAAAAAGTTCAGAGATGAGTGACATCACCCACCTAGTCACATGATCAACTGGCCATGCCTACCCAGATAGACAACTGGTTTTAGAAAAATTGTAGCCCACCACTGCCCCCCCTCCTCTGTTGAGAGAGGGCTGTTCAGTTTTGACTAAGACAACTACTCAGGCGACCCTGAGGACACAGATAAACCTTCAAGTGGCCTCAATGACCCTCTAAAAGGATGCAAATGACCAGCTGTCTCCAAGGAGTATACATCCTTCCATTCCCCATCATTCAGTCAGAGCTGAAGAAGCTTTGAGGCTAGAGAGCACTGCACATCAGAACAACTAGACACAAGAACAGTTTTTTCCCCCAACATCATTCCTCTGCTAAACACATATTTCCCCTCAACACTGTCCAACTATTTACAAAGTCTGCACAACTTTTACTGTTAATCTTCTCATCACTCCTGATCACCCATCCCCTCCCACTTGTGACTGTATGACTGTAACTTTGTCGCTTGTATCCTTATGATTTATATTGACTGTTTCCTAGTATGATTTGATGGCTTATTGTACCCTATGACTATCATTAAGTGTTGGACCTGATGATTCTTGACGAATGTATCTTTTCTTTTTTGTATAAAGAGAGCATTGCACCAAGACAAATTCCTTCTGTGTCCAATCACACTTCGCCAATAAAGAATTCTATTCTGTTCTATTCTATTCTATTCTATTCTATTCTATTCTATTCTATTCTATTCTATTCTATTCTATTCTATTCCATATCCTATTCTATTCTATTCTATTCTATTCTATTCTATTCTATTCCTTATCCTATTCTATTCTATTCCTTATTCTATTCTAGTCTATTCTAGTCTCGTCTCGTCTAGTCTACTCTGTTCTGTTCTATTTCTATTTCTATAGACTTTTAGCTGTGCAACTTGTGATGAACCCCTTTCGAATGGTGTGGGAGTAGGAATGGATTTCCAGAGAAAAAATTGCTGACTACAGGAACCAGAAGTACCCCTCAGGTGACCTTGAGGACACAGATAAATATCCAAGTGGCCTCAATGACCCTCTAAAAGGATGCAAATGACCAGCTGTCTGCAAGGAGTACATATCCTTCCATCTCTCACCATCCAGTTAGAGCTGAAGAAGCTTCTTGGATGAGAAGCGAAATGTCTTCAAAGAAAAACTAGAAAGTTCAGTTGCCTCTTGGGAAAAAAGCACCTTTAGGACATGATGTTCTGCTTTGTGACTGCATCTTACAAACAGAGTTTCCAGTCATAATTATGGGACTATCTGTAATTGTTGTTACAAGATTGCTAGGAACATAAAAAAAATCTCCCTTTTTTTTTGGCTGTTTTGGTTATGTTTCATAAAAAAAAAAATACTGAAAAAGATATAAAGTTGATGACCGGATATGAATCACTTTTTTTCTGGGCTTGTTGCAACTTCAATCGATAGCTAAATGACTGTTGAAGGCTTGCTATATTTGAAATAACATGCCGTTCGTTTTTGTCATAGTGAAAGTCAGATACTTTACCTTCATCTTAAAACCCATTTTATTCATCAGTTCTGTTTGATCTTCTCTTTTCATATGTTTGTTAACGTTTTCATCTTTTGTTTATTAATCTTGAAATTGATCCATGCACCAAATTCTTTTTATTTGCCCATATTTCAATTCCTTTTAAAGGAGCTTCCAGAATCAACATCAAGTCATCTGCAAAAAGCCTTTAATTTGTGAAGTTTTGTTTAAAAAAAACCTTTTTACTCCAAAAGTAAATTACAAGTAAAAATAAAGTACGTCTGAGCAGAAACTCAGCATTTCTTTCTTTCAGAAGTTTTCAGAATAGCTGGTTGTTGAAACTGTTTTTCGGATGTGTCCAAAGGCCAAACCTTTGCAGGTAGTTCTCAACTTAAAATTAAGAGGCAACTGGATTTTCTTTGTTTTCCCTTAATTTTTAGGGCCCTAGGATTATTGGAAGAATAAATTTGGTGCCTGGCTGTAGATTAGAGCAGTGAAAAACGGTTGCAGGAATTGGATACGTTTAGCCTAGTGAAAAGAAGGACTAGGGGTGATATAATTGTCTTTCAATATTTGAGGGGCTGCCCCAAAGAAGAGGGGGTCAAGCTATCCTCCAAAGCGCCTAAAGGCAGGTCAACAAGCAATGGATGGAAACTAATCAAGGAGAGAAGCAACCTGGAATTAAGGAGAAACTTCTTAACAGTGAGGACAATTAACCAGTGGAACTGCTTGCCACTAGAAATGTGTATGGAGATTCTCAGTCATCCAGGTCATGGTTGTCTGAAAGGTACTTTTTCAAGAGGCAACTGATTTCCTGGTTTTTTTCTCTGAAGACATTTTGTTTCTCATCCAAGAGCCAAAGAAGCTTCTTGGATAAGAAGCAAAACATCTTCAAAAGAAAAACCAGAAAAAACACGTTAAAAAGGTTTTTAGGAAGAGATTGGACAGTCATTTGTCTGGAATAGTATAGGGCAGTGGTGGCTAAACTTTTGGGCTGGTGTGCCAGCACCCAGAAGGCAATGCACATCCCCTCCATGCCCTCTGCACATGCACATGCAATCCCCCACCCCCATCTGCCCCCTTACCTGCACTACACCTCACAACTGATTTTCGGCTGGTTTGAGGCTTCAAAAAAAGCCTCTGCAGGCCGAATAATAGGCCTGTTTCATCACTTCCTATAATACCGGAAGTGATGAAACGGGTCTATTATTTGGCCTGCAGAGGCTTTTTTCAAGCCTCTGGGAGGCCAAAAAAGGCCTCAAACCAGCTGAAAAGTCAGTTGTGAGGAACATGCATGTGCAGTGAGGTAAGTTTGACTGCGGCTTGCATGCCGGCACAAATGGCTCTGCGTGCCACCTGTGGCATACGTGCCATAGGTTCACCATCACAGGTATAGGGTCTCCTGCTTGAGCAGGGGGTTGGACTAGATGACCTACAAGGTCCCTTCCAACCCTGTTATTCTGTATTCTGTATGAGAGGTGTTGTGTATAGAAATTAGAATACTCCAAATAACTAAATCTGATTGGCCGAGCAGGCCGCAATAGGATTGGTCAATAAAGTACCATTGCAATTGGCCTGCCTGATGGTGGGAAATCTTAAAGAACTGTCATTGGCCGCAAGCCATGAGAAGCCGCTATAAAAAGGGCTGCCGCGGCTCCAGCAAATGTTCTGTTTCAAGTCACTGAGTGTTATAATAAAAAGAGCTGTTTGTTGGAACACCGGTCTCGCATACCTTTCTTCTCAGAACAGAACACTGGCGACGAGGGTGGGATTGTCTTAGAAGAGCGAGACCGAAGCACGCGGCAACAAGAACCAAGCAAACAAAATGGCCCGTAATGCGCCGCCCGCACCATTCAACCCAGCCGAAGAAGATTGGGAGTCATACATTGACCGCTTTCTAATGTTCTTAGAAAGCAACGAGCTACAAGAAATAACCGACCAGAGGAAGAGAGCCGTATTCCTCACGCATTCCTGTGGCCCTGCCATTTTCAAAATGGCCAAGGCATTAGCCAAACCGCGGGACATCAAACAAATGGCATGGCCAGAATTAAACCGAATGCTGCGAGCCCATTACATGCCTGTGGTTTCCAATCTTATTAAAAGGCACAAATTCTATAAGCGAGATCAACGAGAAGACGAGAACATCGGAGATTTTGGTAGCAGCCCGAAGAGATATTGGAGGAGCCTGCGAATTTCTCAACATGGACGAAGCCATGAGAGACCGTGTGGTCCTCAGATTGAAGGACGCTACACTCCAAAGCAAGCTACTAAACAGACCAAATATCACAGTGGCTGAGGCCATCACAGAAGCCACCACCGCTGCAGCAGCCAAGAAATCCGCAGCCACCATGCGCCAAATGAACTCAACAAATCCAGAACCACAGAACCAAACTCGAGAAAAGAAGCTGGAAGGAACCCAGAAACAACCTGCCGCGACTGCCCACCATGAAGACCTTGACTCCCCGAGCGACACCGATGATGACAATGAAGACATACACAGGCTTCAGTCAGAAAGAAAATGGCGGGAAAAAAGAGGAAGGAGGCGAGAATTCCAGTGTGCTGGATGTGGAGGCGACCACCCGTGCTCCGAATGCAGATTCCTGGATGCCATTTGCAGAAACGGGGGCACATTGCAAGGGTCTTCCGGAACAAAAAGAGCTATAGTCCAAAAAGACGCGGCAGCACTTCCCCCAGAAATAGAGATAGACAAACCGGAAGCTGATGGAGCCAAGAGAACAGAAGCTGGCGAATGAATGACAGAGAAGAAACACATCAAACAATAATCATCAGGGCAGCAAATGCAAAAAAGGTCTGAATAAACGTAAAAATCAAAGGAAAGCCCTGTGAGATGGAAGTAGACTCTGGATCATACCTGTCAATGGTATCATGGAACACTATCAGAAATCTAATACCAGACATCAAGCAAAGAGAACTAGAACAGCAAAGCCTAATGCTCAAAGATTACCAGGGAAACCAAATCCCGGTAGTGGGTTGTGGACATTTCCTAATAGAATTGGTTCACACCCCTGGGAATCGGAGTGACAGGAATCAACAGCGTTGCCAAGACCAATTGGGAGGAGAGCCTGCTGAAAGAGTTCCGGGACGTATTTGATGGGACCCTAGGCAAGTACAAGGGGAACCCTATAACATTCAGCCTAGACCCTAAGATAGCTCCCATCAGGCTCAAAGCCAGACGCGTTCCCTTTGCCTTAAAGCTGAAAATAGATGAGCAGCTTTAGAAACTCATCGCACAAGGGGTGTTAGAGCCAATTGACCATGCCAGGTGGGAAACTCCCATTGTGACTCCTGTCAAACCAGATGGGTCAGTACACATCTGTGATGACTATAAGGCCACCTTCAATCATGCACTCCAGCAACGTGCGTACCCTGTTCCAAGTAGTTCAACACCTGTTGCATTCATTAGGGGGAGGAAAATTTTTCGCAAAACTTGATCTCGTGCAAGCATATCAACAGCTACCGGTTGACCCAGAAACTGCAGAAGCACAGACTATAGTCACGCACAGAGGGGCATTCAAATGCAACAGACTTCAATTTGGCGTTAGCGTTGCCCCAGGCATTTTCCAAAGCCTCATGGAGCGTCTTCTAAATGGACTAAAAGGGGTAGTTCCCTATTTTGGCGATGTATTAGTATCAGCAAAAAACAAACACCAATTAGAACATAGACTGAGAGAAGTCTTGCAAAAATTCAGGGAAGCAGGGCTTAAAGTCAAAAGAGAAAAATGTAAAATAGCCACCAATCAAGTCGAATTCTTAGGCTACCTTATAGATGAGCTAGGGATACACCCCCCTGAAAATAAGATAAAAGCAATTAAAGACGCACCCAGACCTAAGAACAAAATGGACTTACAAGCGTTCTTAGGTCTCATTAACTTTGACAATGTCTTCCTGCCCCAAAAGGCAACCATAGCAGAGCCATTACATCGTCTATTAGACAAAAAAAATGTCTGGAATTGGGGTCACAGAGAACAAGCAGCATTCTAAAACATTAAGGACTTATTAAAATCCAAAACCGTTTTAATACAATACAGCAACACCCTGCCACTGACGGTCACCTGTGATGCATTGCCTTTTGGAATCGGCGCGATACTGAGCCACAAGCTACCAGATGACAAAGAAGCTCCAATTGCCTTCTATTCCAAAACGCTGTCAAAATCTGAAAGGAACTACAGCCAACTTGACCGAGAAGCCCTCGCCATCATAGCAGGCATCAAGAGATTCCACGAATACCTATATGGTAGGACATTTTCTATTATCACAGACCACAAACCCCTGCTAGGAATTCTGGCAGGGAACAAACCAACCCCGAACATCCTATTGCCAAGAATGATGAGATGGTCAGAATTCCTTGCTGAATATAATTACACACTCATCCATTGCCCAGGAAAAACCATCACCCATGCGGATGCCTTAAGCCATTCCCCTGCTGCCCGACATGGAAGGCGACCCTGCTCCCACCATTGCAACTCTTCAGATCGAGACATGGCCGAGTCTGCCACTAACAGCAGCAGACGTTGCTAAAGCTACCATGAAAGACCCACTGACAGCTTGAATTCTGCATTGGGTAGGTAAGGGCTGGCCGGATGAGGATAGAGGCGAGACTTTTAAACCTTTTTGCACCCGGCAGACTGAACTGTCCCTTGAAAAGGGTTGTATACTGTGGGGAGACAGGGTGGTAATTCCCAAAAAATTGCAGGAGGAACTATTGTGCATGTTGCACGAGAGACACCCGGGCATAGTAAAAATGAAAGCCCTGGCCAGGAGTTATGTCTGGTGGCCAGGGCTGGACATTGAAAAATGGGTGGCAACATGCCATGACTGCCAGAAATCAAGGCCTACCCCCCCTCTTGCACCAGTCTTGGAATGGGAAACTCCCAGAAGCCCATGGTCGAGACTCCATCTTGATTTTGCTGGGCCAATAAAAGGGAACACATACTTGATAATTGTAGACGCTTATTCAAACTGGCTAGAGGTTATTCTTATGGCGTCCACAACTACTGAAGCAGTTATAAAACAATTGAACAAACTGTTTGCTACACATGGACTGCCAGATGTAGTAGTATCTGAAAATGACCCCCAGTTTACTGCTTTAGCTTTCGAACAATACCTAGCTGCACAGGGCATCCCACATACCCTAACAGCGCCGGCTCATCCGGCTTCAAATGGATGAGCTGAATGCATGGTTCGTTATACTAAAGAAGCCCTAGACAAACTGGACACTTGGGACATCCAAGATAGACTAAACAAACTGTTAACAATCCAGCATATCACCCCTAGCACGACCACTAACAAAAGCCCAGCAGAACTCCTCATGGGTAGAAAATTGCGTTCCTACCTAGATAGACTACACCCCACCTACACCTCTGAAAACCCCCCTGACTCCTCAAGTAAATATCACTCCTTTACCACTGGAGACTTAGTCTACGCCAAAAATCTTACTGGGGACCCATTATGGCTTCCAGCCACAGTTACTCAAATTACAGGGCCCCGGTCATACCGGCTTACACTAAATGACAGCAGAACATGGAAATGACACATCGACCAGCTTCGCTCTAGGACATTGGTAAGCAATACTAGCCTACCTAGCTCCAAAGCACTGCTGCACATACCATCCCCATCAAACAATCCAAAAACAACCGAGGGGGGGGGGAGAGATGAACCACCAATAACATGACAAAAGACACAACACAAACCCAAATTAGAACCCCCGGTAAGACAAAAAGAGCACTTACCCCTAGATGACCTCTGGAGAAGAGAACCGGTAGCAGGGAAGCAAGGCGAGGCCTTCCTGGAAGGAGACAGCCAGGCCAGCTCAACCAACCCGGACAAACCAGGAGGGAGTGGCAGAGCCAACTCAACCAGCCCGAGAGACCCAGGCGGGAGCGGCAAGGCTGACTCACCCTTCCAGGAGGTTCCATGGAGAAGACACGGAGAAAAGGTGATCCTAACTGAACCGATGGAAGACCACGCTGAGACTGAGCTGCGCAGGTCAAGTAGGACCCGCAAAAGCCCCACCTACCTGCGTGACTACGTTACGCACATAGGACAAAACCAAGAGGGGAGGGGTGTTGTGTATAGAAATTAGAATACTCCAAATAACTAAATCTGATTGGTCGAGCAGGCCGTAATAGAATTGGTCAATACAGCACCATTGCAATTGGCCCACCTGACGGCGGGAAATCTTAAAGAACTGTCATTGGCCACAAGCTGCGAGCAGCCGCTATAAAAAGGGCTGCCGCGGCTCCGGCAAATGTTCTGTTTCAAGTCACTGAGTGTTATCATAAAAAGAGCTGTTTGTTGGAACACCGGTCTGGCGCACCTTTCTTCTCAGAACAGAACAAGAGGGAGAGAGAGATGGATGGATAGAGGTAGATAAATAGATTAAAGATGATAGATGGATGGATGGATAGTTGGATGGATGTACAAACTGTACAAAGATGAGGATATTAATTAACCAGTGGAACTGTTTGCCACCAGAAATTGTGGGTGCTGCAACACTGGAGGTTTTTAAGAAGGGAAAAAGGAAAGGGAGAAAGGGGCAGAAAAAGGAAAGGGAGAAAAAGGGAAGGTAAGACAAAAAAAGGAAAGATAGAGAAAAGAAAGGGGAAGGGAAGAAAAGGAGGAAAGCATTATTTTTTCCTCGAAGGGGTCTACTGCCTCAGCCCATGTTCCTTCAGTGCCACTGCCATTTTTAATTTCAGAGCTCTGTTTGATGAGATAATCTTCTACTTCACCTTTGATTTTTCCCCAAATGCCATCCCTCTACAAAACAACTAATTCGCACAACACTGTCAAATTATTTACTAAGACTATATTACTATTCTTTTTCTCATCCTTCCTAGTATTTACCTCTTCCCACTTATGACTATAACTTCGTCACTTGTATCTTTACAATTTATATTGTTTGATTTAGTTTCCTAGTAGGATTTGATGGCTTATTAGTAGCCTATGACTATCATTAAATGTTGTATCTTATGATTCTTGATGAAGGTATCTTATTTTTTTTCTTTATGTACACTGAGAGCATGTGCTCCGAAGACAAATTCTTTTGTCCAATCACACTTGGCCAACAAAGAATTCTACTTTATTTTGTCTATTGTGTTTCCCTGAAAATAAGACCCTGTCTTATATTTTTTTGCCACCATAAAAGGCACCAGGTCTTATTTTCAGGGGATGTCATCCACTGGTTAACCTTACTTGTGCACGTCACCCCCGGCCTCCTTTTCGCTGTCAGAGGCCTTCAGGAACTTCTCCTTCTGTGACCAGCAAGGTTTTCCTGAAGGCCTCTGCAATGGATAACATAGCTCAGGATCGATCCAGAGCTTTGTCCTCAGCTCCAGAGGCCTTCAGGAAAGCCTTGCCAGCCCTGCCGGCTGCAGAAGAAATGGGCTGGCCAGGCAGGTGTCAGGGTACGCAAGGCCTGGCTACAACTGTCCAAAGGTAAGTAGTAGGGCAGCTTTACACCCATCCCATCCCCATCCTAGCTTAATTTTTACCCATCGACTCTGGAGTGGGCGAGAACTTAATTAGGGCTTATTTTGAAGGTAGGGCTTATATTGGGCACACGTGTAAAAATCAAGCTAGGACTTACTTTCAAGGTAGGTCATATTTTCAGGGAAACAGGGGGATCTAATTTTGTTTTTCTCTTTAAAATTTGCAATCTCTCCCCTGTGGATGACTTGACAACAGCTGCAGATGTTTAGAGAGGAGAGAGGCTGACGAATCAGATCCAGGAATTGTTTGCTGGAAGATGAGAGAGGTTGAAAACCTTCCATTTTTTCAGGCATTCCTTCCTGGCTTAAATTAGGCCTTCAGATCGTTTTATCGTTTTAGGAACAACGCACACTATTTTCACTCTGTGGTACCTGGCACCAAGGTCCACTGGAGCAAGCAAAGGACAGGAACTCCTCAACTTACGGCAACAACTGACCCCCCACTTCCATCACTAAACAAGACAGTGCCTGAATGAGGTTTTTTGGCCCCATTTTCCAACCGATCTGGCCACAGTTGTGAAGTGAATCCCTGCAGTTTAGGAAACATGGTTGTTAAGCAAAGCAGGCTCCCCTGTGGATTCTGCTTGCCAGAAGGACCCTCTCCCTCTCAGCTGGATTTAAAGGGACGGGCCATCCCAAGGTCATCCAACCAGTTTTCTGATTTCTAGGTTGGCATTTTAGCCAGGAGAGGATATCAAACTGGATCTCTCATATCTCTGAGACTCCTCCATCCCCTTCTCTCCCTCCCCCCTCTGCCTCCCTCTCTCTCTTTGCCTCTCTCCCTCTCTCCTCCTATTTTTCCTTCTCCTCCTCCTCCTCTTCCTTCCCCTCCTTCCTCTCTCCCTCCTTCTCCCTTCCCCCTCTCTTTCCCTTCCCTCTCTCCCTCCCTGTCTCCCCTTCTCTCTTCCTTCTCCTAATTTTCTTTCTAGTTCTCCTTTTGCTTATGCTTCTCCCTCTCTCTCCCTCTCTCTCCCCCTCTATGCCCCCCCCCTCCCTCTCTCCCTCTCTCTACATTCCCCTTCCCTCTCCCTCTCCCTATCTCCCTCTCCCTCTCCTTTCTCTTTCCCATCTCTCCCTCTCCCTCCTCTGTTCTCCCTCCCTCTCCCATCCCCTCCCTTTCTCCCTCCTTCTCCTTTTCCTTCCTGTTCCCTTTCTCCCTCCCTCCATCTCCCTTTCTCTCCCTCTCCCTTCTCCTCCCTTTCTCTTCTCCTTCTCCTTCTTTCTCTCCCACTCACTCACTCCTCCCCCTCCTTCTTCCTTTCCCTACCTCTCTCTTCTCCTTCCCCCTTTCCTCCACCTCCCATTACTCCCCCTACCTCTCTCTTCCCCTTCTCCCTCCCTCTCCCATAATTCAAGAGAGCCTTTCCAGGAAGTGCCCCATCCCCTCTGATAAGCCCAATGCCCCCAAAGTCTCCTGTTTGAAACCTCCCCAGAGCCCCTTGGGGGACCCAGAGAAGGGCTGCCACAACAACCCACCTTCACAACTCCTGTTGTCATCGCGGGTTTCCTCCGCCTCTCCCTTCAGGCCCGGTCCCTCCTGGCTGTGGAGCATTTGCACCAGTGGCGGGCTGCCGCCGCTGTTTCACAACAGTTCTAGCGAACCGGTTGTTCTGACGATCAGCTGGCCCTGCCCACCCGCCTCTCCTAGATGCCTGTCTTTTTGCGCGGCACAGTAGATTTTGCACGCCTCAGCTGTTTTACTTATCTGGGCTGCCCTGTAGAGGTCCAAATTGGTGTTTTTTGAATGCTGCATGCGCTCACAGAACTGATTGTTAAACTGGTTTCTCTCAGCCAGTCCTTGAGTATTGAAGATTTGTCCTGAAATGAATACAAATTCCAGCTCCTTTGTCGTGCAATGGTGGTTTATTCATTAGCCCAGCAAACAACAAATACTCTTCTCTGACAAGAAAGGCTAAAAGCCAGGCATGGTTAGATCTGGGTTTGAGTTTGCTCCCTTTCCTTTTTTTATCATTATCATGAGACACACCCCACCACACCCAGGCCTATACGCAATTCTTGTACTGGCCATGCCTAACCCATTATCCCTAAATGCTATTAACCCTATAAAGCATGTCGACATCCCTAACCTATTCTGACCTTCACTAACTGATCCCCACCTGGTGCCACTTTTACCATGTCTTAACTCAATGCTTAATTACCACCTATATGTGCCCCAACCCCCTTTAACAATACACACCACATCAATACATGAAAAGAGCCATTTCCAGCAGCCCCGCAGTTGCTGCAGAATCCATCCTCAGCTGAGTCATTCCAAAGCCGTCGGCCAGCACACAAGCAGAAATACAGATCCAGCAGCAACAGAGATAAGGTGATATGGCCCAGCTGACTTGCTGCGGGAGCTGACTGACAGTTGCAGCCTACCACTAGTTTGCACCCAAGGCAGCCCCCTTTAATTTGCCCCAGGAAACCCAGTCACTGGTGCTGCTCCTTCTGCAAGACTCTCTTGCCAAGAATTTGTTCATTCGGGTCCTTGAAATAGAGAGGAGAAATAAACAGCGAGCTTTTTTTCTTTTTCCTTTTTCAAATGCTCTCTTTTATGTTTATCTGATTTTTTTTTTTCACTTGAAAAACAGGGAAATCTTGTTCTAATTAAGCATCGGCCTGGGGTTTTCGAAGCTCCTTTGATTATCCTCAGGCACCTTGACCCAAAGTCTTGTCCCCCAGCTATTGTCTTTTGCAATCCTTGGAAGGGGAAGAGACCCAGGCTGGGCTGGGACCCCCATAAGATTTCTGGGGGTGAGGGGATGGGGATGCCGTTTCTCCTGGGCTTCTGGCTTTTGCAACCCCTCATCCTCAGCTTCAGAGGTGCCCCTGGGAAGGGCTGGCTGTGAAGAGACAGCTGGGAAGAGTGGGAAGCCAAACATCCTTTACGTCAATGTCGGCAGTGAAGAAGGTGAATTCCAAGGCAAATGCAGAGTAGAAGAGGAATCTCACACGGGGGTGGTAGAAGTGGGAGGGAGATCCAGAGGGATCTGGGCATCTGATCTCACCAGGCTTCATTCCTGGCCTTTGGGGATGGAGCCATCTAGTTTTCCTGATGGGCAAACAGGAGTCGTTGGGGGGGGGGGGGTTGGTCATCCCAGAAAACATCTTTCCTTCTTTTTTCCTCCCCCTTCCATCTTTCTCTTTCTCAAACCCCCCTTCCTTCCTCCTTCCCTCCAATCTATTTCTCCTTCCTTCCTTCCCGCTCTATTATTCCTCCTCTCTTCCTCCCTCCCTCCCATTTCTCTTTCTGTTCCCTCCCTTCTTTCTTTCTTTCCTTCATATATTTTTCTCCCTCCTCCCTATCTTCTATCTCTTTACTTACTTACTTCTTTCCTTCCTCCCTTTCCTCCCTATCCCTCTTTCTTCCTCCCTCTCTCCATTTCTCTTTCCATTCCTTCTTTCGTTCCTTCCCTCTTCCCTCCCTCTCTTCCCTCTCTAGTTCTCCTCCCTCCCTCCATTTCCTATCCTCCTTCCCTCTCTTTCTCCCTCCCATTTCTGTCTTTCTGTTCCTCCCTTCTTTCTTTTCTTCCATCTATCTTTCTTCTTCCTCCCTTCCTCCCTTCTTTCATTTCCTCCCTATTCCTCTTCCTCCTTCCATCCCTCCCTTCCATTTCTCTCTTTCCATTCCTTCTTTCTTTCCTTCCCTCTTTCTCCTCCCTCCCTCCCTCTCTTCCATCTCTTTAGTTCTTCTCCCTCCCTCCCTCTATTCCATCCCTCTCCTTCCTTCCTTCCTTCCTTCCTTCCTTCCTTCCTTCCTTCCTTCCTTCCTTCCTTCCTTCCTTCCTTCTGTATCCTCCCTCTTTTCTCCCTCCCTCCCTCTAAAACAGGGGTCTCCAACCTTGGCAACTTTAAGCCTGGAGGACTTCAATTCCCAAAATGGGCCCATTTTGTCACTTCTGGTATTTTTGGAAATACAAGAAGTGATGAAACGGGCCTGTTTTTCGGCCTACAAAGGCTGCAGAGGCTTCCCTTGAGCCTCAGGGAGGCCAAAAAAGGCCTCAAACAAGCTGCAAAATCAGCTGGGAGGTGTGTGCATGCGCAGTGAGGGAAGTATGCTCTAAAAGACCTCTTTTCTAAAAAAAATCCCTTGCCAGCCAGCCCTTTCCCCACTTCCTGGGTCTGGATTTGGTCTGACTCAACGGAAGGGCCTGCCTTTGTAGACTTTTTCTCCTTCCGAATTAAATGCGTTGGGCTTAAGTTTTCCACTGGGGGCCGGATACGGAGCCTCCAGCCTTTTCCGAAGCTTTGCCCCGAGAAGCCTCGCAGGAGAATGGCCTTCCTGAAAGCATCTGTTTTCCAGTAGGGACGGCCTGGTTCTCATTTGTGGAAATGGTCCTTCATGTGTCATTTCCTCCCCCCCCCCCCCACCATTTCCCAGGCCCTCTGAAGGCCCATTTTGTGGTTTCACTGGGCTACGGCTTGGTACCCAGATGGCGGATCACTCCTGCGACAAGATCCCCGGAACCTGATCTCTTGCACAACAAGGGATCTGGTGAGGGGTGTGTTGGGACAGCTGCAAAAGGAGCATTTGCAACCCCCCCCTCCCCCCAAAGTGCTGAGAGGGTCAAGTCATCCCCTGGAGTAAGAGTTTGGACGCCTTGGGTTTTCGCAAGACGAAGTGCTTTGTGCCAAAATGTAATCAGACAATCCGCGGCTGCCCTAAACTTGGCCAGATTCACAAAATTGGCTCCCCCGCACTTACAGTTCTCCCTTCTTTCTCCTTTCCCAACTAACATGGCCTGTCTTTCTCCCACAGCAGGGTGACAAATAACTTGGTTTGCTTCTGTTCTGGCAGATAAAACCATCCCTGTGCCTCAAACACAGCTACTGTTAAAACTCCAGGCAGAGGCGCAAAAAGCTCCCATTTTCTGGATGTCAACTGTTTCCTTCCTTCCTTTCTCCCTCCCTCCCTCCCTCTCTTCTTCTCATCTCTCCTTCCTTCCCCATCCCTCCCTGATCTCCTTCATTCTTCCCTCCCTCTCTTCTTCCCATCTCTCCTTCCTTCCCCTTCCCGCCCTGATCTTCTTCCTTCCTTCCCTCTCTCCCTCTTCCCATCTCTCCTTCTTTTCCTTTTCTCCCTCCTCCCTCTCTTCTTCTCATCTCTCCTTCCTTCTTCCTTCCTTCCCCATCCCCCCTGATCTCCGTCCTTCCTTCCCTCCCTCTCTCTCTTCTTTCCATCTCTCCTTCCTTCTTCCTTCCTTCCTTCCCCTTCTCTCCCTGATCTTCTTCCTTCCTTTCCTCCCTCCCTCTCTTCTTCCCACCTCTCCTTCCTTCCTTTCTCCCTCCCTCCCTCTCTCTTTTCTTCCTCCCTCCCTCCCTCTCTTTTTTCTCTCCTCCTCCTTTTCCTTCTCCTTCTTTCTCCATCTTCCTTTCTTCTCCTTCTCTTTTCTCCATCATGCCTCTTTCTTCTCCTTCTCCTTCCCCTCCTCTTTCCTCCCCCTGTCCCTCCCCTCTCCTCCCTCTCTCCTCCTCCTCCTTTATAAGCCCTGGGAGCTTATGAGAGTCAGGATCATAGCGCCTCAGATTGAGAAATCTTCTTTAATTCCTATTACTTCAACTCCCCATCCTCTCACAGCTCAGTTTCATTAATCCCAGATTTGGGGATTGGGAAGGAAGCCAATGACCCCGTGTCTTTGTCCACATTTTAAGCTCCAAGGGAAAAGCAACGTTTGGTGTTACATGCAACTTTCTCTACTCCAGAGATGTCACTGTTTGTGACCTTTGCCACATCCTCAAGGAACACAGTGATCAAAATTCAAACATTTGGCAATGTTTGGCAATAGTTATGATGGTCACAGTGTCCCTGGGAGCCACATGATCCCCTTTGGTGACCTTCTAGCAAGCAAAGTCAATGGGGAAGCTGGATTCACAACAACCATGTAATTGACTTCACAACTGCCATGATATTCGCTTCACAACGGTGGCAAGAAAGGTCGTAAAATGCGGCAATGTTCACTAGACCAATGTTTCCCTGAACCACAGAAATTGGGGGCTAGGTTTGTGTCATATGCCGAGGACTTCCTACATTCTGAAATGCCAATTGCCCCAGAACACTTTTGGGCATGCAGTGTCATGCCCCTATGAGAGTCTGAATCCGAGGAGGAAGACGAACAGCTGATAGGGAATGGGAGTGTGGCTCTGTTGGCTATGGAAGAAACTGGGGAAGGGCACAGTCTGACTGGGCAGAGCAGGGGAGATATAGAACAAGGGAGAGGGAATTCAGAGGAAGATCCAGGCCCACCCCCTCTTCATCCTAGGGCATTCAGGAAGGAATGGAGAAGAGAGCAATGTGGGTTGCATGGCTTATGGGGGAGGAAAGGGCCCTGATTCCCTTCATTAGCCACAGCTGAAAAGAGTGGCAGGCTGAGTGCAGCAGCTTCTGGGAGCAAACGTGAGTTTATCTTGTGTGTACTTTAGTTATCTGTGTTCCTGGCATCCTCCCAACCATGTTGTTATTGCCGTGCCTTCATATCTGTAATTCTTGCTCCTGCCCTGCCAGACTAATTACCTCATTTTGCCTTGACTGGACTTACAGTTTTTGTTGACCATGTTTTGGACTTGAGTCTCTGCAGCCAAAGGCTGTTCCTGGGAGAGTTTTTCTCCAGCCAAAAGATAACCAGGACATTGGGGGCAAAGTTGGAACTAATGAAGGGACTCCTGCTGATTATCTGACTGTGTTGCCTTTGTGCCATGCCCCTTTGGGTCATCACATACAGTTTGGAAATAAAATATCCCGGGAGGTTTCTAACCACTCTGCAAACTTCCATTTGTCTGGTTTTTTGATAAAAGTTCAGCGTGGCGGGAATAAAACATCCACATCACTTCAAAAGAAAAGCCAAAAATGTTTTGGCAACATCTCTACTTCCAAATCTAGTTGTCTTCCTTATTTATGTGTGTGTGTGTGTGTGTGTGTGTGTGTGTGTGTGTGTGTGTGTGTGTGTGAATGGTGGGATTCAACTGGAGTTACTACTGGTTCGGTTACTACATGATTTTTCAAGAGGCAACTGGAATTTCTGGTTTTCCTTTGAAGACATTTCGCTTCAAAAAAAGAAGCTTCTTGGGTGAGAAGCAAAATGTCTTTGCTGCTTTTTACCAATTTACCTGATTCCAGAACACCAAGAATAACAGAATAACACAGTCAGAAGGGACCTTATACCATTATACAGATGAATGGATGTCCAATCTCTTCTTCAAAACCTCCAGGGATGGAGTACCCACAATTTCTGGTGGCAAGCAGTTCCACCGGTTAATTGTCCTCCCTGGTGAGGAAGTTTCTCCTTAATTCCAGGTTGCGTCTCTCCTTGATTAGTTTCCATCTGTTACTTCTTGCCCTGCCTTCAGGGGCTTTGGAGGATAGATTGACCCCCTCCTCTCTGTGGCAGCCTCTCAAATATCAGAATAATGCTATCCTGCCACCCCTAGTTCTTCTTTTCATGAAACTAGACATACCCAGTTCCTGCAACTGTTCTTGGTACCATGTTTCCCTGAAAATAAGACCCTGTCTTATATTTTTTTGCCATCAAAAAAAGGTACCAGGTCTTATTTTCGGGGGACGTCATCCACTGACTAAACTCATTTGCGCGTGTCGCCCCCGGCCTCCTTTTTACTATCACAGGCCTTCAGGAAGTTCTTCTGCAGCCGGCAAGGCTTTCTTGAAGGCTTCTGCAGCTGATAAGAGAGCTCAGGATCGATCCAGAGCTTTGTTCTCAGCTCCAGAGGCCTTCAGGAAATCCTTGACAGCCTTGCTGGCTGCAGAAGAAATGAGCTGGCCAGGCAGGTATTGGGGGGTGCGAGGCCTGGCTGCAACTGTCCAAAGGTAAGTAGTAGGGCAGCTCCACCCCCTCATCCCCACCCTAGCTAAAGCCCATGTCACACTGAACCAACGGATGCAAAGAGGATGTAAAACGGACAAAAAACCTTGCCATCCATTCGAAAACGCGATGTACTCACTGCCTCCGTTTTGCTTCCTCTCTATCCATCCAGCATCTGTTTATTGACGTTTCATCCGCTCCGAAAGTTTTGGGCTGCCTAAAACTTTTGCGCGGAAAATATATCCAGTTCGTCCGTTCTGCATCTGCTACGCATCCGCTAGGAATCCGTTCTGCATCCGTTACGCATCCACTATATCCACTTGGCATCAGCTGCGCATCCGCGCAACTCCATCCGCCCGGACGCAGGGAGGAAGCGGAACGGACGCAGAACGGATGCCTAGTGGATGCAGAGTGGAAACAAAGCGTTTAAAACAGAAAAAACGTTCGCAGAGGGGACCTATCTTGGATATTAAGGATGTCTAGAGGATGCCTAGAGGATGCAAAGGGACACCTATACTGCCTATAAAAAGGGGGAGAAACTCGCCTCCATCTCACTTTCAGAACAGCAGCCCAGCGGTGCAGACTTCTGCAGCCTTCATCTGACTCCTGCTCTTCCACAGCATCCAGTCATGTCCACCGTGGATCGTAACACAGTCCTTTTGGCAGCCACCATCGTTCTGAAACAGTGAGAAGCCATCTGCAGGCTCTGTGAACTCTACTACGGGAAGAAAAAGAGGCAGCCAAAAAGAGTCTGGGTCCGAAGATGGTTCGCCAGAAGAGCAGAGGACGGACTGTACAACAAGCTGATGGTGGAGCTCAGGAACGAAGACACTCGGGCGTTCCAGAACTTCATGAGGATACCTCCAGCCATGTTTGACGAAGTTGTGCAGCGCCTGACACCCAGGTTGACCAAGGCAAACACCAGCTTCCGGCCCAGTCTGGACCCTGGGCTCAAGGTGGCACTCACTCTGTGCCACCTGGCCTCAGGGACCATGTACAGGAGCATGCAGTACGGCTGGAGGGTGCCATCCAACACCATCAGAATTGTGGTCAGAGAAGTGGTGCAGGCCATCATTGAAGAATACAAGGAGGAGCTCCTCCAGTGCCGCACCACTGAAGAAGGATGGAAGAAAGTTGCAGAGCAGTGGTATCAGAGGTGGAACTTCCCCCACACCGTTGGAGCCATAGATGGGAAGCACGTGGCCTGCAAAGCTCCAGCCAAGTCTGGGTCCACTTATTTCAACTACAAGGGCTTCTTCAGCATCATCCTCTTCGCCATGGTCGATGCTGACTACACGTTCATGTACATCGATGCTTCAGGCAACGGCTCATCTTCAGATGCCCAGGTATACAACGCCAGTCACCTCAAGGAGGAGCTGGAACACAACCTCATTGTGGGCTTCCCAGATCCAGAACCCCCTGCCCAACGACACACAAGATGTGCCCTACTTCATCGTGGGGGATGACGCCTTCTCCCTCAGAACCTACCTCATGGAGCCCTACACCTCCAAATACCTCACCCGTGAAGAGACGATCTTCAACTACAGGCTGTCCAGGGCAAGGCAGGTGGTGGAGAACGCCTTTGGCATCCTGACCAACAGGTTCCAGGTACTTCTCACCACCATGCAGCATCGCCCAGAGACCGTGAGGAGGATCATGGAAGCTTGCTGCATCCTGCACAATCTCATGCACACCTGCTAACCAGTCTTGCAGAACAGGCTCGTGGACCTCCAACAAGGCAATGGGTTCATGGAGCCTGGGGAATGGAGGCAAGGGCGAAACCTGATTGACACTGAGGATGTGCAAGGCCCCAACAGAGCCTCACATGAAGCGAAGAAGCAGCGCAACCTCCTGAGACACTGGTGCAACTCCCCAGCTGGAGCAGTGGAGTGGCAAGACAGGATGGTAGATGCTTAATGGATGCTTCCTTGAGCCTGCCTCATCACACAGATGAGATTGGGCCATGTATGTTTGGTTGGCCTACAATGAACAGGGTGTTTAATAAAGAATTGTGTTTATGTTGACATGTGTGGATGATTGATTATATCGTTATATAATGGGAGGGTGGACCATACAGTCCCACTATGCTTGCACTGGAGGTTTATCTATCCCACTGCTATCCTAACCCATCCCACAGCTATTACCCATCCCACAGGTATCCTAACCCATCCCACTGCTATCTTAACCCATCCCACAAGCATGCAAAGGCTTAAACCATTTCTAAAAGTTTCCAGCAAGACTTTATTAAAAAAAAGAAATGAAGCAAGTGTGTGAATCATAAATAGACTTTATTAACAACAAGCTATAAGACAAAAATGAGTCTCTGGCACTCCTCTTGGTCGCTCAGTCTCAGGGGTGAAGGGTGCAGGTGCTGTGGAGGTGGCTGGTGCTGGAGTGCTTGTCATCAGCTCCTCCAGAAGCAGAAGCAGCAGAAGCCCCAACCTCAGAAGAGTGAGCCCATGCTGCAGAAGCCCCAGCAGAACCAGAGTGAGCACCAGGAGGCGGGATGGTAGCCCTGCCCCTCTTGCCAGGGCTGGCAGCAGATGGCTGAGGCTTGCTGTGCTTCCGCATGGTTGTGGGGTTGCTGGCTGGCAGGGAGGCTGGCACCAAGGCTGGCAGGGAGGCATGCACCAAGGCTGGCAGGGAGGCATGCACCAAGGCTGGCAGGAAGGCAGGCAGCAAGGCTGGCAGGCAGACAGGCTGGCAGCAAGGCTGGAAGGCAGACAGGCTGGCAGCAAGGCTGGCAGGCAGGCTGGCAGCAAGGCTGGCAGGGAGGCTGGCAGCAAGGCTGGCAGCAAGACTGGCAGCAAGGCTGTCTGGCAGACATGCAGGCAGGGCAGGCAAGGCAGTCGATGTGTCCGGCAGCAGGTCTTTCCTCTGAATGGCGACCTGCTTCCAAGCTGCTTCCGTTATATCCCCAGGGCTGACGCAATGCATCCTCCCCGCATGCGCAATTAACGCCAGGCATCCATTAGGCTTCCGCTGTGCATCCGCTGTGCATCCGCTCTTTCCGTTCCGCGTCCGCTTTGCTGAGGTCCCCCGGAAGCCCTGCGGATGTGCCACCCACTCCCATCCGCTCCATCCGCTTCCATCCGCTGGGCTTCCGTTCCGCATCTGCTTTGCATCCGCCCTGCGTCCTCCCCGCGTCCGTGTTATCTGCTCCGGTTATGCAAATTTTTGCCCCTTTTGAGAGCGGATAACAACTGATGGAACATTTTGCTCGTCCGCTGTGTCCTTTTTGCAGCCGTTGGCCAGTGTGACATGGGCTTTAATTTTTACTCACACATTCTGGAGGGGGCGGGATTTTAATTAGGGCTTAGTTTTGGAGGTAGGGCGTTTATTGGGCACACATGTAAAAATCAAGCTAGGACTTATTTTCAGAGTAGGTCGTATTTTCAGGGAAACAGGTCTCACTTGAGACTTTCAAGAAGAGATTGGACTGCCATTTGTCAGAAATGGTGTAGGGTCTCCTGCTTGGGCAGGGGGTTGGACTAGATGACCTACAAGGTCCCTTCCAACTCTGATTCTCTGTTATCTGTTATGATTTTAGCCTCCTGTCCCCAAAGCTTTGTAAGATGATCTCCGCGGCTTCCAAACAGGTTGTGAACATTAGAAAGACGGTCCCTCAATTTTCTAAAACAGAGTTTGGGAAAGAAAAAAAATAAAGCAACCCCAGACAATCTAGAATTAGTCAGGCTATCGGGGGATATAATAAAAATTCCTGCCTTCTTATGATGTCCAACCAAGCATACAAAATTGTTCCATAGGAAACTCTCGTGCCTGAGATAATATATTTTTTCTTCTTCTTAAGTTGGAGATTCCACATGTTGTGGTCACTGGGAATTTTAAATACTTTGGCTCTGGCTACAGCTGTCATCACTGAGGGTAAAGACCAGGGCTGCTTTTTTTTTTTTTTTCTAAAGAGGCCAATAAGGAAACTGAGATGCTTTGACATTCCTGGTTTAATTATGCTAATGGAAGCTAAGCTTCCCCCCTGTCCTTAGCCGTTCTCCAGACCAATGTTTTGGATTCAGTTTGAGGACTGTGGCTCAGGCTCAGAACTTGGATGTTTCCACATGACCTAGAACATGGAATTATAGGGCTGGAAGAAGGGACCTTAGAGGACTCCTAGTCCAGCCCCCTGCTCAAGGCAAGGAGACCTTAAACCTATGATGGTGAACCTAGGGCATGCATGTCACAGGTGGCATGCAGAGCCATTTGTTTGGGCATGCAAGCCCCAGGCAAACGTACCTCACTGTGCATGTGCATGCCTCCCATCTGATTGTTTTGGCCTGTTTGAGGCCTTTTTCAACCTCCCAGAGGCTTGAGGGAAGCCTCTGCAGCCTTTGGAGGCCAAAAAACAGGCCTGTTTCATCACTTCCTGTATTTCCAGAAATACCAGAAGTGATAAAACGGGCCCATTTTCAGCCTCCAAAGGCTGTAGATGCTTCCCTCGAGCCTCTGGGAGGCCAGAAAATAATCTGGGAGGTGCGTGCATGTGCAGTGCAGGTAAGGGGATGGCGGTGTGTGTGTGTGGGGAATCGCATGCACATGCACAGGGGGCGGCGTGCACATTGCCTTCTGGGTACTGGCATGCAAGTGTGAGAGTGAGCGAGCGTGCAATTTTGGCACAGGAGCCCAAAAAGGTTAGCCACCACTGCCTTAAACCATCCTGGTCAAATGCTTGTTCCATTTATTTTTGGAAACCTCCTGGGATGGATCACCCACAAGATCAGTGCTTCGCCACAAGACCAAATGTCTATGGGAGATTCTCAGCCATCTAGGTCCTGGTTGTCTCAAAGGTGCTTTTTTCCCAAGAGGCAACTGGACTTTTCTTGGTTTATTTTTTTAAAGACATTTCGCTTCTCATCCAAGAAGCGGCAGGACAGCTCTGACAGGATAGTGCGGGAATAGAAGGATCTGCCCTCCCCTCCCCTCCCATTCTCAGTCAGTCCTTATCGTGCATGCGTGACTTTGCGCGCATGCCCAACATCGCTGACTGCGTTCTCCCCTGCCCAGTCACTCCTTAAGGTATTTCTTTTTTTCCTTCCCAACGATCAGCTGTGCCAATGATCAGCTGTTCCAACGATCAGCTGTGCCAACAATCAGCTGTGCCGAGATCCCCCTCGCTGTCTTACTGCTTCACCCAGGAGGCTTCCCTGAGGCCCAGAAGGAAAAAGGGGGCACGGGGTGGTGGTAGTGCGTGGGTTGCGGGGGGGGGGGGGGCATAGCTCCCTTTTTTGCCTTCCTGGGCCCCAGGGAAGCTTCCTGGATGAAGCAGTAAGACAGCGAGGGGGATACTGGCACAGCTGATCATTTTTTTAAACAACTGTTTCTGTGGGCGTGGCTAGGTGGGTGTGGTCATGTGAGAGGATAGGTGTGGCTTCTTCTCCTTTATTTTACAGCAACCCCCCTGGTTTTTTTGTTTTTTGTTTTACTTTCCTGGGCTCCAGGGAAGCTTCCTGGGAGCAAAAATGCCCCCTCCCAGGAGGCTTACCTGAGGCCCAGGAGGCAAAATAAAAATGGGTGGGTGGGTGGGAAGTGCTGCAAAAAAAAGAAGAAGCCACACCCACCCACTCAAATAACCACGCCCACCTAGCCACACCCACAGAACCGTTTTTTTAAAAAATTGAATGCCACCCCTGCAGCACAGGGAAGTCCTGGTTTATTCCAAACCACGGATAATAGCGTCACAGAAACTAGATCAGGGCCATCCCGCAATTGGCAGCCAAGGTTCTTACTTTTCAAAGGCCCGCCAGAATTCCCCAAAGACACAGAAGAGGCCAAAACAGAAGCTACATTAGATGTTATTTATTTCAAAATGCAATTAAAATGCAATTAGGGAATACAATGGCTCCCTAACTGTGCCTTTCATAATAAAGCACACCCCACCCCACCCCACCCCACCCCACCCCACCCCGCCTTCCTGGCATATTAGAAATCAGCACAGGGTGACCAGTTCAGAAGTGGTCTGGAAGGGTCTCTGGATCGGAATGAATCCTTGAAATGGGTTGGGTTGGGGAAGGGGCGCAAAAGCATTTCCACAGATGCTCTCTGCTGGACCCTGAGGCTGTAGGAGAAGGCGTGGAGTCAAAAGAGGCATCAGCCTAGGATCTTCACAAGGGGACTAAGGTGAGAAGATTCCTCTGCATAGGCTGTTCAGCAGGACATTTTAATTCGGTCTTCACTTGCAGACCTGAACTTTCTCAGCTGACTCTATTGTCTGTCTGCCTGCCTGGCTATCTTCCATCTCTCTCTATTTCTGTTTCTCTCGCTCTGTTTTCTCTGTCTCTGTCTGTCTGTCTGTTTCTCTCTCTCTGTCTCTCTCTCTCTGTCTTTCTCTGTTTCTGTTTCTTTCTGTGTCTCTGTCTTTCTCACTCTCTGTCTCTGTCTCTCTCTCTATTTTCTCTGTCTCTGTTTCTGTTTCTCTCTCTCTCTCTGTCTGTCTGTCTGTCTGTCTGTCTCTCTCTCTCTCTCTCTCTCTCTCTCTGTCTTTCTGTCTCTGTTTCTCTCTCTCTCTCTGTCTTTCTCTCTCTGTCTCTCCCTCCCTCCCTCCCTCCCTCCCTCTCTCTCTCTCTCTCTCTCTCTCTCTCTCTCTCTCTCTCTCTCTCTCTGTGACAGAACCCCAGGATAAAGTCAAAAGAGGAACCAGCCTAGTATCCCTATCTAGCCACAAGCAAAATCCAACCTCCCTTGAATGAATTGGCCCTTATTTAACTCCAAGCAAGTGCTAATCATGAGTTGAGAAGATTCCTGGGCATAGGCTTTTTAGTAATAAATCATTTTAATTGGACCTTCACATGTAGACCTGGATTTTGTACCCAACTTTATCATCCATCTATCCATCCTTCCACCCATCCATCCCTATCTCTATCTATCTATCTATCTATCTATCTATCTATCTATCTATCTATCTATCTATCTATCTATCTATCTATCTATCTATC
>BLBF01000069.1:3205501-3219243 GCA_015471245.1 Laticauda colubrina
AAGAGAGAGAGAGAGAGAGAGAGAGAGAGAGAGAGAGAGAGTCTGATTTCAAACCCATTTGGGAAGCTCTGCATTAGAATTAAAAGGTTAAAACCCATCAAGGGAATTTACTGCCTTCGGTTTGTTTATGGAAAGAACAGGGAAGATGAAGAGCTCAGCAGGAGGGGCCATTTTTTCAATTTACGCTCAATCCCCCAAGATTAACGCTGCTTTGATGGGGGAAAAAAATAGGCCACAATGCTGGTAACAACTTCCAAAATTAACTATTTTTCATTCAGCAGGGGGTGGCGGGCGAGCTAATGCGGTTTGTGGCACGCAGTCCAGGATGTGGGCCAATGGAAAGGGGAGGAAACCCCTCCCCAAGGCAAGTAGGGTTGCTTAACCACCCACCCTCTGAAGCTGGAGAGGTCGGTGGGTGGGTGGGCTGAAGCCCCCTCCTCTCCTGGAATCTAAAGTGAGTGTGCACCTACTTTGCTGCTTGATTTTACACCCACTTCACCAATTCTTGTTCTTTTCCTCAGTATCGTAGGGTGAATTGTAGCGTGTGAAAGGGCTCTCAGAGAGCATCCAATCTCCTACTCAGTGTGAGAAGCCACTAAACAGGGCCCTGAATCATGGTCATCATCAGTGGAGCCCTTGGTGCTCTCTGATTTTTGTCTGGCAGAGGTTTCCTTCATTTTTCTGAAAAGAGACTGTCCAAAAAAGCTAAAAAGGAAACCAATACCCCCAAAATACTTCCTTACTAGCAGCGATTGACACCAGACAAACAAGCAAGAGGAAAACAAGACCCTCATCAAGGAACCAGCAAGGAGAAAACTACAGTCCCACCAGCGCTGACAGGGCAGGTCACTATGCATGTAAAGAGAGAGCAAACCCCACTTCCTTTTAGCTGATGATGTTACCTAGTTGGGTAATGAAATGTCTGAAAGTAAACAACCAAGCTCAAACTTGCAATCCTCCTCCTCCTCCTCTTCCTCCTGTCGGCAAACTCCACTCCCTTTTAGCTCTGATGATGTAACCTAGTTGGGTCATGAAATGTCTGCAAGAAAGCAACCAAGCTCAGAGATCATCAAGGACCCTACAGTCTTCCTCCTCCTCCTCCTCCTCCTCCTCCTCCTCCTCCTCCTCCTCCTCCTCCACCTCCTCCTCCTCCTCCTCCTCCTCCTCCTCCTCCTCCTCCTCCTCCTCTTCTTCTGGACTTCTACTCCCAGAGTTCCTCAGCCAGCTTTGCTTTCTTCAGCTTTGCTGGCTGAGGAACTCTGGGAGTTGAAGTCCACAAGTCTTAAAGTTGCCAAGGTTGGAGACCCCTGATCTGGGTGATGGAGAAGCTCCATAGACATGCAGTTCAGAACTACTGGATTTGTTATTTCCAGAGCTAGGAGCAAATTAGCTCACAGTCAGTATGATCTGATTTCTTTGTAGGGCTTTCTCGTGAACAATGTATTTTGATTTGCACTGATAGATTTGTATCTATTCTTCTGTTCTCCCTACTTAATCAATTAAAGCAGGGTTTTTCAAAACTAGGCAAGTTTAAGATTTGTGGACTTCAACTCCCAGAATGCCTTGTGCTGGCTGAGGAATTCTGGGATTTGAAGTCCCCAAGCTTTCAAGTTGTGAAGCTCAGAGACCCCGAATTACGGTGACACAATGATCGAAAGATAAGACTGTCAGTGTTCTGAGCAACACAGTCATTGAAAGCAGAACTCTGAGGCAGGTAGCCTCCTCAAAGAACATGTTTATTGGATACATCAAATTGGCATGGCTAGCGAAAACCAACTCTGAACATTTTCCCTCATTTGTGACATAGTTAAAATAACTATTGATCCTCTCCTATTGTCACATGTTGCAATGTCTATTCAGGTCGTTTGGCAGGTTCCTTGGTCAATTTTCCCCTCCTTCAACTGCCACATGTGGATCTGACCTTGATTCTCATGAGAAATTCTTTTGTTTTGACTGCTGGCTAGGCGATCACTCCCCCTTCCTCCCCCCTGCGAGTTCATGGCAAGTATGATGCAGCAGAAGACGGCTTCAGCCAGGTTCACTTCAGAGTTGGCAAAGACTACTACACATAGGAACATTGTGTTCTGACCAAGGCTTCCTGAGACCATAATTAAGCACACGCTTAGTCCAAACAACTCTTGTTTTATTTCAGTGCTGGGAATTATGTTCATTCTCAGCCTGTAATGAGTCTCTCGAGATAAGCACCCACACTTTCTCTCCTTCAAATTGCTGCTAACAACTAAAGTACTAAATTAACTATAAAAAGCCAAATGGAGTACAAAGTCCACACAGAGCTTCAAGGTTGAATCCAAACAGAGGGAACAACTTTGCTTCCTGCAAAGCTTTTTCTACCTTTGCCTGTCCTTTATACCTTATGGGAGGGGCAATCACCTCCAAGCTTTACTCCCTAGTTATCCCTTTTGTCCTAGCTGCTCTTTCCTTTTAGCAGCTCTGCGCACAAGCACACTGGGAACAGGCACCCCTTGTTCCTCTGCCTCGCTGCTGCCAGACTCCACAGTCTCTGGAGTTGGCAAATAACTTCCAGATGGCCCTGGCCCCATCTCTGTGTCAGCTGCAGGACTCGTCTGAGTCCTCCCCAGACTCCTGGACTGGCCCCTGTTCTTCCCCACTGTCCGATTCTGCTGCCATCTGCAAGGTTGCCAACGAAGCACAACACTTTGCCCCTTAAACGAATAAGACCTTTCAGAAGAATAAATGGCTACCTGTGAATAGGTTTTCCTTGGCTAACTGAGAAAAGCAAAACAAAGCCATCCTGTGTGGATCAACACAATAATGTTTAGGATGACAGGCATCATGTTATGCGCCTTTGCCAAGTTTCAGGAGAAACTAAACCAACCAAAAATAGCAATGCAGTTGTTGTGTATAGCAGAGTTCTTAAATCTTTTTGGCTTTGTGGACTGGCCCAGATGGGAGTGGGGGGAGAAGGAATGGTTCTGTGCGAGTGGAGAGCAAGAACACAAGCGTGCATCTCCATTTTCACATGGGCCTGCCACTTGTGCAAATGGAGCACACACACACACACACGCCCACCTGCTGTTCACACAAGTGTGGATGCGTTGTTGCATGGGCTTGCCTGTCACTTCCGTGGCTCAGTTCCAAATGGATCAAGGCCCTGAGATGGGCTGTGGCCTGGAGGTTTGTGGACCCTTGATGGAGAGAGCCACGGACATGGCCTTGAGAGTAATGTTCAGATGTCACCACACTATTTTATTTTTATTTATTTGATTTGTCAGTCACTTACGAGATCATAGGTATAAGTATAAACATGAGTAAGAATACAAGTATGAATAAACAGGGACAATAGGACAGGGACGGTAGGCAGGATGGTGTGCTTATAGACCTCTTAGGAATGGGGTGAGGTCAACAGTGGATAGTTTGAGGTTAAAGTTTTGGGGTTTAGAGGATGTAACAACAGAGTCAGGTAGTGCATTCCAGGCACTGACCACTCTGTTGCTGAAGTTGTACTTTCTGCAATCAAGTTTGGAGTGGTTTACACTGAGTTTGCATCTGTTGTAGGTTCTTGTATTGTTGCGGTTGAAGCTGGAGTAGTCACTGACAAATAGGACATTGTAGCTGATAATTTTGTGTGCAATGCTTATGTAGGTGGCATAGTTCTAGGTTGTCCAAGCCCAAAACCTCAAGCCTGGTAGTGTAAGGTATTCTGTTGTGAGCAAAGTAGTGTAGTACTGTTCTCGTGAAATACTTCTGGACTTGCTCAATTGTATTAATGTCCAATATGCAGCGCGGATTCCAGACAGATGAGCTGTGTTCAAGTATTGGTCTGGCAAAGGTTTTGTATGCTCTAGTTAGCAATTCAATATTTCCAGAGAAGAAGCTTCGTAAGATTAGATTTACAACGCTTAATGCCTTTTTGGCAATGCTGTTGCAGTGAGCTCTGGCTCACTGTAACAAATATAACAAATAGATGATTGAATAAAGCACCCAGAATTCTCACTTCAGCAAGTAAGCCTTGACTCACAACCATAACTGAGCCCAACTTTTCTGTTGCTAAGCAAGACAGTTCTTCAGTTGGTAACCTGGTTGTTAAAATGAATCTCATCAGTGGTGGAATCCTACCTAACAAGCCAATCAGCTGAGAGGATGAGTCATGTGTGTTGGTCTTTTATCCTTTCAACTGATCAGAGGCTTTTAAAAAACTACCAGTTTGTCCAAACTGGGCTGAACTGGTAGTATACCACCAGTGAAATCTGGTTCCCCCTGTTGACTTTGTCCAAATGTCCGAAAAGGGGAGCACACGACTGCAGGACATTGCAATCGTCATAAATCTGAGTCAGTCTGAATTCGGATCACGCAGACTAAGGGCATGCAGTGATGGTCACAAGTGTGAAAAACGGTCCTCATTTTTTTTCAGCATTGTTGTAAATCCGGACGGTCGCTAAATGAATGAGAACTGTAGTACTGCAAACTCATCTGGGTCAGAAAATGATTTATGGTGCTTTATATGTGTGCAACTTTGAGAGTGGTATGGTGGCCTAGAAGGTGGAGCTCTCACCTTGCAATCAGGAGGCTGTGAGTTCGATCCTAGGTAGAGCCAGATATTTCTTTCTCTGAGCACAATGAGAATATATCTGCTGAACGAAACCCCGCCTTGGCAACAGGAAGGGCATCCGGCCAGTAAACACTCTGCTAACTCCATTCATTGCCCAGATTCCACCCCACAAGGCATTATGCGATCATTAAAAGAAGAAGATACTTTAACCACCTTGTACAGTAAGCCCACGCAAACTTTCTCTGCCACATTCCCTAGTTTATTGCTCAGATGGCAAAACGCCGACCTCAAATTTTAAAACAAACCAAATGCCTTCAGTCTCATGAATATATTGGAGATCCAGACCTCACTTTGCATGCTGAAAATTGCCGTTTCTTTAAGAAATTGCACAACTTCATTGCAATGAGAAAAAAAAAGGGGGTGGGTGGGTGGGGCGAATACGAACACAAGCCAAAGAAGTTAAAATCCTGACCAAAAATGCACAGGCTTTGTGGGGCAAAGGCCAGCAAAAGGTTACATTTGCAAATTGTGTGGCTGCTATACATATATTTGTGTGTATGTGTGGGAGGAATGTTGGATTTTATTTAAAATTTACACTGACATTAAGTGGGATCCCTGCCTCTAGTTGCAAGTGAACCTTTTAGTTTTTGAGAAAAAGAAAGGGGAAGAGAAAAAAAAATCAATTTGTCCAGATGCTAGAGACAAACAATGAGGGTGGATGCGTGTGTGGGGGGGGAAGGTTTTCGCAGAATTGAATATTATGGCTATGAGTGTCCAGTCTTTTCACTTGAATTATGCAAGGAAGTAGCATTTTTCAGACTTCCTATGTTCTCCCAAGAAATAATGCAGCTTAAGCCCATGTCACACTGCACCAACGGATGGAAAGAGGATGTAAAACGGAGAGAAACACTTGCCATCCATTGGTTAACGCGATGCATCCGTTCTGTACTCACTGCGTCCGTTTTTCATCCTCTCTATCCGTCCAGCATCCGTCTACTGACATTTCATCCGCTCAAAAAGTTTTGAGCTGCTCAAAACTTTTTGAGCGGAAAATGTATCCGCGTCTGTTCTGCATCCGCAACGTATACGGGGAACATCCGTTCTACATCCATCGTCATCTGTTACGTGTCTGCTATATCTGCTAGGCATCCGCTGCGCATCCGTGCAACTCACATACACTCCAGCGGAAAACGGACACAGGGAGGAAGCGAAACGGACGCGGAACAGACACAAAGCGTTTGTAGCACGGACGTAGAAAGGATGAAAGTGGATGCAGCTCGCATACAAAGCATTAAAACGGAAAAAATGTTCGCAGAGGGGACCTATCAAGGATATTTAGGATGTCTGCAGGATGCCTAGAGGATGCAAAAGGACACCTTGTGGAAAAACGATATTTCCTATAAAAAGGGGGAGGAACTCACCTGGATCTCACTTTCAGTCCAGTAGCCCTGCGGTGCAGACCTCTTCAGCCTTCATCTGACTCTTGCTCTTCCACAGCATCCAGTCATGTCCACCATGGATCGTCACACACTCCTTTTGGTAGCCACCATTGTTCTACAACAGTGCGAAGCCATCTACAGGCTCTTTCACCTGTTCTACGGGAAGAAAAGGAGGCAGCCAAGAAGCGTCTGGGTCCGAAGATGGATCAGGAGAAGAGCAGAGTACGGACTGTACAACAAGCTGATGGTGGAGCTCAGGAACGAAGACCCTCGTGCATTCCAGCACTTCATGAGGATGCCATCAGCCATGTTTGACGAAGTTGTGGAGCGGCTGAGACCCAGGTTGACCAAGGTAAACACCAACCTCCGGCCCAGCCTGGACCCTGGGCTCAAGATGGCACTGATTCTGCGCCACCTGGCCTCAGGGACCACCTACAGGAGCATGCAGTACGGCTGGAGGGTGCCACACAACACCATCAGGATTTTGGTCAGAGAAGTGGTGCAGACCATCATCGAAGAATACATGGAGGAGCTCCTCCAGTGCCCCACCACTGAAGAAGGCTGGAAGAAAGTTGCAGAGCAGTGGTATCAGAAGTGGAACTTACCACACACCGTTGGAGCCATAGATGGCAAGCACGTGGCCTACAAAGCTCCAGCCAACTCAGGGTCAAATTATTTCAACTACAATGGCTTCTTCAGCATCATCCTCTTCGCCATGGGCAATGCTGACTACAAGTTCATGTACATCGATGCTTCAGGCAACAGCTCATCTTCAGATGCCCAGGTATACAACGCCAGTCACCTCAAGGAGGGGCTGGAAAGCAACCTCATCATGGGCTTCCCAGATCCAGACCCCCTGCCCAACGACACACAAGATGTGCCCTACTTCATTGTGGGGGATGACGCCTTCTCCCTCAGAACCTACCTCATGAAGCCCTACACTTCCAGACTCCTCACCCGTGAAGAGAGGATCTTCAACTACAGGCTGTCCAGGGCAAGGCGGGTGGTGGAGAACGCCTTTGGTATCCTGGCCAACAGGTTCCAGGTACTTCCCACCACCATGCAGCATCGCCCACAGACCGTGAGGGGGATCGTGGTAGCTTTCTGCATCCTGCACAATCTCATGCGCACCCGCTACCCAGTGTTGCAGAACAGGCTCGTGGACCTCCAACAAGGCAATGGGGACATGGAGCCTGGTGAATGGGGGCAAGGGCGAAACCTGATAGACACTGTGGATGTCCAAGGCCCCAACAAAGCCTCACGTGAAGGGAAGAAGCAGCGCAACCTCCTGAGACACTGGTGCAACTCCCCAGCTGGAGCAGTGGAGTGGCAAGACAGGATGATAGATAATTAATGGATGCTTCCTTCAGCCTGTCTCATCACACTTATGAGATTGTGCCATGTATGTTGAGTGGCCTTACAATGAATAGGGCATTTAATAAAGAGTTGTGTTTATGTTGAAATGTGTGGATCAATGATTACATTGTTATTGATAATAAAGGGCCATATGTGTGGCAGCTGGGAGGGTGGACCATACAGTCCCACTATGCTTGCACTGGAGGTTTATCTATCCCACAGCTATTACCCATCCCAAAGGTATCCCTGCCCATCCCACAGATATTACCCATCCCAAAGGGATCCCTGCCCATCCCACAGCTATTACCCATCCCACAGGTATCCCTGTCCATCCCACTGCTATCTTAACCCACCCCACAAGCATGCAAAGGCTTAAACCATTTCTAAAAGTTTCCACCAAGACTTTATTTACAAAAATAAATGAAGCAAGTGTGTGAAGCAAGAATAATCTTTGTTAATAACAAGCTGTAAAAGCAAAATGACCCAAGTCAAGTGTCCAAAGCAAAAATAAAGTCAACAGGTAGCCACCCAGTCTCTGGCACTCCTCTTGGTCACTCTGAGGCATGCCCATAGTCTCAGGGATGAAGGGTCCACGTGCTGTGGAGGTGGCTGCTGCTGGAGTGCTGGTCTGAGGCACCATTGGGGTGCCTGGCCCCGAGAGGACAACAGGGGACGGTGTGTGGAGGAAGCTCTCAGACAGCTGGCTCAGTCCCGTGATGTTGAGAGCCCCTTCCTCCATGACATGGGGTGTCAGCCCCAGTACTGATGACAGATGTTCTGAGGCCGGGCTTGGCTGTGGGGTGGAGGAAGGAACAGTGTAGTGGGGATGTCTGGTCTGCAGCTGAGCAAGGTGAGGCGTTGGTGGCATCTGTGGTGTGGGTGGCATCTGTGGCGTGGTTGGCATCTGGGCGTGGTTGGCATCAATGGCGTGGGTGGCATTGGTGGCATTAGTGGCACTGGTGCAGTGGCACCGGTGGCGTCCGATGTACCTGTGCCTGGACTGGGAAGGGCTGCCTGTGCTGCTGGACCTCCTGGTAGCCGTAGCCTTGGAAGGTGAGGGCCTGTGGAAAGCCTTGGAAGGGCAGTGACATCACCTGGGGTGGAGGAGCAGGCCTGGACTGGGTGGGAGCAGTTTCAGCTTGGTCTGGAGGGTTGTGAAGAAGATCGGTGATCCTGTCCTTCACCACCTGGTACTGTGTTTCTGACATGTTCATGAGGGTCTGGTTGATGTAGGTGAGGAAGGGCTTGCAGTTGGAGGATGGGACGTCAGTGTACCAGCTGAGAGAGGAGATCTACGCTGCTTCTGATGGTGTCCCTGATCTCCAGCAGGACAGTGTGGCTCTGCCCCTCTGGTCTGCCTCTCTGCCTTTCTGTGGAGGTGGAGCTGGGGGTGGAGGTGGGTTGGACTGTGGTGGAAGTGCCCTCTCCTTGCTCCCACTGTGTCAAGGGGTCCTCCACGCGCTCCGCAACGGGTAGTACAGCTGTCGGGGGGGTCTCCGTTGTGGCACGCTCCACAGATACCTGCCTGGACACAGGAGCTGACTCTTTGCCAGAAGAGGACTGGCTCTCAGCAGGCTGCCTGAGAGAGAGGGTTGTGAGAGGGGCTGCTCCTCGGTGGCAGATCTCACCCTCCAAGAAGCTGCACTTGGCCATCATGTAGGTCTCTCGGTCCGTCAGCTTGACCGTGGCCTGGCCAGATTTCTTGAGGTGCAGCTTCCTGTACCAGGTGTGCATGTGCTTCCACCAGCTGAGGAGCACCTCCGAAGTGTAGCCCAGGCTCTCTGCCTTCTCTCTCCAAGCAGCCTGCTTCCTCTTGGTGTCTCGATAGAGCCTGTGTCCCTTCCGCCATAGATACTCGTTCTCCCTCAGCCACTCCAGCACCTCCTCCTCAATTTCCTCTTCAATTGTGTTTTGCCTCCTCTCCCATTCACACGTCTGCCTCTTCCTCCCTCTGGCAGGGCCATATGGGCCCTCATCAGAGGGGCTTCGAGGTTGTAGGGGCTGCTCCTCCATACCACCACCAGCAGCAGCAGCAGCAACAACAACAGTAGCAGCAAAAGCAGGACCAGCAGGACCAGCAGGACCAGCAGCACCAGCAGCACCAGCAGCACCAGCAGCACCAGCAGTACCAGCACCACCAGCAGCACCAGCAGGACCAGGAGCAGCACCAGCAGAGTAAGCACCAGCAGAAGCACCAGCACCAGGAGCAGCGCCAGCAGAAGCTCCAGCACCAGAAGAGTGAGCCCAAGTAGCAGAAGCCCCAGCAGAAGCAGAGTTAGGGCCAGGGGGTGAGATGGTGGCCCTGTCCCTCTTGCCAGGGCTGGCAGCAGATGGCAAAGGCTTTCTCTTCTTCCCCATGGTTGTTGGGTTTTTGGCTTGCTGGCTTGCTGGTTGGCTGGCTGGCAAGCTGTGTCTGGAAGCAGGTCTTTCCTCTGAATGGTGACCTGCTTGTGAGCTGCTTCCCTTTATATCCGCGGGGCTGATGCAATGCATCCTCCCCGCATGCGCAGTGAACGCTGTGCATCCGCTAGGCTTCCTCTAAGCTTCCGCTAGGCTTCCGCTCTGCATCCGCTTCATCTGCTCGGCTTCCACTCTGCATCCGCTTCATCCGCTCTGCATCTTTCTGCTACGCGTCCGCTTTGCTGTGCTCCCACGGAAGCCCTGCGGATGTGCCATCCGCTCCCATCCACTTCCATCCGCTAGGCTTCTGTGGAGCATCCGCTTTCCATCCCCTCTACATCCTCCCCCTGTCCGTTCCTTTCTGTTGTTGTCCGCTCTGCTTATGCAAATTCAGGTCACTTTTGAGAGCGGATAACAACGGAGGGAACACTTTCTCATCCGCTGTGTCCTTCGAACAAACATTTTGCATCTGTCAGCCAATGTGACAGGGCCTTTAGCTTCCAACATTTGGCTTAATGAGATGATTGATGGTATTTCATAATTTAAAATTTTCTTTTCCTAATATTCTGTGCTGTCAAATAGCCAGTTTGGTCCAGTGGTTAAAGCACTCATCCAGAAAGCAAGATATGGTGAGTTGTAGTCCTGCCTTAGACATGAAAACCATCTGGGCCTCTTTGGGCTACTCACAAGGAATATAGTGAGTTCTAGTACCACCTTAGGCATCAATGCAGACTGGATGACTTTGTGCCAATTACCAGGGGACAGGAAGTTCTAGTGTCACTTGAGGCATGAAAGCCAGCTGGGTGACTTTGGGCCAATCACCAGGAGACAGTGAGTTCTAGTCCCGCCTTAGGCATGAAAGCAGACCTGGTGACTTTGGGCCAATCACCAGGAGACGGTGAGTTCTAGTCCCACCTTAGGTATGAAAGCAGAATGGGCAGTGGTGGGCTGCAACTGGTTTAACAACCAGTTCTGTGAGTGCACACTTCTCTTTGGAGAACAGCTTGACCCCCCCCCCTTGTTTGGGGCCACCCCTCAAATATTGGAACACTGCTATTATGTCACGCCCAGTCTTCCTTTTCATTGCACTAGACATCCCCAATTCCAGGAACCATTCTTTATTTCTGTTAGTTTCCAGAACCCTGACCCATCTTTGTTGCAATTATTTTGGAACAATTTTCAGATAATTTGCGGCAGAGTTCCCCAAAGTTTCTGAGTTGGTGGTAGAGGTGGGATTCTACCAGTTTGGGTGAACTGGATGTTAAATTTGCACCTGTTTCGCCGAACTCGTATTTGAACTGACGGTCTGGCCCTGCCCACCCTGCCCCTTCCATCCCAGGAGTCTCCATACGGCCCATTTTGGATGCAGGAAAGTGCAGGGTCCATGCAGAGGCTCTGGAAGGGGGGCAAAACAGGCCTTCCAGAAGTACCAGAAGTCCAGAAACGGGCTTGTTTCTGGCTTCTGGAGGCCCTCCAGAGCCCGGGGTATGCTGTTTTCACCCTCCCAGAGGCCTGAGGGAAGCCTCTGGACTCTGGGGAAGGTGAAAAATGCCCCTCCTGGAAGTTCCATTAGGCCATGCCCACCTTGGCCATACCCACCCAGAAGCGGTTGGTGGGATTTTTTAATCCCACCCCTGGTTGGTGGTCCAGAGTAAGGAGGGAAGATGGGGGAAAGAGGAGATGATTATGTGGGAGGGGCAGGCGCAGGTGTGGGTGCAAGCTAGGTGTGCAAGCACCCGCACTGCTTGTGCGAGTGGGACCGTGACTGCTGCCTGAGATGACTCTCATGCAAGAGGGACCGTATGCGTATGCACTGGCCAGCTGCTCATGTGGCCCGGTGGCAATTAGGCTATGGCCTGGTAGTGGCCCGTGGCCCACAGATTGGGGACCCCTGATTTATGGGGATAATTTCAATACGGATGGAGAATATTTGAAATAGGGTACAGTTAGTCCTTGACTTTCAACCGTTCATCTAAGGACCATTTAAAGTTAAAATGGGACCAGAAAACGTGACTTACAATGATCCTCACAGTTATGACCATCACAGCAAGGCCAGGATCAGAATTTAGGGCACCTGACAACAGTCATCTACTTATGATAGTCGCAGAGTCCTGGGGTCATGGGATCATCTTTTGTGACCTTTTATTGTGGTCCACCGGCAGCCTGGGAGGAACATGGGCCAGTCTGGGAGTTTGGGGAGGACTCAGATGAGGGATCAAGGCCATCTGGGAATTGTGTGTGGACTCCGGAGCCTCCAGAATCTGACATCAGCAAGGCAGAGGAAAAGGGGGAGGCTGTTCCCAGTGTGCGCTTGCGCAGAGCTGCCAGAAGGCAAGAGCGGTTTAGACAAAAGGGGCGACTCGGGAGTAAGGCTTAGAGATGATTAGCCCCTCCCATCAGGTATAAAGGAGGAGCCAAGGGACAGGAGTGTTTGCAGGAAGCAACTTTGTTCGTTCTGGTCGGTTTGAAACCTGAAGCTGTGTGTTGAATTTATGCTCCTTGGTCTTGTACAATGACTTGTACAGCAATTAGTCATTGGCAGCATTTCCAGGGAGATAAAGGTGGGTGCTTATCAACCTTATCCTGAAGGACTTTGGCAGACTTCCATGGGGCTATTTCCAAACTGTTTTCAGACTCATTAAGGGCTGTGAATGACTAAAATTCACAGCCATTGAAATAAGGAAAAAGGGGTTTGGGGACTATCGGTGTGTTTGTTAGTGTCTCCATAAACCTTGGTCAGAAGATTTCCCATCAGAGGCAAAGCCATGCTTGATGACCCCATGGCTCAGTGGCTGTGATTCGCTTAGCAACGGTGGCAAGCAAGGTCGTTCAATTGGTCACAGCTCACTGAAGAACGGCCTTGCTTAGCAATGGGAATTTTGGTCTCTCAATTGGAGTCGTCAGTCAAAGGCTGGCTGTCAGAAGCTTTCTGGGAACCTGTTTGCCAGTCCTCCAGACCTCCATTCCAGACCACTAACTTTGTAGGGATGGATAAATAGATTTTTTTTTTTTAAAGAGAATTGGAGGGACCTCTGAAATGGAGTCACAGGACATGGGCTGCATGCAGTAGGCATGCATTTAGCTCGTCTTGGAACAGAAGGAAATGGTCGGAAAGGAATTTGATGTTTTATTTATTTATTTTATTGTATCAAGCGATTATAAGATAACAGGAATAAGTATAACATAGTTATGAATACATGAAATGGGTACATATAAGAAAAATAAAAGAAACAATAGGACAGGGACGGTAGGCAGGTTGGTGCGCTTATGCAGAACCCCTACAGACCTCTTAGGAAAGGGGTGAAGTCAATAGTAGACAGTCTAAGGTTAAAGTTTTTGGGGTTTGGGAAAGACACCACAGAGTTGGATGACATGAGGCCAAACACAGTGAAAAATGTAGAAAGAGGACCAAAGTTTCCAATGTCATAGAGAAGAACAGTCCTGTCTGGTGTCATGGTAGCAATCAGAGGAAATCTGGCAGATCTAGTTTGGGGTAATAATTTAGGTACTGGCCTAAAAAGCAGGAGGTTTTCTAGGGGAATTTTAGTCCCCTCTTAGGCATGAAAGCCATCTGGGTGACTTTCACTAGGATACCTTAGGCATGAAAACGGCTGGGTGACTTTGGACCAGTCACCAGGAGATGGGGAGGTCTAGTCCCACCATAGGCATGTGAAAGCTGGCTGGGTAACATTGCACTGGTTACTTTTTCTCCACCCACTGCAAAGGGTTGTTGTTTTGATGTATCAGGTCTGTTCACTGAGTTATTTATCAAGGTAATAATCATAAATTGAAAATAAAAATAAATAAATATGTACATAATCTATTAGATGATGGATGGATGGCTACATAGGTAGATAGATAGGAGATAGGGAGGGAGGGAGAGTACGGGAACCTAACAAACCATTAAATAATTAAATAAAGAAATAATCTAACCGATTAATATATGAATATATATTCATTCTATATAATCATCTATCTATCTATCTATCTATCTATCTATCTATCTATCTATCTAT
>BLBF01000069.1:3234893-3249711 GCA_015471245.1 Laticauda colubrina
TATCTATCTATCTATCTATCTATCTATCTATCTATCTATCTATCTATCTATTTATTTATTTAGTCGAGCGATTACAAAATAACGGGTATAAGTATAAACATAGTTATGAATACATGAAATGGATACATATAAGAAAACTAAAAAGAAACAGTAAGACAGGGACAGTAGGCATGTTGGTGCACTTATGGACGCTCCCTGCAGGCCTCTTAGGAAAGTCTGAAGATAATGAAATATGATAATGTTGATAAGAAAGAAGAAAGAAAGAGAAAGAGAATTCTTTTATTGGCCAAGTGTGATTGGACACACAAGGAATTTGTCTTGCTGAAAATACTCTCAGTATACATAATAGAAAAGATACATTCGTCAAGAGTCGAGAATCATAAGGAATAAATAATACAAATATGATAAAAGGAAAGGGAGCAAACTCTAACCCAATTCTAACCTTGCCTGGCTTTTAGCCATTCTTGCCTGATTAGAGTATGTGTTGTTTGATGCTATATTGAATAAACCATCATTGTCCTAAAAGAGAAGCTGGAGTTTGGATTCATTTTAAGACAAATCTTCAATACTCAAGGACTGGCTGAGATCTGAAGCTTCTCGATGTCTCTCCCCTGAGAGCCAACCCAACCAAACCATAAGAGTCTATCTAGAGATTCTCAGTCGTCCAGGTCATGGTTTGTCCCAAAGGTGCTTTTTCAGGAGGAAAAAAAACCAGAAAGTCCAGTTGCTTCCAGAAAAAGCATCTTTGGGACAAACCATGATAAGGATGACTGAGAATCTGTACAGACTTTTAGCTATGCAATTTGGGATAAACACCCTTTGAGTAGCGTGGGATTTCCAGAGGAAATCCTGCAGTTTTTGTCTTCTTCTGAGAAATACAAGGAAGTTATGGAGATGATTTGGAGGAAGTATTGGAGCTGATAGAAGCACACACACCCCTCTCTGTTACTCATTAAGTAGCCTGAGTTTTTCTGGCTTCCCTGCCAGCCAAGAAAAGATCCCTAATGCTTTTAGGAATCCATTCATTATAGCAAAGACTGGTCTTAAAGCAACAGGATCCTTCCCTTTTTTTTCCACCCAGAATCTACCCTGCCCCATTTTTACCAACTTTCTTACCACAGTTCTCACCTGAAATCACTGCTGTTGTTAAACTAGGAATATGGTTGTTAAGAGACTTTTGTCAGAAGCTCACAAAATAACAATAGCAATAGCCCTTAGACTTATATACCTCTCCACAGTGCTTTCCAGCCCTCTAAGCAGTTTACAGAGTCAGCCTATTTCCCCCAACAATCTGGGTCCTCACCTGGGAAGGATGGAAGGCTGTGTTGACCTTAAGCTGGTCAGGATCGAACTCCTGGCTGTGAACAGAGTCAGCCTGCAATATTGCCTTCTAACCACTGCACCACCAGAAAGGAGGGAAAAAGAGAGGAATGAAAAAGAGAGGAAAGGGAAAAGGAAAGGAGAGGGAGTAAGGAAGGAAAAAGGAAGGAAGGAAAGAAGAAAAATATAGCAATAGCACTTACATACTGCTTCACAGGGCTTTTCAGCCCTCTCTAAGCAGTTTACAGAGTCAGCCTCTTGCACCCCAACAATCTGGGTCCTCATTTTACTGACCTCGGAAGGATGGAAGGCTGAGTCAACTTTGAGCCTGGGGAGATTCAAATTGCCAAATTGCAGTCAGCCAGCAGTCAGCAGAAGGAGCCTGCGGTGGTGCATTCCTAACCACCATGGCTCTAAAAAATGATCTATCATCTATCTATCTATCTAGCAATCATCTATCTATCTATCTATCTATCTATCTATCTATCTATGTCTATTCATATCTATATCTTTCTATCTATCTCTCTGTCCATCTATCTATGTCTGTCCATGTCTGTCTGTCTGTCTGTCTGTCTGTCCGTCCGTCCGTCCGTCCGTCCATCCATCCATCCATCCATCCATCCATCCACCCACCCACCCATCTATCTATCTATCTTTCTATCTATCTATCTATCTATCTATCCATCCATCCATCCATCCATCAATCTGGCTGGGAAATTCTGGGAATTAAAGTCCACGTGTTTTAAAGTTGCCAAAGTTGAGAAATACTGAGCAAATTAATGGTCATGTAATTTGCTAGTGGTTTAAATCCTGTCTACAAGGGGAAATTTGTCACTAGTTTCTTCTCCAGTTTCACAATTGTAGCTGCCTAAAATGGAAACTCTTGTGACACCAATAAGCATAAAATTTATGGTGCGCAGCATGGAAAATCTGGAATGATTTCTCAGCTTGGAAAATTTGTGTACCTGTTAAAAAAAAAAAAGTCTACAATTCTGGATTAAATGGGGGAACTGCCTGCAAACTTTGTTGAAGAACAAAGTTGTGTATTGTGGGGAATGTTACAAAAAAGAAAAAAATGGAAGCTTATGAAAGCAGAAAAAGTGTGGCTCCTAGAAAAATGCAAAGTTTGTCATTTTTTGGTTAGTGTTGTTTTTAAAAAGAGAGATCCCACCGTTGATGGAATGAATTTATAGCACAAGGCAGGTCTATAAATTCTGGGAATTAATAAGTCCACCTATCATGAAGTACTTTAGGTTGAGAAACCTTGCCTTGGAAGGACAAAATTATAGAACAATAATAGGGTTGGAAGGAGGCCTTTTAGTTCATGGAAATTTGCATATATTTTTATCAATTATAAATATAAAATACATAAATAATACTTGAGGAGCTGCCACAAAGAAGAGGCTGTCAACATTCAGAAATAGCAGGCCTGCCCTTCCCCTACTTTGGGAACTTCACAGGAAGATTAAAAGGGAAAGGGAAAGGAAGTGGAGAAAATGAAAAGGGAAAGAAAAGGGAAAAACAGAAAGAAGGAAAGGAAAAAGAAGGAAAGGAAATACAGAAGAAAGAAAAGGAAATAGAGAAGAAGGAAAGAAAGGAAAAGAAATACAGAAGAAAGTAAAGAAATAAAGACGAAGAAAGGAAAGGAAATAGAGAAGAAGGAAAGGAAAGGAAAGAAAGGAAAAGAAATACAGAAGAAAAAAAGGAAAGAAATAAAGTAGAAAGGAAAGGAAATAGAGAGGAAGAAAAGAAAAGGAACAAAAAGAAGGAAAGGAAAAAGAAGGAAAGGAAAGAAAATACAGAATAAAGAAAAGGAAAGAAAACAGAAGAAGGAAAGAAAAGGAACAGAAAAAAGGAAAGGAAAAAGAAGGAAAGTAAAGGAAATACAGAAGAAAGAAAGGAAAGCAAATGGAGAAGAAGGAAGAAAAAAAATGAGAAGGAAAGAAAATACAGTAGAAGGGAAGGAAAAAGGAAAGGAAAGAAAGGAAAAGAAATACAGAAGAAAGAAAGGAAGGGAAATAGAGAAGAAGGAAAGGAAAAAAAAGGAAAGGAAATAGAGTAGAAGGAAAGGAAAGGAAAAAGAAGGAAAGAAAAGAAAATAAATATAGAAGAAGGAAAGGAAATGGAGAAGAAGGAAAGGAAAGGAATAGAAAGAAGGAAAGGAACGGAAAGAAAGGAAAAGAAATACAGGGTTTCCTGAGTAAGCAGGGGGTTGGACTAGAAGACCTCCAAGATCCCTTCCACCTCTGTTATTCTGTTATTCTGTAAAGTTGTCTCTGGAAGCTGCACAGCAGAAGCCATGACCACATCGCATTCTTCATGACATTGCCACAACACTGTTACAATGTGCAGACCGTACCAGATGTCTATGCCTCATAGTCTCCAGCAGATGTGCAGCAGATGTGGCTCCTACCCTCCTAGAAGACCAGTTGCATGTTTTGTAACACCATAACCAAGTTAACAGAGTTGGAAGGCTCCTTGAAGGGTTTTCTGAACCCTACCCCCTTCTCAGGCAGGAAACCTTCGACCATTTTGGTCAAATACGTAGCCCAGTCACTTCTGAATAACCTTCAGTGATGGAGCACCCACAACTTCTGAAGGCAACTTCTGTTCCACTAGTTGATTGTTTCTCACCGTCAGGAAGTTTCTCCTTCATTCTAGGTTGCTTCTCTCCTGGATTAGTTTCCATCTGTTACTTCGTGCTTTGGAGAATATGTTTTTTTTAAAAGAAGAGATTTGACAATCACTTGTCTAAAATGGTACAGGTTCGCCTGTTTATGCAGAGGGATGGACTAGAAGAACTCAAAGGTCTCTTCCAACCCTATTATTCTGTTACTTTATGTGTGCACCCCCTACTGAATTCCACTGGTGCAGTTGTGGAAAACACCTTTAATAGTGTATCCAGTTTTAGTCATCATATTACAAAAAAGATGTTGAGACTTGGGAAAAAATGTAGAGAATAATAATAACAATTCTTTATTGGCCAAGTGTGATTGGACACACAAGGAAATTTGTCCATAAAAGGACAGATACATTCGTCAAGAGTCAAGAATCATTAGATGCAACACTTAATGATAGTCATAGGGTACAATAAGGACAGAATAGAATAGGAATAAGGATAGAATGGAATAGAATGGAATAGAATAGAATAGAGCAGACTAGAAAGTAGAATAGAATGGAAATAGAACAGAATAGGATTCTGAATAGAATAAGAATAAAAATAAGAATAGAATAGAAAATAAGAATAGAATAGAATAGAATAGAATAGAATAGAATAGAATAGAATAGAATTCTTTTATTGGCCAAGTGTGATTGGACACACAGGGAATTTGTCTTGGTGCAAATGCTCTCAGTGTCCATAAAAGGAAAGATACATTCGTCAAGAGTCAAGAATCTTCAGGTCCAACACTTAATGATAGTCATAGGGTACAATAAGGATAGAATAGAATAGAATAAGAATAAGGAAAGAATAAAATAAGAATAAGGATAGAATAGAACAGAACAGAATAATATAGAATAGAATAGAATAGATCAGACTGGAAAATAGAATAGAAAGAAATAGAATAGGATAGAATAGGATTCAGAATAGAATAATGATAGTCATAGGATACAATAAGCAATCAATCATACTAGGAAACAGTCCATATAAATCATAAGGATACAGGTGACAAAGTTACAGCCATACAGTCACAAGTGGGAAGGGATGGGTGATGAGTGATGAGAAGATTAATACTAGTAGTAGTACACACTTAGTAAATAGTTGAACAGCGTTGAGGGAATTATTTATTTAGCAGAGTGATGGCATTTGGGGAAAAACTCTCCTTGGGTCTCGTTGTTCTGGTGTGCAGGGCTCTGTAGCGTCATTTTGAGGGAAGGAGTTGAAACAGTTTGTGTCCGGGATGTGAGGGGTCTGTAGATATTTTCACAGCCCCCTTTTTGACTCCTGCAGCATACAGGTCCTCCATGCAAGGCAGGTGGGTAGCCATTGCTTTTTCTGCAGTCTTCACGACCCTCTGGAGTCTGTGTCTGTCCTGTTGGGTTGCAGAACCGAACCAGGCAGTTATAGAGGTGCAGATGACGGACTCCATCATTCCTCTGTAAAACTCTCCGTAGAAGAGAAGAGCAACTAAAGCGAAGGGAGGAGGGGCTTCAAATAATTTAACAACCTGTTCTCTGCCCAGTTGATGGGTGGGCATGGCCATTGGGGACGTGGCCTAGCTGGTCTCCTGTACCACCCTGGGAGAGAAAATGGGCTATGGAGGGGGGGGGTCATTTTTGCCCTCCTTGGGCTCCGGAAGCTCCCCAGAAGCCAGAAATGGGCCCATTTCTGACTTTCTGTAACTTCCGGGAGGCCCATTTTTCGCCTCCATGCAGGCCTTGCACTTACCTGGGATCCAAAATGGGCCACGTGGGGAGTCCTAGGAGGGGTGGGGTGGGCGGGGCCAGCCAGTCATTGGAACTACCGGTTCACCAAACCAGATGTAAAATTAACATCCAGATCGCTTGAACTGGTGCAAACTGTTTGAAGCCCACCCCTGAACTAAGGGGATTAAAGGCCTGGAGGCTAAAACATATGAAGAACAGTTTATTTATTTTTTTATTATTTTTTATTTATTTTTGTCAATTGCTTACAAGATAATAGGTATAAATAAAAAACATAGTTATAAATGCATGGATGCATATAAGAAAAATTTTAAAAAAATAAAAGAAACAATAGGACAGGGACGGTAGGCACGTTGGTACGCTTATGCATGCCCCCTACAGACCTCTTAGGAATGGGGTGAGGTCAATCGTAGACAGTCTAAGGTTAAAGTTTTTGGGGTTTGGGGAAAAAAAACCACAGAGTCAGGGAGAGTATTCCAGACATTGACCACTCTGTGGCTGAAGTTGTATTTCCTGCAATCTAGTTTGGTGTGATTTACCTTGAGTTTGTATCTATTGTTTGCTCTTGTGTTGTTATGGTTGAAGCTGAAGTATTCATTGACAGGAAGGACATTGCAATATATGATTTTATATACTATACTTAGATTGGACTGAAGGCAGCATAATTCAAGGTTTTCTAGGTCTAGCATTTCGAGTCTGGCGGCATCAGGTCTTCTGCAACGAGGAGAGGAGCGGAGAACTCTTCTTGCGAAATATTTCTGGACTTTCTCAACTGTGCTAATATCAGGAATTGTTCCAGGAATTGGGCTTGGCTAATCTAGAGAAAAGAAGAATTGGGTGGGGGGGACAACATGATTGCAGTCTTCCAGTATTTGAGGGGCTGCCCCAAAGAGGAGGGAGTCAAGCTATTCTCCAAAGCACCAGAAGGCAGGAGAAGGCACAATGGATGGAAACTAACCAAGGAGAGAAGCAACCTGGAATTAAGAAGGAATTTCCTAACAATTAGAACAATTAACCAGTGGAACTGCTTGCCACCAGAAGTTGTGGGTGCTCCATCACTGGAGGTTTTTAGAAAAAACTGGGTAGCCATTGGTCTGTTGGAAGAAAATATCCTTCTGGGTTCAGTTCCAGGTGGGGAAAAAGACACTGGAAACATGGAGGCTGTTAGGAAAGATGGTTTAATGGTGCACAGCAGGACCACATGGCCTGGGGCTCCAAAGTGAAGGGGATGCTCACATGCTCCATGGTGAAAAGAGAAGACCAAAAAAGGGATGAGGTGCTGACAGTGCCTGGGTTTTATAACCTTTGTTGGGATTTGAATTTGAGCTTGTATTCAGATTGGTTGTCAGACTCCCATGGGGCAACTCTGTAGGCTGTCCTGAGTCCCAGACTTGGTTGAGCCTTGCTGGATGATGATGCACTGAAAGGGCTTTTAGGCAATTGCTAAATGCTTTCCCTGGAGATCTTTGTTATGTAAAGTATTCTGGCCCAGGCCTTTATGGTCCACCCATTAATAAAGGTGGGGGTGAGTTTCTGCTTCTGAGGTGAGTTTCTGCTCTTGAGCTTCTACTCTTTTTAGGGGAAATATTCTGCCTTTTAAATATTTCCTTTTTGTAGGAGTAGGGTGAGTTTTAACTGCCAACAGGTCTAAAATGGAATAGGGTCTCCTGCTTGATCAGAGGGTTGGACTAGAAGACCTCTGAAGTCCCTTCCAGCTCTATTCTGATTGGGAAAAACAACCAAACAAACCCACAGAGGCTGCAAACATGACTCAGAAAGAGCAGACCAACTGAAGAATTATTTACCCATTAGGAAAAGAAAACCTTGAAAGGCTGGTTGGATGCAACCCGGGAGCATTTAAAGCAATTTATTAGGATGTAAGGTTTGCCAGGGACAACGGGTGTTGAGACATCCTTCGAGGACTGCAGAATTGGCCTTTTCCCCCCCCCCCTTTAACCACCCATGAGGGCGAAAGCTTCAGGCACCAAAAAGTCTTGGACTAATAGGCAAGGAGTGAACCCGTTTGCTTTTCTCATTGGGTGAGATCCTGTTGGTTAAAAGTCTGGTTTAAACCACTCGGAGGCAGCTCATTGTGAACATGGGCCATTTACAATTGAGCCAGACGATGTAAGACAAAGTGGCGCCATGTCACCTTAGCGTACCTCCTCCTTGCCCCGCTCCTCACACACACACACACCCATTTCCATAGGGTGGTTCGAGGGCAAACACCCCATCGTTCAATGAGGGCAATGAGTCTTGCAAAGAATTTGGCGTGGTTTGGTTTTCCGAGGAAACATTCCAAGGTGATTTCTTCAAATTCCCAACGCAAAATAGATTGTACCCAGCTTGAGCTGAAAGGAAGGATGGTACTTCAAAATACAGGAAAGGGTTTGCGAGAAGTGGGTGGACTTCAACTCCCAGAATTCCACAGCCATCATGTTTTAAGATGTGTGAACTTCATCTCCCAGAATTCCCCAGCTAGGTTTAGCAACTATAGGTTGTATGGAATTCGGCTCTCAGAATTCTCCAGGCTCGGCAACTATAAGATATACGAACTTCAATTCCCAAATTCCCCAGCCAGCATGCTGGAAAATGTAGTCTGTGTAATTTCAAGTTACCAAACTTGAAAAACACTGTTGTAAATCAATATTTATCAACTTTGGCAACTTAAGACAAGTGGACTTCAACTCCCAGAATTCCCCAGGCAGCCTTAGCAACTATAAGAAGTGTGGACTTAAAACTCTCAGAATTTCCCAGCCAGCATGCTGGGAATTGAAGTCCATGGATCTTCATGTTGCCAAACTTTAAAAAGCATTGCTGTAAATCAGTATTTTTCAACTGTGGCAACTTAAGATCGGTGGACTTCAACTCCCAGAATTCCCCAGGCCACCTTAGCCACAAAAAGACACGTGGACTTCAACTCCCAGAATCGCCTCAGTCTCAGCAATTTGAAGATCTGTAAACTTCAACTCCCAGATTTCCCCAGCCAGCACACTGGGAATTAAAACCCATGGATCTTCATGTTGACAAACTTGAAAAACACTGTCTGTAAAATCAATATTTATCATCCTTGGTAACTTAAGACAAGTGGACTTCAACTCCCAGAATTCCCCTCCCAGCCTTGGGAGTGGTAGTCCATCCATTTTTCAAGCTGCCAACATTGAAACAAACCGATCTCAACGTATTTTTCCCATTTCTTGTGCGCTGCCTCCCTGGTGAGGTTTGCATCTTCAGTAGACTGTTTTGCTCCAAATAAATATCTCCACCCCAAATAAATAATTATAATAATTTAAACAAACAAACAAACAAACCCAGGGATGGGGCATCAAACGGAATTTTCTGCATGACGAAATCAGGGGCCGTCTCTTAGTTTGGCTCCTTGGTCCCTGTGGCCTCTTCGCCTGAATCTCTGGGTCACAGACTGTCGACAGCTACCAGGGAGCCGTGAAAATCTGCTCTCTGATGGCTTCCACATGCTGCACCGCACATTATTTCCTCCTGTCTAATTGCTCTGTCTAATGTTGCATCTATCAAAAAACGAGGCCGCCTGGAAAATGTGTCATGGCTGTCATGCGAAGTTTGGGCTTCTTTCTTTGCAGTTTAGGGATTTCTTCTTGCCCTCCTCCTACGACCAGGGGTCGGCAACCTGAAACACTCAAAAAGAGCCATTTGGACCCAGAAAAGAAAACGTCGGCAGCCCCCAAACCTGGGTGGGCGTGGCCAAATCAACATCACTCCCACCCAGTCACGTGACACCCACCCAACTTTTGTGGCTCCTGGAGTTTTCTGTGGGAAATGGGTCTCTCTCTTCCCCTCCCTCCCTCTCACTCTTTCTCTCTCTCTTTCTCTCCCCCCCTCTCCCTCTCTTTCTCTCTCTTCTCCTCCCTCTGACTCTTTCTTTCTGTCCCTCCCTCTCTCCCTCTTTCTCTTCCCCTCCATCCCTCTCACTCTCTCTCCCTCCCTCCCTCTCTCTATCTCTCCCCCCCTCTCCCTCCCTTTCACTCTTTCTCCCTACCTCCCACCTTCTCTTTCTCTTCCCCTCCCTCCCCCTTACTCTCTTTCTCTCTCTCCCTCCCTCCCTCCTTCCCTTTCTTTCCCCCTCCCTCCCTCTCACTCTTTCTCTCTGTCCCTCCCTCCCTCCCTTTTTCTCTTCCCCTCCATCCCTCTCACTCTTTCTCTCTCTCCTTCCCTCCTTCTCTCTTTCTCTCTCTCCCTCTCCCTCCCATTCACTGTCTTCCTTCCTACCTCCCTCCTTCTCTTCCTCTCCCCCTCTCCCTCTCCCTCTCTTTCTCAATCTCCCTCGCTCCTTCTCACTCTCTTTCTCTCTCTTCCCCTCCCTCCCTCTCCCTCTCTTTCGCTCTGTCCCTCCCTCCCTCTTTCTCTTCCCCTCCCTCCTCTCTATCTCTCTCCCTCCCTTTCACTCTCTTTCTCCCTCCCTCCCTCCTTCTCTTCCCCTCCCTCCCCCTTACTCTGTTTCTCTCTCTCCCTCCCTCCCTCCTTCTCTTTCTTTCCCCCTCTTTCCCTCTCACTCTCTTTCTCAATCTCCCTCGCTCCTTCTCTCTCTCTTTCTCTCTCTTCCCCTCCCTCCTTCTCTCTTTCTCTCTCTCCCCATCCCTCCCTCTCACTCTTCCTCCCTCCCTCCCTCTCATTTCTTTTCACCTTCTCAGGCCAGGTGAGGAGTGCCTGGGAGAGGCGAGGCATGGGGTGGGACCAGCCAGTGGTGGGATCACCCAACTGGGAGCCACAGCAGAGGGCCCAAAGAGCCGCACGAGGCTCCAGAGCGACAGGTTGCTGACACCCATCCTAGACCAGGGATTGGCAATCTTAAAAACACTCAATGAGCCATTTGGACCTGTTTCCCCCAGAAAAGAAAACACAAAACCACAAAGCCACAAAACCTTTCCCTTGCCTGACTATTTCCTGAGAGGCCACAAAACTAGCATACATTCTGTTCTCTTCTGCAGCTTTCCTTTTCTTGGATTTACCCATGGTTGGCCTACCTGGGCCAAAAGCTCAATAAATTGCATGCCGGCAGGGGTTGCACATTGGCGGTTGTCAGTGGTAGTATTCTGCCCGTTGGGCACAGTTCTGCCAAGCCGATCGTGGCAATGAGCAGTGGAGATCAAACCAGTTCTCTCCCCTGCTTTGCTATTGGGCCTGCCCGGGCTCCCACACTCACCTTTATCCTCTGCTTTTGAGGCGCAGCTGCTTTGTGTGGCACAGCAGCGGCAACTGCTGAAGCAACCGGGAGAGTGCAGGCTTGCAGGAGGTGAGTGGGAATGCATCTGAGCAAATGCCTCTGCCCCTGTGCAAAGTGCGTCTTTGGCACACATGCACACGGAAAGTGTGTGCGTGTGTGTAAAGCACGCCCACCATGCCACGCTCCTCAAACCGGTGGTAAAACTTTTTAAATCCCACCACTGGCTGTTGTCACACATATTTTGAGTGACAGGGAAGCCCAAAGAGCCGCATGGGGCTCCAGAGCCCTGGGTTGCTGACTCCTGCCCTAGACAATGTTTCCTTTCCCTATCTTGGTTTTTGGATGGATATTACAGGGCCTCCTCAACTTATGGCCACAATGGAGCCCCAAATTTGCGTTCCGAAGTGAGAAATTTGCCCCGTTTTACAACCTTTTTTGCCGCTGTTATGTGAATCACTGCAGTATTAACCCAGTTGTTAAGTGAATCTAGCTTCCCCCTTGACTTGGCTCATCGAACGGTCACAAAGGGGGATCACGTGACCCCAGGGGACCCTTATAAATAGGAGACAAGCATCTGAATGTAAATCATGTGACCACAAAGATGCTGCAATGGTTGTAAGTGTGAAAAAATGGTCCTACGTCACTTTTTTTTCAGCACTGTTGTAGCTTCAAATGGTCACTAAATGAACTGTGGCAAGTCGAGGACTACTGTCAGGATTCCGACAAGTCACCCCATTTAAATCATGAGTCTCGAGCCAAACTTCCAAAACTTCAAAAGGATATTTTGAAGAGTTAACCTGCCGGCACTGCCTGGGTGTAGCCAACTCTGAGGTACATCAGTCATTGTCACCCTTGGTCCTGGTTTCCTCCCACCCCCTGGGTGTATCCTAATTCATATCCTCCAATGGGACGCCTCCATAGCCCAGAGTCATCAGTCATGCTCTCCAGTTAGATTTTAGCACAGCAGAAACTTCAGTCACCTGGTTACTATCTTTGAAAATATTTCTGAAATGCGCTTTCGGTTTGCAGCCTGCTGCACTGCCCCTTTCTGTTGGCAACTCTAAAAAGACCATATGTTGGTCTTTTTATGTTTTATGAGTTGACAACTACCTGTATTTATGTACAACTCAAGGTTAAACTATATGCAGGTAGTCCTTGACTTATGACCGCAATTGAAAATAACAGTATATGGGTGTGTCTATTGTAGCTTTGCATGGTCGCTAAGCCACCGGGGAAGTGGCTTAGGTGTGTGTTTCACATTTACGACCATTGTGTGTCATTCCCCAGGGTCACGTGATCAAAATTCAGACCACTTGGTTCATATTTATGAAGGTTGCAGTATTCTCAGTGTGTGTGTGTGTGTGTGTGTGTGTGTGTGTGTGTGTGTGTTTGTGTGTCACCTGATCTCCTCCTCCTCCTTTTTTTTTCTATTTATTTATTTTAATTTTAATTATAAGAATACATCACAGTGCATTTGTTCTGGCATTACAATTGTTATACATATATATATATACATTTTACTTCACCGTTTACAATCCTCTTGTCTGATACATTGCTTGCTAATTATTCTGATCATCAAAGCTACTTATGTTCCGACTTTGCCTTCTTCTTTGCAACCAGTGACAAAATGAATTCAACGTTTCATAAATACTCCGATTCTCCCCTTGCTTTTTAATTCTAGGTCCGATTCTGCACAGGCCGTAATTTTCCTTATTGTCTCTGTTTCTGGCGGTGTGGTTTCCTTCTTCCATTATGGCCTGTATATTATTCTAGCCACCATCAGCACATGTACTATTAGATAAATTAAACCCTTCCTATATCCTTCTGATATTATTCCTAAAAGAAAAATAAATAAATAAATTACCTTCTCACCAGCAAAGTCAACAGAGGAGGCCAGATTCACTTCCCAAGTTGCAAAAATTTTGGCAGCCAGGTTCTCTGCCTGGTTGCTGGGTGGGTGTGGCCATGGTGGGTGTGGCCTAGTCCTGCACCACTGGATGGGGAGGGTCATTTTCACCCTCCCCAGGTTCCAGAGGTTCCCCTTGGGCGTCTGGGAGGCCAAAAATGTCCTCCCCAGAGGGTCTCCGGAAGTTGGAAACCGGCCCGTTTCTGGACTTATGGAACTGCCAGGAGTGCCATTTTTTTTGCCTTCCCCAAGCCTCCGTGCGCACCTTGCACTTACCTGGGATCCAAAATGTGCCAGGTGGAGACTCCTGGGAGGGGAGGGGCAAGGCGGGCGGGCCCAGCCCGTCCTTGCAACTGTTGGTTCTGCGAACCAGATTTAAAATTAGCAAGGAGAGAAGCAACCCGGAATTAAGGAGAAACTTCCTGACAGGGAGGACAATTAACCAGTGGAACAGCCCGCCACAAGAAATTATGGGTGCTTCATCACTGGAGGTTTTCAAGAAGAGATTGTACAGCCATTTGTTTCGAATGGTACATAAGATTTCCTGCTTGAGCAAGTGGTTGCACGAGATGATAACGGATAACAGATAATCAGAGTTAGAAGGGACCTTGTAGGTCATCTAGTCCAACCCCCCACCCAAGCAGGAGACCCTACACCATTTCTGACCAATGGCAGTCCAATCTCTTCTTGAAAGTCTCAAGTGATGATTGATGTAGATACAGATTAACAGAGCTGGAAGGGATCTTGTAGGTCATCTAGTCCAACCCCCCCTCCAAGTAAAAGACCTTACACTGTTTCTGACAGATGGCAGTCCAGTCTCTTCTTGAAAGCCTCCAGGGATGATGCTCCCACAACTTCTGTTCCATGGGTTGATTGTTTCTCCCTGTCAGAAAGTTTCTCCTGAATTTCAGGTTGAATCTGCCCTTGTTCAGTTTCCATCCATTCTTCCTTGTCTGGCCTTCAGATGCCTTGGAGAACAGCTTGACCCCCTTCCTCCTCTCTGGGACAGCCCTCAAATATTGGAAGATGGTCTCCTGTCTCCCCTGGTCCTTCTCTTCATTGGACTAGCCAGGCCCAGTTCCTGCAACCCTTCATTGTATGTTTGAGCCTCCAGTTCCCTCATCATCCTGGTTGCTCTTCTCTGCCCTCTTTCCAGAGTCTCAACATCTTTGTTTTATGATGTGGTGACCAAAACTGGATGCAGTACTCTAGGTGTGGTCTTACTAAAGCTTTATAGAGTGGTATTCGTACTGGTATTACTGGTATTAAGTGACCTCCAAGGCCCTTTCCATCTCTGTTATTCTGTAAAGTATTCTGTAAAACCCAGAAGGTTGGAGGCCACTGGACTAGATGACCTCCATGGTCCTTTCCAATTCTGTTATTCTGCTGTTTTTTTTTTTTTTTTTTAGTGAGTGCCACCATGTTTGAGAACTGTACCGGTTGCGTTATGTGCTCCGAAGACAACGGCTGCGTCTCCTGCCAGCAGCGTCTCTTCCTCCTCATCTGGAGGGATGGGATCCGACAGTACGGGGCCTGTGTCCATGCCTGCCCACTGGGCTACTACGGGCAGCGAAGCCTGGAAGTCAGCCGATGCATCAGTAGGTAGCCAGCGTGTGGGAAACAAATTCTCAGAGTTGTGAGCGTGTGAGCCAGAGGTGGTATTCCAGCAGGTTCTGACCGGTTCTGGGGAACCGGTAGCGGAAATTTTGAGTAGTTGGGAGAACCGGCCAATCCCACCTCTGACTGGCCCTGCACCCACTTCTATTCTCTGTCTCCCATTGAGTCCCAGCTGATCGGCTGGGTCTCCTTGGGTTGCCCTGCACAGGAGAACAGAGCTGGAAAGCCGGTTAGTGGGGTGGGGAGGGAAGGGGGATTTTGCAGTATCTTTCCCTACCACACCCACCAAGCCAAGCCACACCCACCAAGCCAAGCCACGCCCACAAAGCCAAGCCACGCCCACAAAGCCAAGCCACACCCACCAAGCCAAGCCACACCCACCAAGCCACACC
>BLBF01000069.1:3266004-3282562 GCA_015471245.1 Laticauda colubrina
CCAAGCCAAGACACGCCTACATAGCCAAGCCACACCCACCAAGCCAAGCCACACCCACCAAGCCAAGCCACACCCACCAAGCCAACACATGCCCACCAAGCCAAGACACGCCTACCTAGCCAAACCATGTCCACCAAGCCAAGACATGTCCACCAAGCCACGCCCACTGAACTGGTAGTAAAAAAATTTGAATCCCACCGCTGGTGGCAAGGCAGGGAGGCAACACAGCCAGCTGATAGTTCAAACTCCCCTTTACTGCTCCAACTTTCCCTTAAACACTCCCACATTTATGGCAGGTCCTGGAGCAAAGTGCTCTCTCTTTCCCTCCCCCCCCCCCCCCATGCACACACACCACTCCAGCAGCCTCTGGCTGCGAGTAGTCCAGCAAAATGCTGTTAGCAAAAAGGCTGCAAGGCAAGAAGTCCAGAGGGACAAGACAATGAGTCCACGAAGCAAAGGAACTACCCTGTTTCCCCAAAAATATGACCTACCCTGAAAGTAAGTCCTAGCTTGAGTTTGACACGTGCTCAATATAAGCCCTATCCCCAAAATAAGCCCTAATTGAGATCCCGCCCCCTCCAGAATGGACAGGTAAAAATTAAGGTAGGATGGGGATGGGAGCTGCCCTACAACTTACCTTTGGACAGTTGTAGCCAGGCCTTGCACACTCTGACACCTGCCTGGCTGGCCTATTTCTTCTGCAGCCGGCAAGGCTGGCCAGATTTTCCTGAAGGCCTCTGGAGCTGATGACAAAGCTCTGGATCGATCCTGGGCTCATTTATCACCTGCAGAGGCCTTCAGGAAAGCCTTGCCGGCTGCAGAAGAAGAAGTTCCTGAAGGCCTCTGAGAGCGAAAAGGAGGCCGGGGGCGACGCACACAACAGAAGTTAGTCAGTGGATGACGTCCCCAAAAGTAAGACCTGGTGCCTTTTTTTTGGTGGCAAAAACAATATAAGGCAGGGTCTTATTTTTGGGGAAACACAGTAGGCATCAAGAAGACAAGAAATCCAGCGAAAGGCACACAAATCTCCACAAATCGGTGTCGGCAACGGCACACAAAACTCCACAAATTCAGCACTTGTTCCCCACAAGCACCCCTCCCCACAGCATCTCCTTAAATCTCAGTCCCCAGGTGTGCCTTGTGAAGAGGGATGGGGCGCTCTCCTCCTGAGTAGTCAGGTCGGACTGTGCTGCTCCCACCTCCTCTCCATTCTCTGTGCTTGGGGATCAGGAGGGAGCTTGTTTGGAGTCCTGGCTTGTCGCCTGAGCTCCGTCCCTCCTCATCTCCACTGCCCGCCCTCTCTTGGTCATCCTGCCCCGGTTCTTCTGTCCCAGGCCCGAAGGACCTGGGACTGCCCCATCCTGCTCCTTTCCACGTTCCCCCCAGCTCTGGCTCATCCTCCTTCACAGACTCTGGTTCTGATGGGACCATGACACTGAGCAAGAAGCGCTTCATGCTGGTCGTAAGTTCGAGCACTGCCTGTGTTCCCAGTCATCTCTCTCTCTCTCTCTCTCAATCTCCAGGAGATGGCAGTGCAATCCAACCCTGGGGAAAAAAATCATTTTAGTTCTTTCTGTCTGGCCTTTTGGATATCTCGTGTTTTTTTTTCTCCAACAGATCCTCAGGAGGAGGAAGTGGGAAGGTTGAAGGTTGGGGTTGAACATTGAGACTTGGCAACCAGCCTCCATCCATATTTCCAACCAGCCCAGAGGTGAAATGTCTTGGGAAGGATGGGGTCACACCCCTTGGTCCGGCTGGGATCAGCCTCATGGGTTTTCTGAAAAGGCTACAGGAAAAAATAAACAGACATTTTCGAAAACATTAACCCTGAGCTGACTTTTTATCCCTGGGGGAAAGGCCTGAAGGCATTTTGCCATCCCTTTGCTGTCCTCCCCCAAGTTAGAATAACAGACTTGGAAGGGACCTTGTAGGTCATCTAGTCCAACCCCACCCTCCCGCCCAAGCAGGAGATCCGTGATGGCAGACCTATTCCACACATAGAGGAAGTGGCATGCAGAGCCATCTCTCTGGCAAGCCAGCTGTCGCCCATTGCTCTTCCAGGTTCAGTGCATACATGCTTGGCAGCCAGCTTGTCTTTGCATGCACAGGAGCACCGGAAACCAGAAGAGCAGCTTCCCGGAGTGCATGCGCACGGCAGCCAGCTGGTCTTCATGCATGTACCTGGAAGCTGGAAGATCTGGTGGCTGGTCCTGCATGCCCAGGTTGAAGAGGTGCTCTTCCAGTTTCTGGTGTGCACACAGTCCTATTTTGGCACTCGATGCCAAAAAGGTTAGCCACCACTGCCCTACACCATTTCTGACCGATGGCAGTCCAGTCTCTTCTTGAAAGCCTCCAGGGATGAAGCTCCCACAACTTCCAAGGGCAACTTCTGTTCCATGGATTGATTGTTCTCCCTGTCAGGAAATGTCTCCTTATTTCCAGGTTGAATCTCTCCTTGTTCAGTTTCCATCCTTTATTCCTTGTCTGGCCTTCAGGTACCTTGGAAAATAGCTTGGCCCCCCTTTCCTCCTCTCTGGGGCAGCCCCTCAAAAACTGGAAGATGCTCTCCTGTCTCCCCTGGTCCTTCTCTTCCCCAGACTAGCCAGGTTCAGTTCCTGCAACTGTTCTTCATGTTTTAGTCTCCAGTCCCCTAATCCTCCTGGTCGCCCTTCTCTGCTCTCTTTTTGATAATGAAAACTGGATTCAGTACTCTAGGTGTGGCCTTACTAAGGCTTTATAGAGTGGTATTAGTACCTCCCTTGATCTCGATTGTATCCCTCTGTTAATGCAACTTAGCGTTGCGTTGTTTTTTTTTGGCTGCCACCAAATATGGCACATATTTAGCTGGTTGTCAGCTAATTTCTACATTGAATCTCTCCTTGGTCAGTTTCCATCCATTATTCCTTGTATGGCCTATAGGAGCTTTAGAAAATAGCTTGACCCCCTTCCTCCTCTCTGGGGCAGCCCCTCAAATATTGGAAGATGCTTTCCTGTCTCCCCTGATTCTTCTCTTCCCTAGAAGTTAGAAGGGACCTTGTAGGTCATCTAGTCCACCCCCCGCCCAAGCGGGAGACCCTACACCATTTCTGACAAATGGCAGTCCAGTATCTTCTTGAAAGTCTCAAATGATGAAGCTCCCATAACCTCTGAAGGCAAATTCTGTTGCATTGGTTGATTGTTCTCACTGTCAGACAGTTTCTCCTTATTTCCAGGTTGAATCTCTCCTTGTTCATCCATTTCCATCCATTATTCTTTGTGTGGCCTTTGGGTGCTTTGGAAAATAGCTTGACCCCCTTCCTCCTCTCTGGGGCAGCCTCTCAAATATTGGAAGACTTGCTATCCTGTCTCCCCTGGTCCTTCTCTTCCCTAGAAGTTAGAAGTGACCTTGGAGGTCATCTAGCCCAAATCCCTGCTCATGCAGGAGAACTTGCACCATTTTCTGACAAATGGCAGTCCAATCTCTTCTTGAAAGCCTCCAATGATGAAGCTCCCACAACTTCCAAGGGCAACTTCCGTTCCATGGGTTGATTGTTCTCACTGTCAGAAAATTCCACTGGCAAACAATGGGCCTCCTGTAAGTTCTGGAAGCCCAGAAATGGGCCTGTTTCTGGTCTCCACAGAGTCTCCAGAGCCCGGGGAGGCCATTCTTGCCATCTTGGAGGCTTGAGGAAAGCCTCTGGAGCCCCGAGAGGATGAAAACACCCCTCCCCCATGGTGCAGGAGGCCAACTAGGCCATACCCACCCAGCAACTAGGCAGAGAACCAGTAGTTAAATTTTTTTTAAGCCCACCCCTGTAACTTTCCCCAACCGTTTGTACATATCCCTTCCGACTCTGTTCTGATTGATCGGGGAAGCCAGATTCACTTTGCAACTGAGTGGCTAAATGAACAACTGCAAAGATTCAACTGTGGCCCGAAAGATCGCAATATGGGGAAAAACTCAGTTAACAACTGTCTTGCATAGAAGAGTTGGGCCCAACTGTGTATCAAATACAATAGAACAGAATAGAATAGAAAACAGAATAGAAAATAGAATTAGAAAGGAATAGAAAATAGAATAGAATAAACAGAACAGAACAGAATAAGCTGGAAGGAACCTTGTAGGTCATCTAGTCTTGCCCAAGCAGGAGAACATATACCATCTCAGACAAGTGGCTGACCAGTCTCTTCTTAAAAACCTCCAGTATTGGAGGATCCACAACTTCTGGTGGCAGACTGTTCCACTGGTTAATTGTCTTCACTGTTTGGAGGTTTCTCCTTAATTCTTGGTTGCTTCTCTCCTTAATCAGTTTCCATCTGTTGTTTCTTCTCCTGCCTTCTGGTGCTCAGGAGAATAATTTGACCCCTTCCTCTTTAGGGTACCCCCCCCCCAAATACTGGAAGACTGTTATCCTGTCTCCCCTAGTCCTTCTTTTCTCTAGACTGGCCAAACCCAAATCCTGCAGCCCTTCTTCATGTGTTGATCCTCTTAGTTGCTCTTCGCTGAACCTTTTTCCAAAGCCTCAACATCCTTTTTGTCATAAAGGTGACCAAAATTGGTTGCAGTATTCCAGGTTGGGGGGGGGGTCTCTCACATTTCGGAGACTGTGCATCATCAAAGGGGTTAAATAAAAGCTTTCCCACCCCAAAGTCCAAATTTTCAGGCTAGTGATTTCCACGGATAATATTCAGGTTTTTTTTTTTAAAAAAATAAATAAATACCAGGCAGAAAGGTGAAACCCCCCCCCCCAATCAGGTCCAGCAGGAGAGGCATGTTGTGAGTTAAGTCAGGATCTTCTGACCTTCCCTAAAAATAGAGACATACGAATGATCTGCAGGAGAGATCACACACCCCCTTCCCTCCCCCAAGCCTGGTGTCCCTCTCTCATGCTCATGTTGTATTGTGGTTGGCAACTGATTGTGAGTACAGGGACCTCTTCCCCCTCTCCAGCATACCCTGGAGAGCAATCTGGCAGTGTGAACTCAAGAGGAGATTAATCATGGGCTGGATTTGTTGGGTTGGCTTGGGGGCAGGAAAGGGAGCGATGGGTGGTGGTGGAGAGAGAGAGGATGGCAGATGACAAACTATGGAGTGATTGAAACATGGCAGGGTTCCCACCAGGGAAAATGCCTTTCTTAGAGAATGAGAGTGTTAGCACAGTTGATGGATAAAGTTCTTAACTCCTAGGAAACAGACAAAGATTGTAACTTTCCTTTCCATCTTTCCTCCCTCCCTCCCTCCCTTCTCTTTCCCTTTTCCCTTCCCTTTCTTTTCCTAACTTTCTTTCCTATCTCTTTCCTTTTCCCTTTTTCTTCTCTTCTCTTTCCCCTTTCTCTTCCTTTCCTTCTCCCATTCTCTTTTCTTCCCTTTCCCTTTCTCCTTGCCTTCCCCCTTTCCATCCTTCCTTCCTTTTCTTTCCATCTTTTCTTTCTTCCCACTCCTCTCCCTCTATCTCTTCCTTTCCATACAACAGAATCAAAGAGTTGGAAGGGACCTTAGAGGTCTTCTCGTCCAACCCCCTGTTCAGGCAGGAAACCCTGTACCATTCCAGACAAACGGCTGCCCAGTCTCTTCTTAAAAACCTCCAGGGAAGGAGAATGAATCCACAACTTCCTGGTGGCAAGTCGTTCCACTGACTGTCAGGAAATTTCTCCTTAGTTCCAGATTGCTTCTCTCCTTGATTAGTTTCCATTCATCGCTTCTTGTCCTGCCCTTGGGTGCTTTAGAGCAGTGGTTGCCAACTAGTGGGCCACAGGTCTCTGGTGGTCCATGAGAAAATTTGGGTGGTCCGTAGAGAAATCTCACCCCCAGAGCACCCCCCCTCAAAGCAATTAATCCACGCTGCAGGGGAACACAAGGCTACACCACCCACATGGACCGCGGGAACCCTCCACGCCTACTCACTCCTAACCCGGCAAACTTGCCTACTAAGTTGCTATTTTTCCTTTTTCCGACCATCATCTCTTCTGCTGTGCCGGGAGGTTTAGATTAACTAGAAAGCAGGAAATCGTTGGATTTCTTGCTTTCTAGTAATCTTGAGATCTTTGGCTCTGCTTTTCAGCACAGCCGAACCTCCCTTAGGACTGAAGGTTCTATTATTCAGTGCAGACTCAGGTAGCCGATGGCAGAAAGATAGATCTCTCAGTGAATCTGTGATTCTGTGAGCAACTCGATCTGCCTGCCTGCTTTGCCTGATTTTGGGTAAAAGTTGATCTTTTTTTAATAAAAAAATTCAATATTGACATATATATTTATAATATTTATATACAAGCCATGCCCAGCCAGTCACATGATCACCAAGCCACACCCACAAATTAGACCACACCCACAGAACTGGTTATTAAGAAATTTGAATCGCACCCTTGCCTCTGTATGTTTCTGTTTGTGTGTGTGTGTGTGTGTGTGTGCGAGAGAGTTAGGTTAGATCAGATCTCCCTCTCTCCCTCTCTCCCTCTCTCTCTCACCAACGTCAGCAAGACACTGTCAGTCAAAATTCATATTAGTGGTCCCCAGCATTTAAAATTATGAGTTCAGTGCTTCCTGAGGTCCAAAAGATTGGTGACCCCTGTTTTGAAGAATAGCTTGACTCCCTCTTCTTTGGGGCAGTCCCTGAGATATTGGAACACTGCTATCATGTCTCCCCTAGTCCTTTTTTCATTAAACTAGACATACCCAATTCTTACAACCCTTCCTCGTATGTTTTAGCTTCCGGTCCCCAAATCCTCTTTGTTGCTCTTCTCTGCACTCTTTCCAGAGTCTTAACATCTTTTTTGTAATGTGACCAAAACTCGATGCAGTATTCCAAGTGTGGCCTTACCAAGTAGTCTTAACCAGTGGTGGGATTCAATTTGTTTTACTACCGGTTCTGTGGATGTGGCTTGGTGGGCATGGTAGGGAAAGGATACTGCAAAATCTCCAGTCTGAGGCAGTATTTGCTGGTTCTCCAAACTACTCAAAATTTCTGCTACCGGTTCTCCAGGACTGGTCATAACCTGCTGAATGGCACCTCTGGTATTAACACTTCACCTGATCTTGATTCTGTCCCTCTATTCATGCAACCTAGGCTCTCATTGACTTTTATTGGGAACTGCAGCACACTGCTGGCTCATATTTAAGTGACAGCATGACAGTGACAATGATTCTCACTCATGCTAATGGTTGTATTCAGATAACACAGTCAGCTTGGTTAGGTGTGTCAATTTAGTCCATTTGTGATTTTATGGTTCTCTGTATTGGATGAATACAGAAAATGGATAACCTGGGTGAATGTCAATGGATTCTTGGTCTTGCATAAGGATTGATGCATACTCATTATTGTGTTGGGTTTCTTTAAACATATTTGAATTTCTCTGTCTTTTCTCATGATGGGTAAAATGTGGTGGGGTGGGAGGTTGCTTTGATTTTGAAGGGCACCAAAATCAATTCAACCTGATGCAACTTAGCTTAATGCAGCTCAGCTCAACTCATCTCAGTCCAGCCCAGCTCAACTCAATATAGCTCAACTCAACACAACTCAAGTTATTCAGCTCAACAAAATGCAACCCGCCCCATCCAGACCAATCCAACCCACACCAACTCAACTCAATGCAACTCAACTCAATGCACCCTAGTCCAGCCCAGCCTAATCTAACCCAAAGCAGCCCAACTCAACTCACTCAACTCAATACAATTCAATTCAACACAATGCAACCCAGCCCAACCCAATTCCCTCAATTCAATGCAACTCAGCTCAACAGTATGTACCCTAGCTCAGTACAGCCCAAAGCAACCCAACTCTTAACTCAGTGTAAATCAACTCAACACAATGCATCCATCTCAACCCAACCCAATTCACTCAATTCAATGCAACTCAAGTCAATGCGCCCAGCCCAGTCCAGCATGAAGCAACTCAACTCAACTCTCTCAACACAACACAATGCAACCCATCTCAACCCAACTCAACTCACTCAGCTCAACTCAACTCAATTCAACTCAACTCAACACAATGCAGCCCATCCCAAGCCAACCCATCCCAACCCCAACCCAACCAATATTATGCCTCTATATCTGTGCATATAAAATACTTTTAAAGAAATAAATGTGTGTCTTGGGGGCTTTCTGAAGATATGAAAAAATCCTAACTTGCAGTCCTGGAGTTGCTGATCAAATTGCAGCAAGACAGTTGACTCTTCCCCCCTTCTTTTGTCAACCAGTTCCAAACAGGCTCTGAAAACATTTTAAATGTTCCCTTAGGAAAACAGCCCCATTCCCCCTTCCTTCCCATGTGGGGGAGCCTGGCAGTCTTTGAGCCTTTCCCAAAATAGCAGCTTTCTAGCAACACTCTGCCCGCTGCAGGCCAAATGGGTCCTAAATGGGCCCTAAATCATAATTTTGGCTTTTCTACTCTGTTTTGGTTCCAGAGGAGAAGACAAGAGGGGAACTAATATCCTGCCAGGTAGCCAAATTGGCATGGGGAGGAGAGAGAGAGAGAAAAAAGAATTAACTGTGATACATTTTCTTTAGCTGAGAAGATCTCATTTGCTTTGGGGTAAAGCTTTTTCCCTGAAGAAAGTTAGCACCCACCCCTCTCCTAGAAGAATGAAATGTTCTAGGAAATATTAAAAAGGCAGAATATTATATTTTCCTGGATGAGAAAAGGAGAAACATGTTTTTAAAGACAAAGCAGCTTCCTGCACTCTCTGCCCCACCTCCCCCTTCAGCTCCAGGGTGATGGGATTTAGGATGATAAGGTCCTGTATACTGCAAGAGTTAAAAAGAGGGCTGGGAAAGTATGGACAGACAGGCCCGTCACATCCCAGACATAAACTGTTTCAACTCCTTCCCTCAGAATGACCCCATAGAGCCCTGCACTCCAGAACAATAGACACAAGGACAGTTTTTTTCCCGAATGCCATCACTCTGCTAAACAAATAATTCCCTCAACACTGTCCAACTCTTTACTAAGTCTGCATTACAATTACTATTTAATCTCCCATCCTACCTTTCATGCATCTCCTCCCACTTGTGACTGTATGACTGGACTTTGTCACTTGTATCCTAATGATTTTTATTGACTGTTTCCTAGTATGATTTGATTGCTTATTGTACCCTATGACTATCATTAAATGTTGTACTTGATGATTCTTGACTCTTGACGAATGTATCTTTTCTTTGATATACACTGAGAGCATTTGCACCAAAGACAAATTCCTTGTGTGTCCAATCACACTTGGCCAATAAAAGAATTCTATTCTGTTCTATTCTATTCTATTCTATTCTATTCTGTTCTGTTCTGTTCTGTTCCTATTCTAATTTCTATATTCTATTCTATTCTATTCTATTCTAATTCTAATCCTTATTCTTATTCTTATTCTTATTCTTATTCTATTCTGTTCCACTCTGTTCTATTCTAATTTCTATATTCTAGTCTAGTCTATTCTATATTCTATTCTTTTCTATTTTCTATTTTCTATTCTATTCTACTCCACCCTATTCTATTCTTATTTCTATATTCTATTCTATTTTAATTTCTATAATCTATTCTATTCTATTCTACTTTATTCTAATTTCTATATTCTATTATATTTTCTATTCTATTCTATTTTCTATTCTATTCTATTCTATTCTCTTTTCTATTCTATTCCATTCCATTCCAATTCTATTCTCTATTCTATTCTATTCTATTCTATATTCTATTCTGTGTTCTATTCTCTATTCTATTTTCTGTTCAATTCTACTCTACTTTACTCGATTAAGACATGGCCCTCAGGACATGATAGGATTAGCCCTCTACCCATCTCACCACATGGCACCTTGGACGATTACATCACCCATCAAGACTCAACCAAGCTACCCCTCCATGGCCCCGTGGGAGTCTGACAACCAGTCAGGACACATTTCTTGCCCCAGGAACAGGAAGCAAGTTCAAAGCCCAACAGAGCTTCTAAATTTCTCTCCCTCTCTCACCCATGTGCTCTTTTTTGCCCGGGACCTCCATGTGGTCTTGTTCCACCCTTAAAACCATCCTTCCACTCAGCCTCCATGTTTCCGGTGTCTTTCTTCCCACGTGGAACTGAACCCAGATGGACTTTTCTCCCAACAGCCCAAACAAAGGACACACTTCCTGACCTCTTCCTGTTGCTCCTCTGAAGTCAGCAAACAGCTGGCATCGATCAGGGAAAACCCCAGCCAAAGCAAACAGCCTCACCTTCCTTCCTTCCTTCCAAGATCCTTATCCACTTTGCATCCTCGGGAAGAGGTCGGCTTCCGGGAAGCTGGGATTTCCAAGAAACCCTGGCTGAGAGGGGCTGGGGGAGGTGGATATTTAGATGATACAGGAAAACCCCTTCCTGAAATCCCTTCCTTTGCCTTTCAACTAATATTGTAGAATAACTGAGGTGGAAGGGACCTTTGAGGTCTTCTAGTCCAGCCCAGGGGTGCGATTTAAATTTTTTAATAACCAGTTCTGGGGGCGTAGCTTTGTTGGTGGGCGTGGCTTGGTGGTCATGTGACTGGGTGGATGTGGCTTGGTGATCATGTTATTGGCTGGGTGTGGCCAACTCAATATCGCTCACATCGAGGCATGCATCTCCTTGCCTGGGCTCTGATGACTGTGGGGATGCTGCAAAAGTCATAAGTGTGAAAAAGGGTCATAAGTCACTTTTCTTTCAGTGCCATTGTAACTTTGAATGGTCACTCCATACAAGCAAAGAACCAGCAAAGGAGGGGGAAAAACTCCAGAGAAGTTACTGCGACAGGAAATCTAGTCCTGCCAAGAATGTAATAAGGGTTAACAGAGAGGCAGTTTCTGTGAGCAACACCAGAATGTTTCCTTCCTGCCTTCTTTACAGGATTAGCCCAGTAATTTCTTCTAACAACCGGTTCTCTGAACTGCTTAGAATGTTAACAACCAGTTCTAGAGAATAAGTGCGAAGTAGTAAAATCCCACCACTGGTACAGCCCCCTGCTCAAGCAGGAGCCCCTTACAGAATAACAGAGCTGGAAGAGACCTGGGAGGTCATCTAGTCCAACCTCAGCTCAAACAGGAGACCCTTACAGAATGATAGAATAACAAGGGTTGGAAGGGACCTCAGAGGTCTTCCAGTTCAACCCCCTGCTCAAGTAGGAGACCCTATATCAGGGATGTCATACATGAGCAGGCCACGCCCATCCCAGTTCCGCAAAGGGGAAAAACATTGCAATGCATCACGTGACAGCAACATGACACCCTGGGTTTGACACCCGTGACTTCTACCCCTTCAGACAAAGGGTTGTCCAATCTCTTCTGAAAATCCTCCAGTGATGGGTAACCCACAACCTCTGGAGGAAGCCATTCGCTTGATTGATTATTCTCACTGTCAAGAAAATGTCTCCTTAAGCCCATGTCACACTGGCCAACAGATGCAAAAAGGACACAGCGAATGAGCAAAATGTTCCATCCGTTGTTATCCGCTCTCAAAAGGGGCAAAAATTTGCATAACTGGAGCGGATAACACGGACGCGGGGGGGGACGCAGGGCGGATGGAAAACGGATGCGGAACGGAAGCCCAGCGGATGGAAGTGGATGGAGCGGATGGGAGTGGGTGGTACATCCGCAGGGCTTCCGGGGGGCCTCAGCAAAGCGGACGCCGAACGGATGAAGCGGATGCACAGCGGAAGCCTAATGGATGCCTGGCGTTAATTGCGCATGCGGGGAGGATGCATTGCATCAGCCCCGCGGATATAACGGAAGCAGCTCGGAAGCAGGTCGCCATTCAGAGGAAAGACCTGCTGCCGGACACATCGACTGCCTTGCCTGCCCTGCCTGCATGTCTGCCTGCCAGCCTTGCTGCCAGCCTTGCTACCAGCCTTGCTGCCAGCCTTGCTACCAGCCTCGCTGCCAGCCTTGCTGCCAGCCTCCCTACCAGCCTTGCTGCCAGCCTCCCTGCCAGCCTTGGTTCATGTCTGCCTGCCAGCCTTCCTGCCAGCCTTCCTGCCAGCCAGCAACCCCACAACCATGTGGAAGCACAGCAAGCCTCAGCCATCTGCTGCCAGCCCTTGCAAGAGGGACAGGGCTACCATCCCGCCCCCTGGCCCTCACTCTGGTTCTGCTGGGGCTTCTGCAGCAGGGGCTCGCTCTTCTGGGGCTGGAGCTTCTGCTGCTTCTGCTTCTGGAGGAGCTGATGACAGGCACTCCAGCACCAGCCACCTCCACAGCACCTGCACCCTTCACCCCTGAGACTGAGCGACCAGGAGGAGTGCCAGAGACTCATTTTTGTTTTATAGCTTCTTGTTAATAAAGTCTATTTTTGATTCACACACTTGCTTCATTTCTTTTTTTTTAATAAAATCTTGGTGGAAACTTTTAGAAACGGTTTAAGCCTTTGCATGCTTGTGGGATGGGTTAGGATACCTGTGGGATGGGTAATAGCTGTGGGATGGGTTAGGATAGCAGTGGGATAGATAAACCTCCAGTGCAAGCATAGTGGGACTGGATGGTCCACCCTCCCAGGTGCCACACCTACGGCCCTTTATTATCAATAATAATGTAATAATTATCCACACATGTCAACATAAACACAACTCTTTATTAAACACCCTGTTCATTGTAGGCCAACCCAACATACATGGCCCAATCTCATCCGTGTGATGAGACAGGCTAAAGGAAACATCCATTAAGCATCTACCATCCTGTCTTGCCACTCCACTGCTCCAGCTGGGGAGTTGCACCATTGTCTCAGGAGGTTGCGCTGCTTCTTCGCTTCATTTGAGGCTCTGTTGGGCCCTTGCACATCCTCAGTGTCGATCAGGTTTTGCCCTTGCCTCCATTCCCCAGGATCCATGTCCCCATTGGCTTGTTGGAGGTCCACGAGCCTGTTCTGCAAGACTGGGTAGCGGGTGCATGCATGCAGCAAGCTTCCATGATCCTCCTCACGGTCTCTGGGCAATGCTGCATGGTGGTGAGAAGTACCTGGAACCTGTTGGCCAGGATGCCAAAGGCGTTCTCCACCACCCGCCTTCCCCTGGACAGCCTGTAGTTGAATATCCTCTCTTCACAGATGAGGCATCTGGAGGTGTAGGGCTTCATGAGGTAGGTTGTGAGGGAGAAGTCGTCATCCCCCACGATGAAGTAGGGCACATCTTGTGTGTTGTTGGGCAGGGGTTCTGGATCTGGGAAGCCCATGATGAGGTTGCATTCCAGCCCCTCCTTGAGGTGACTGGCGTTGTATACCTGGGCATCTGAAGATGAGCCGTTGCCTGAAGCATCGATGTACATGAATTTGTAGTCAGCATCGACCATGGCGAAGAGGATGATGCTGAAGAAGCCCTTGTAGTTGTGATAAGAGGACCCTGACTTGGCTGGAGATTTGCAGGCCACGTGCTTCCCATCTATGGCTCCAACGGTGTGTGGTAAGTTCCACTTCTGATACCACTGCTCTGCAACTTTCTTCCAGCCTTCTTCAGTGGAGGGGCACTGGAGGAGCTCCTCCAGGTATTCTTCGATGATGGCCTGCACCAATTCTCTGACCACAATGCTGATGGTGTTGTGTGGCACCCTCCAGCCGTACTGCATGTTTGTGTACGTGGTCCCTGAGGCCAGGTGGCGCAGAGTGAGTGCCACCTTGAGCCCAGGGTCCAGGCTGGGCCGGAAGCTGGTGTTTGCCTTGGTCAACCTGGGTGTCAGGCGCTGCACAACTTCGTCAAACATGGCTGGAGGCATCCTCATGAAGTTCTGGAATGCCCGAGTGTCTTCGTTCCTCAGCTCCACCATCAGCTTGTTGTACAGTCCGTCCTCCGCTCTACTGGCGAACCATCTTCGGACCCAGACTCTTTTTGGCTACCTCTTTTTCTTCTCGCAGTAGAGTTCACAGAGCCTGTAGATGGCTTTGTACTGTTGCAGAACGATGGTGGCTGCCGAAAGGACTTTGTTACAATCCACGGTGGACATGACTGGATGCTGTGGAAGAGGAAGAGGCAGATGAAGGCTGCAGAGGTCTGCACAGCTGGGCTGTTGGTCTGAAAGTGCGATGCAGACGAGTTGCTCCCTCTTTTTATAGGCAGTATAGGTTTTCCGCTAGGCATCCTCTAGGCATCCTCTAGGCATCCTCTAGACATCCTTAATATCCGAGATAGGTCCCCTCTGCGAACGTTTTTTCCGTTTTAAACGCTTTGTTTCCGCTCTGCATCCGCTAGGCATCCGTTCTGCATCTGTTCTGCGTCCATTCCGCTTCCTCCCCGCGTCCGTTTACCGCTGGAGCAGATGGAGTTGCACGGATGTGTAGCGGATGCCTAGTGGATATAGCGGATGCGTAACAGATGCAGAACGGATGCCTAGCAGATGCGTAGCGGATTGAGAATGGACGAACTGGATACATTTTCCGCGCAAAAGTTTTAGGCAGCCCAAAACTTTTGGAGCGGATGAAATGTCCATAAACGGATGCTGGACGGATAGAGAGGAAGCAAAATGGAGGCAGTGAGTACAGAACGGATACATCGCGTGAACCAACGGATGGCAAGTGTTTTTTGTCTGTTTTACATCTTCTTTGCATCTGTTGGTTCAGTGTGACATGGGCTTTAGTTCTAGGTTGCTTCTCTCCTTGATTAGTTTTCTATCTGTTGATTCTCCTCTTGCTCCCAAGGAGCTTTGCGGAATACTAGATCATCCCCCTCTTCTTTGTGGGAGCCCCTCAAATATTGGAAGGCTGCTATTATGTCACCCCTACTCTTCATTAGACTGGACCTTTCCAATTGTTCTGCCTGCCTCAGTTTATTTAACATGGAAGCAATTCAAGCAATTATGTGGTCCTTGGTGCTCTCTGAGCTGGGTGATTTTCTTGCAGATGTTTCATGACCCAACTAGGTGACATCATCACCTAGTGTTAGAAGTGAGTGGGGTTTGCAGAGACGAGGAAGGGGAAGGAGGGAGGAGGAGGAGGAGAAGGACTATGGATTTTTATGCTCTCAGCCTGGTGGTTTTCTTGCAGATGTTTCATTACTAGCTAACATCATCAGTATCAGTGCTGGAGAGGAGGAGGAAGACTGTGGGGTCCTTGGTGCTGTTTGAACTTGGTCGTTTTGTTGCAGATGTTTCATGACCCAACTAAGTGACATCATCAATACTGGAGAGGAGAAAAGGAGGAAGAAAGAGGAGGAGAAGGAAGGAGGAGGAGGAGGAGGAGGAGGAGGAAGAGGAGGAGGAGGAGGAGGAGGAGGAGGAGGAGGAGGAGGAGGAAGACTGTGGGGTCCTTGGTGCTCTCTGAGCTGAGTTCAGAAGTTCATTCTTGCAGATGTTTCATGACCCAACTAGTTAACATCATCAGTGCCGAGGAGGAAGACTGTAGGGTCCTTGGTGCTCTCTGAGTTTGGTTGTTTTCTTGCAGACATTTCATGACCCAACTAGGGAACATCATCAAGGCTGAAGTGGAGGAGGAGGAAGAGAGTGAGGTTTGTGGGGATCTTTGAGCTTGGTGGTTTTCTTGCAGATGTTTCATGACCCAACTGGTAAACATCAGTGCTAAAAGGGAGGGATGGAGTTACTCTAATTTTTATATCTAATTTCCATGTTTAGGAAATATGCAGAGAAAGCAAAAAAACAATTCAAGTTCCATTAATTAAGTCATGTGAAGAAATGTTAAGCCAATCTTTTAAAAGACTTTGGGGAGGAGGCCAGAAGTGGGATGTGTTCCTTGCAGTTGCAAAAGTCAGTTTGATGCCAAACTGAAGCATACAAAGATTGACAGGCTTGAATTATCCCCTCTACTCCCCCCTCCCCCCCCCAACCCCCCCCCCCCATCAACTGTGTACATTGGCTTAAAGTGCTCCATATGGATTTTTAAAAATCATATGAACCCACACACTTTTGGGTTGCCAAAAACCCACGTTGTGAGTGTGTAACCTTCAGTCTGAAACATGAGCTGTTGTAACAGGCTTGGAGGAGGGGGTAATTCTTGCCAGGGAGTTCTTGCTCCCTTTTTCTTCCTCGTTTCCCCTCCTTCCTCCTCCTGTTTCCATCCTTCTTCCTCATCTTCCTCTTCTTCCCTTTCTCCTTTTCTTTCTGTCTCCATCTTCTCCAATCCTCCCTGCAAACCCCACTCCATTCTAGCACTTGATGGTGTTCTCTAGTTCGGTCCTGAAACAACTACAAGGAAGCAATCAACCTCAGAGAGCATGAAAGACCCCATCGTCCTTCTGTCCCCTTCTCATTCTCCTTTTCCTTCTCTTCAGTCAGAATAGAGTGGGAAGGGACTTTGGAGGCCTTCTAGTCCAACCCCCTGCTCAGGCTGGAGACCCCACACCACCCGAGACAAATGGCTGCCCAGTCTCTTCTTGAAAACCTCCAGTGAGGGAGCGACCACAACTTCTGAAATTCTCTTCCACTGGTGGATTGTCCTCACTATCAGGAAGTGTCTCCTTAATTCCAGGCTGCTTCTCTCTGTGATTCATGTCCACCTGTTGTTTCCTCCTCTTTGTGGCAGCTCCTCAAATTCTCTTGTCTTTCTTCTTCTTCTTCTTCTCCTCTCTTCCTCTTCTTCTTCTTCTTCCCCTCCTCCTCCTCCTGCTTCTTTTTCCCTCTTTCTTCTTCTTCTTCTTCTTCTTCTTCTTCTTCTTCTTCTTCTTCTT
>BLBF01000069.1:3284093-3297082 GCA_015471245.1 Laticauda colubrina
ATCTATCTATCTATCTATCTATCTATCTATCTATCTATCTATCTATCTATCTCTATTTATTTACTCAAGTGATAATTAGATAACAGCTATAAGTGTAAACATAGTTCTGAATACATGAAATGGATACATCTAAGAAAAATAAAAAACAATAGGACAGAGATGGTAGGCATGTTGGTGCGCTTATGTACACCCCCTACAGACCTCTTAGGAAAGGGGTGAGGTCATTAGTAGACAGTCTAAGGTTAAAGTTTTTGGGGTTTGGGGAAGAAACCAGAGAGTCAGGTAGAGGATTCCAGACATTGACCACTCTGTTGCTGAAGTCGTATTTGCTGCAATCAAGTTTGGTGCGATTAACCTTCAGTTTGTATCTATTGTTTGCTCTTGTGTTGTTATGGCTGAAGCTGAAGTATTCATTGACAGGTAGGACATTGCAATGTATGATTTTATGTACTATACTTAGATCAGACCGAAAGCGGCGTAGTTCTTGGTTTTCTAGGTCTAGAATTTCGAGTCTGGCGGCATCAGGTCTTCTGCAACGAGTAGAGGAGTGAAGAACTCTTCTTGTGAAATATTTCTGGACATTATTAGATGTCCAGAATTAGATTAACAATTGTGTTAATATCAGATACATCATGTGGGTTCCAGACTGATGAGCTCTATTCAAGTATTGGTCTAGCAAATGTTTTGCATGCTCTAGTTAGTAGTGTAATATTACCAGAGAAAAAGCTACGTAGGATTAGATTAACAACTCTTAATGCCTTTTGGGCTAGGTAGTTACAGTGGGCTCTAGCACTTAGGTCATCAGGCATGAGTACTCCAGAGTTTGAATGGAGGCAAGTGGGGATTCACAGAGGCTGCATTAACAGGGATAGAATTAAGATGAGTGAAGTGTTAGTACCACTTTATAACTTCCAGGGATATTGATTAGATTAACAGAGTTGGAAGGGACCTTGTAGGTCATCTAATCTAACCCCTGCTCCAAGCAAGAGACACACCTACATCATTTCTGACCAATGGCAGTCCAGTCTCTTTTTGAAAGCCTCCAGGGATGAAGCTCCCATAATTTCTGAGGGCAACTTCTGTTCCTTTGGTTGATTGTTTTCCCTGTCAGAAAGTTTCTCCTTGTTTCCAGGTTGAATCTCTCCTTGTTCAGTTTCCATCCTTTATTCCTTGTCTGGCTTTCAGGTGCTTTGGAAAATAGCTTGAGCCCTCTCCTCCTCTCTAGGGCAGCCCCTCAAATATTGGCAGACTGCTATCATGTCTCTGCATCCAGTTTTGGGTGCCACGATATGAAAAAAAAAAAAAAGAGATTGAGACCTTAGGAAGAGTACAGAGAAGAGCAGTGAAGATTATGGGGACTGCAGGCTAAAACATATGAGGAACGGATGCAGGAATTGGGGATGTCTGTGGTATTTTAATGCAAAGAAGGACTGGAGGTGACATGATAGCAGTCTTCCAATATTTGAGGGGCCACCCCAAAGATGAGGGGGTCAATTTATTTTCCAAAGCACCTGATAGCAGGACAAGAAGCAATGGATGGAAACTAATCAAGGAGAAAATAACAGAATAACAGAGTTGGAAGGGACTTTGGAGGTCTTCTAGTCCAACCTCTTGCCCAGGAAGAAAATCTTATACCATTTTAGACAAGTGATTGTCCAATCTCTTCATTAAAAAAAAAACAAACCTGTTTTTTAAAGCACCTGAAGGCAGGACAAGAAGCAAATATGGAACTAATCAAGGAGAGAAGCAACCTAGAACTCAGAATAAATTTCTTGACAGTGAGAACAGTTAACCAGTGGAACTGCTTGCCACCAGAAGTTGTAGATGCTCCAACCCTGGAGGTTTTCGAAGTAGAGAGTAGACAGCCATTTGTCCAGAATGGTATATAGGGTTTCCTGCTGGATCAGGGGGTTGGACTAGAAGACCTCCAGGGTCCCTTCTAACTCTGTTATTCTGTTACCTGGAACTTGGAAAATTTGGGTGTCCTCAGCCTTCTCTGGGACATTACTTGAGTCACCTTTTGGGGAGGGGGGAAGGGGCAGAAGAAGGCACTTGGCTCGCTTCCAAGATCTCTTGCAGCTCACCAGGTTGGCTACCTGAGCTTCAGATGTGGGAGGATGACGGTAGGAGAGCAGAAATGGATCGTATTTCACTTGCCTTTCCAAAGTTCATTATTTATTAAATTCATGTGTCTCCCATCTCACCACAGGCTGACTCTTAAGTGGCTAATGAAATTGAGTGGATTGTTTATTTGTTTGTTTATTTGTTGGTTTGTTTGTTATATCCAGCCTTTGTTGTTTGAACAAATAAGTCCAGGTGGCAAATGTATTAAGCACACTCTCCTTCTGTTTTCACTATAACAGCAACCCTGTGAGCTGAGTATTCCTAATGTTCTTGCTTGATCCCATCAGAAAGTAGAACAAAGGTCTTCAAACTTGGCGAGTTTAAGACTTGTGAACTTCAACTCCCAGAATTCCTGAGTTAAACATGGCTGGAGGAGGAATTCTGGGTGCTGAAGTCCACGATTCTTAAACTTGCCAAGTTTGAAGACCCCTGAAGTAGAACCATAGAATTCATAGGGCTGGAAGGGGAACCCTTGGAGGTCTTCCAGTCCAACCCCCTGCCCCCAGGAGTCCTTATACAATCCAGGTCTAATGGTTGTCCAATCTTTTCTTGAAAACCTCCAGTGACGGAGCACCCACAACTTCTGAAGGCATCTCTTCCGTTGGTTAATTATTTTCGCTGTCAGGAAATTTGGAACACTGCTATCAAATCGCCTCTAATTCTTCTCCTTATTAGTCCAGACCAAGGACCTTCAAACTTGGCAACTTTAAGACTTGTGGACTTCAACTCCCAGGATTCCTGAGCTAACATGACTGGAGGAGGAATTCTGGGAGTTGAAGTCCACAAGTTTTAAAGCTATCAAGCTTGAAGACTCCTGGAGTAGATAAAGAAAGAGAGATAGAAGAGAGAGAGAGAAAGATAGAATAGATAGATAGAATAGAATAGAATAGATAAAGAGAGGTAGAATAGACAAAGAGATAGGATGGATGGATGGATGGATAGATAGATAGATAGATAGATAGATAGATAGATAGATAGATAAATAGAAAGAAAGAATAGAACAAGGGTCTTCAAACTTGGCAAATTTAAGACTTGTGGACTTCAACTCCCAGGATTCCTGAGCTAACATGACTGGAGGAGGAATTCTGGGAGTTGAAGTCCACAAATCTTAAAGCTGTCAAGTTTGAAGACCGCTGCCCTAGACATATTAGTTCCCTTAACGGTTCATCCTATGATTTAGTCTCCAGGCTCTAAATTATCTTTGGTGCTCAACTCTGCACTTTTTACAAACCTCAGCATCGTGTGTCCAAAATGAATCTTGTCATTTGTGCCTCAAATGGGAACTTTGGGGTTGATCCAACGATCCATGGCTTCCTTTTTTTGTCACTCCATGGTCTTCTCACAGGTCTTCTCCAACATCAAACCATCAATAAATACCTTTCCAGCTTTGATGGACCTGGTTCCAGAGCGCTAGTGTCCTCCTTTCCTTGGCACATGATCACATTTTTGACCTGCATTTATGGATGTTTGCAATGTCCCACCCTCATGTCCATTTTCAACATCCTTGCTTGGAAACTGGCGTTCACTTCTGGTTTCCAATAAAAACCACTGCATGCTGATGAACATATATTTGGTGATTAACTTTTATTAAATTTTATTTAATTACTACCATAAAAATGGGGGTAAAAACGGGTCCGGTCATATGGTTAAGTCATTCAGCCTAAACTTCTTGGTAAATGTGAGGATATGATTGACATTCTCTGGTCCCAAAGAAACATAAAAAAACCAAAGCAAAATGAGTTTGAAATGTAGCCTAGATGAGATCACCTATTTAATGCAGGGAGCAAAATGCTTCTTAGTTTTGTCCACTTGAACTTGGTGGACTTCAATTCCCAGAATTCCCCAGCCAGCATTTGGCTGCCATTTTGATTTTTGATTTTTTTGACCCTCAGACACAGATATCCCTATGACCAATGGTGATTTTATTTTATTTTATTTTTATTTTTATTTTATTTATTTATTATTTTATTTTAGTTTTTATTTTCTTCAGTTTAGGCATCAACCAATTCCAAACAGCTCAGGATGGCTCACAATGTAACCACAATTCTGGAAGTTGAAGTCCACACATTTTTTAATTGCCCAGATTGAGATAAACCAAGATGGAGGATTTACCACAATCTGACCACTCAAGTCAAAAGAATGATTGGAGAATGACATGGAGTAAAACGTAAAGAACTCCTAATCCTAAAGTCTTTTTGCTTTCATCACCACTTTACTGCCTAAGATTAGATTTTTTTAAGAAGGGTAACCAACCCAGAAGGGTCTACAGAGAGAGAGAGTGCAAAAAAGCCAAGATGGCAGCCACAATCACAATCGAAACCCTAACTGTTAAAAAGGGCTGGGGGAGGCTTGGTCTCATGGTTATGTCTGCCATTTTGATTTGTTTGACCCTCAGACAAAGACATCCCTGAGACCAATGGTGATTTGATTTGTTTTTTTTTTTATTTGATTTTACTATTTTATTTAATTTCATTTTATTAAAATTATTTCATTTCATTTCACTTCACATCACTTTATTTTTTAATTTTATTCACTTCACTTTATTTGATTTCATTTCACTTCACTATTTTATTACTTCATTTCACTTCACCACGTCATGTCACTTTTTTATTTAATTTAAATAAAATTATTATTTCATTTCACTTCATGTCACTTTAGACTAGAAGAGAATGAATGAGCTGGAAAGGATCTTGGAGGTCTTCTAGTCCAGCCCCCTGCTCAAGCAGGAGAACCTATACCATTTTAGAAAAGTGACTTTATCTTATTTTATCACTTCACTTCACTTTTTAAAAATATTTAATTTAATTTTTTATTTTGTTTAGTTTAGGCTTCATCCGATTCCAAACTGCTCTGGATGGCAAGCAATGTAACCACAATATAAAAGTGCCGGATGAATAATCAGGGACAAAATAAACAATGAACAAGAAAAATAAGAACTTTTTTTTAAAATAAATCAAGAACAAGAACAACATGGTGGTTCAGCAACAATATACAAATCAGAGTGGTTTGATGATCCTGAGGGAACTTTGTGAAAATTTGAGAACAGATTTGGGGTTCACTGCAATCCCATCCTTGTCTGTTCCTCTTTTCCCCTCGTGGCACTTTATATAAACAAGGTACTTATTCTATGCTGGGAAACAGGGTTTTAAAAACAAAATGTTTATGTCAACTGCTGGCAACTCCTGGAATAAATATTGGCTGCATTCAGGGCATCCCTAGAAGTTCTCAATCACACAAGCAATGTTGATTTTTTTAAGCAACCACAGAAAAAGTGTCTATGGAGATTTTCAGTCATCTTTGGTTGTCCCAAAGGTGCTTTTTCAAGGGGCAACTGGACTTTCTTGTTTTTTCTTTTAAAGATGTTCATCCAAGAAGCTTCTTCGGTTCTGACTGAGTGGTGGAGGATGGAAGGATTTATATTTCTTGCAGTCATCTGGTCGTTAAGCTGACTGCAAGGAATATAAATCTTTCCAGTCAGAATTGAAGACGCTTCTTGGATGAGAAGTGAAACATCTTGAAAGAAAAACAAAGTTCAGTTGTCTTTTGAGAAAAGGGCCTTTGAGACATCCTGAATAAATGTTTTTTGTAAATCTCAAATGATGAAAACCTCCCATAACTTCTGAAAGAAAACTCTTCCATTGATCAGTTGTTCTCCCTGTCAGGAAATTCCTCCTTATTTCCAGGTTGGATCTCCCTCTGACCAACTTCCACCCATTGCTTTTTCTTCTCCTGCCCTTGTTCCTGTTTATCTTCTTCTCTTCTACTTTTCCCAACATTAGGGACTTCTGTAAGGAGCTCTATCTTCAGATTGATTGATTGATGGTTGATTAGGTGCTACAAGTCATGGTTAACTCTTTGCAATCACATAAGTGTCCTCCAGAAGGACCTGTCCCCAGTCTGGTCTTTTAGATCTTCCAATAATTCCCCATCATCACTGTAACTGAATCCATCTAATACCTTCTTCTGGTCATCCTTTTGCTTTCCCTCTTTCCTAACATTGATTGATGAGGTGACATCAAGTCAGTGTCTTCTCTTAGCAACCATAGAGCTCAACTTTTCCAGGCTGAATGGTGTTTCCATCGATTTGTAATTGAATACTTCCACTTGGGTATCAATCAAATGTTTATTGTCAATGCACAAGATGTATACAATGAACTTGAAAATGAGGGGTGCATTCTTCCAGGGGTGGGATGCAAATATTTTTACTAACAGTTGTGGGCATGGCTAGGTGGGAGTGGCTACGTGGGCATGGCCATGTGACTGGGGGTGTGTGGCTTTTTTTTGCAGCATCCCGCTCTCGTGCTCCAATTTTTGGCCTCCTGGGCCTTAAGGAAGCCTCCAGGGGAGGTGTTTTTGCTCCCAGGAAGCTTCCCTGAGGCCCAGGAGGCAAAAAATGGAGCATGGGGTGGGGGGGGGGGGGAAGCAATTTGCCTCCTGGGCAAAGTAGTAAGACAGTGAGGAATATCCCAGCACAGCTGATCATCAGAACAGTTGATCATCAGGAGGGGGAAAAAAAAGAAAAAATATCTTAAGGAATGACTGGGCAGGGGAGAACGCAGTCAGTGATGTTGGGCATGCGTGCGATGCCACACATATGCAATAAGGACTGACTGGGCAGGGAGGGGAGGGGTGGGTGGAGGGGGGCAAGGCCAGCCAGGGGCATGATTTGTCTATTCTCCAAAGTGTGCAGAATCGTAACAACCAGTTCTATAAAAACCAGTCTGAATTGGTAGAATCCCATCCCTGCCTTCTTCTGTTTCCTTCCACTTTTCTCAACACTGTGGACTTGTCAAAGAAAGTTGATTGATTATATGCCATCAAGTCTCTATTGACTTTTAGCAATCACACAGATAGGATTTCTCCAGGGTGATCTGTTCCTAATGTGGTCCTTTAGATCTTCTAATAGGCCCTCACTGTTGCTGTAACTGAGTCCATCAACTATGACTCATGTTAACAATATTTAGAATAGAATAACAGAGTTGGAAGGGACCTTGGAGGTCTTCCAGTCTAAGCTCCTGCTCCAGTAGGAAACCCTATGCTATCCCAGAAAATGGCTGTCCAGTCTCTTCTTAAAATTCTCCAGTGATGGAGCACCCACAACTTCTGGTGGCAAGCAATTCCACTAGTTAATTGTTCTCACTGTCAGGAAATTTATGCTTAGTTCTAAGTTGCTTCTCTCCTTGATTAGTTTCCATCATTTGCTTCTTGTCCTGCTATCAAGTGCTTTGGAGAATAGCTTGACTCCCTCTTCTTTGGGGCAGCCCCTCAACTATTGGAAGGCTGCTATCATGTCACCCCTAGTCCTTCTTTTCTTCAAATTAGACATACACAATTCCAGCAACCGTTCTTTATTTTGGTTCCATCATCATCTTTCCTTTCAGTTTTCCCAACATTATGAACTTCTCAAAGAAGCTCTTCACACTGGTTGGTTGATCAATTGATTGATTATCTGCTTCCAAGTCAGGGTCAATTCTTAGTAACTGCACAGGTAGATTTTCCCCAGGAGGATCTTCCCAGAAAAGAGGAAGTCAAGTTATTCTCCAAAAGCATCTGAAGGCAGAACAAGAAGCAACAGGTGGAAGCTCATCAAGGAGAGAAGCAACTTAGAACTAAGGAGAAATTTCATGACATCAGAACAATTAATCCATGGAATGACTTACCTCTAGAAGTTGTGGATGCTCCATCACTGGAGGTTTTCCAGAAGAGATTGAACAACCATTTGTCTGACATGGTGTAGAGCAGGGGTCTTCAAGCTTGACAGCTTGAAGACTTGTGGGCTTCAACTCCCAGAATTCCTCCTCCAGTCCTGTTAGCTCAGGAATTCTGGGAGTTGAAGCCCACAAATCTTAAACTTGCCAAGTTTGATGACCCTTGGTATAGGGTCTCCTGCTAAAGCAGGGTGTTGGACTAGAAAACCTTCAAAGTCCCTTCCAATTCTATTCCTCTGTTTACACTTTCTGCCCTGCTTGAAAAGAGGATATCTGTAAAATAAATTAGACATTGCAACCAAGAAGTTTGACCAACTGTACAGAAACTGTAAGAAATGTTGGCCTTGATGTGATTTTTCTGCAGAACCTTAGACGTTGCTTCTCAGCAGTTTGTTAGAGTTGTGAGGGTGGGGGAGAAGGGGGCAAGTTTCAAATCCTGATGGAGAAATCTTACTCACTAATGACACTTGGGTGCCTGGATTCTTGTGTTGAGAAATCCAACATTCATTTGATTCAAACATTTTGCAGGGCGGTTGGGATCATGCCCGAGCTCGAGTCTGGCCAGGTTTCTATTTTAATTAGTTTTTAAGTTGCAGCTCTCTTTCTTGAGCTCTTGGACAACACGTGAGGAACATCTGAAGCTTGATGATGGGGTCCTTTTACAAAGAGTGGGAACCACTTCTTTCAGCGGCCTCTCTGAAAACACTTCCTCCTCCCTGCCTCCCCCAAAATAGGCTGCATTTCACAAATTCATCTGGAACCACTCTACAAGCCCTGTTTTCTTTGGATCAGGTTCCTGAAGGAAACGAACAGAGATGGCTGGAAATGAGGGAAGAGAGAGAGTGAATCACTTGAGACTTTCAAGAAGAAATTGCTCTGCCATTTGTCAGAAATGGTGTAAGGTCTCCCGCTTGGGCAGGGGGTTGGACTAGATGACCTATAAGGTCCCTTCCAATTCTGATTATCATTTATTTGTTTATTTATTTATTTGTCAATCGCTTACAATATAATAGATACAAGTATAAACATGAGTAAGGATATAGAAAATAGGTACAAATAAATGGGGACAATAGGACAGGGATGGTAGGCACGATGCACGCCCCTTACAGACCTCTTAGGAATGGGGTGAGGTCAATCGTGGATAGTTTGAGGTTAAAAGAGTGGGGGTTAGAGGGTGTAACAACAGAGTCAGGTAATGTATTCCAGGCATTCACCACTTTGTTGCTGAAGTTGTATTTTCTGCAATCAACTTTGGAGCAGTTAACATTGAGTTTGTATCGGTTGTGTGCTCTTATATTGTTGCGGTTGAACCTGAAGTAGTCATTGACAAGTAGGACATTGTAGCAGATAATTTTGTGTACTACACTTAAGTCCAATTGTAGCTGGCATAGTTCAAGGTTGTCCAAGCCCAAAATCTCAAGCCTGGTGATGTAGGATATTCTGTTGTGAGCAGAGGAGTGTAGTACTCTTCATGTGAAATACTTCTGGACTCAATTGTATTAATGTCTGAAATGCAGTGCAGATTCCAGACTGATGAGTTGTATTCAACATTGGTCTGGCAAAAGTTTTGTATGCCCTAGTTAGCAATTCAATATTTCCAGAGGAGAAGCTTCGTAAAATTAAATTTACAACTTTTAATGCCTTTTGGTTATCTGTTAAGGAGAGAAGGAAGAAACGAAACAAAAAGGAAGGGCCAGTCAGTTTGAAAAAAGATCGAGCAACCATTTGTCTGAAATCTTGAGGGTTTCTTGCCTAAGCAGGGGGTGGGGGTGGGGGTAGATGAGAGGGTCCAGACTAGAAGACCTCCGAGGTCCCTTCCAACCCTGTCCTTCTGTTAAAAGAGAAAAATCTGGATGGTTGTCGGATTAAAAAAAAAATTGGAAGAAGAAAAAAAAAGGGGGGGGGGCTTAAGGACTGTGGCCTTAATGACCACCAACATAGAGGTTGTAAAATCAGGCATGGTCATGTGGTGACTTACTTAACGACCATCACAACTTATGACCAAAATGGCAGGCTCACTTAATGTTCGTAAATCAAGGATTATCCGCATCCAAAATTAAGCCATAGGGGGCTGATGGTGAGAGTCCTTCGCAATCCAGCCATGTTTTTCACCGCAGAGGAAATGGAATTTTGGCCGAAGGAGAAGATGGAGTATTGTTAATGCTTGCGGGGGCGGCCGAAAGCAGGGAGGGTTTGTGTCAGGGGCCAGCTTGAGAGTGAGGTACCATGATTAAAAAGGAACCATCCAGATGCTAAATCAATTTGTCCTAGACAACTGAACCCAGACAGTTCTCAGGAAGCTGCAAAAGTTGGATATTTCGGGCATCTCGTGCTAGACGCGAATTCCTGGAGAATGCATTTGCAGTGTTCTGAACATTCAAAAGACTTCCAAGAGAGGAAAGGAGGTTGGAGGTTAAGATGTTCTCTGTTTGTGGCAGCCAAGAATTGGCTCAACAGCAGTAACTGTGAGAGGGGTCTAGATGACCTTGTGGAACACACTTTAAGTATGAGCCAGCCGTGCGCTGCAGCTGCCAAAAAAGCCAACGCAATCCTAGACTGCATCAACACAGAAGTAGAACCAAGATAACATGAACTGTTAATACCCTTCTATAAAGCCTTAGTAAGATCACACCTAGAGTCCTGCGTCCAGTTTTGGTCACTACATTATAAAAAAGATGTTGAGACTCGAGAAAAAGTGAAAAGAGCAACCAGGATGATTAGAGGATTGGAGACTAAATCATATAATGAACGGTTGCAGGAACTGGGCCTGGCTAGTCTAAGGAAGAGAAGGACCAAGGGAGACATGATAGAAGTCTTCCAATATTTGAGGGGATGCCACAGAGAGAGGTGAGGGGTCAAAATATTTTCAAAGCACCCAAAGGCCAGACAAGGTACAATGGATGGAAACTGATCAAGGAGAGATTCAGCCTAGAAATTTTCTGACAGTGAGAACAATCAACCCTTGGAACAGAAGTTGCATTTAGAAGTTGTGGGAGCTTCATCCCTGGAGGCCTTCAAGAAAAGACTGGACTGCCATCAGTCAGAAATGGTGCAGGGTCTCCTGCTTGGGCGGGGGGGTTGGACTAGATGACCTACAAGGCTCCTTCCAACTCCGTTAATCTGTTCAGGGGTCTGGAGGCTAAATATATGATAAATGGTTAAGGGAGTTAGGTTTGTCTAGAGCAGAGGTGGGAAACTATGACCCTTTTATGACCTGTGGACTTCAACTCCCAGAATTCTTCAGCCAGCATGGCTGGCTCAGGAATTCTGGGAGTTGAAGTTCATAAGTCATAAAGAGGCTATAGTTTCTCCACCTCTGGTCTAGATTATCAAGCAGAATGCTGCAACTGTCGTAAGTGTGAAAACCGGTCCAAAATCCCTTTTTTCAGTGCCGTTGTAACTTGGAATGGTTACTAAACAAATGGTTGTAAGTTGAAGACTGCTTGTATGCTACACAGCAGTATTTCTCAATCATGGTAGTTTTAAGGCAGGTGTGGACTTCAACTCCCAGAATTCCCCAGCCAGCTGGCTAGGGAATTCTGGGAGTTGAAGTCCACCTGTCTAAAAGTAACCAAGGTTGAGATACACTACATAAATAGATACATTAAGTGAGGAAAAACCATGGAATTGGTGTCCCCTCCCACTATTGGTTCTGGCCACACCATCCAGTGCTCCAGCCCTGCCCACCATCCATTCTCTTCACCAAAGGTCTTCAAACTTGGCAAGTTTAAGACTTGTGGACTTCAACTCCCAGAATTCCTCCTCTGGTCATGTTAGCTCAGGAATTCTGGGAGTAGAAGTCCACAAGTCTTAAACTTGCCAAGTTTGAAGACCCTTGCTCTTCACCTATGGTAAGTTGCAGGTCCTTCAGACAGATCAATACTGCAATAATGAATGCAGTCCTGGGGGTTTGGGGGATTAACTGACCACCCCTGTTCTCGAAGGTGTTTTCCCATCCAGTGTTCTCCTGATGTGAGCCGGGGCTGATGGGAATTGTGATCCAGCGCTCCTTGGAGGGCACCAGAAAATCTATTGTGTATCTTAAGCCAGTGTTTCTCAACTTTGGTCCCTTTAAGATATGTGGACTTCAACTCTCAGAATTCCCCAGCCACCATGTCTGGCTGAGGAATTCTGGGAGTTGAAGTCCACATGTTTTAAAATGGCCACAGTTTAAGAAACAGGGGTTTAAGCTCAAAATCAGGATACAATTGTTAATTATTTCCTGTATTTTCAAGTCTTTTCCCTCAATAGAAAAGCATCTGTTTCTGTATTTCACTTCTCTTCTCTTTCTAACCTCCCAAGGGCCTGCTTTACATTTATTTTTACCAAAAAGATCAGAGAATTATTAATAGTTTCCACCCATTTCCTGTGTTAATCCTGGGGATTATTTCTTCTTCTTTTTTTTTAAGAAGCAGTTTCTTAAAGGGAACTTCTATCTCCCTCAGAGAGCATCAAGCACTCTGGACTTGAGGAAAGTCAGGACTATCCAAGGGAGTTAGAAAAGTCAAGATGGAGAAAGTCAAGATGGAGAAAAGTCAAGATAGAAAAGTCACTGGAACGAGGCAATCTTAGCCCCTCTGCAGATGATTTCAGAAAAAGCTATTTTCTTCTGGCCTAATTTTGTTCTTTAAAAGAGAATGAAATCCGGGGATTTCTATCATCAAATGGTCATTCTCTTTCAATAAATCTAGTTAAAGAAGACTCTATCTTTAGAGTCTAAAACGTAGCAATGTTTTAAAAGTTGTAAAGTTGTAGTAGATGAACGCAGTACAGAAGCCTGATGATGGCTGATGAGATTCTGCCGAAATGTTGCTACAACTTTAAAAGCACAACTATGATGACGTGGAAAAATACCTGAACAAAGCTGAATACCATATATATATATATGTGCTGTTTAGCTTCCTTCGGGTATTATCCCACGTCATTGTAGTTCTCTTAAAGTTGTAGCAACGTTTCAGCAGAATCTCATCTGCCATCTTCAGGCTTCTGTATGGATATGGGTCTTACAGCTCCTGGTTTTAAATTTGAGGCTGGTCCATTCTGATTGGTTGGGAGCCTGGACCTGTGTTCATTGGACTTGGAGTTTGATTGATTGGTGTTCCTGGTTTCTCCTGAAAAATGATAATAATATCATAATACTCCCAGCAGACAAAGGAA
>BLBF01000069.1:3342718-3354632 GCA_015471245.1 Laticauda colubrina
AGTTGCCAAGGTTGGAGACCCCTGAATTAAACAATTGTTTAAATTCCCTTTATAGCTTCCCCCAAAGTCAAACTGGTGAAGTCACTGACCGAATGAGGGTGGGTTTGCAGCCCTCATGCTAAACTACGTAAGTTGTGGTTGTGAGAAATGAACCACCCGTAGTAAATGTGGAGTACGAATTAAACCATGGAATTGGGGGGGGGGGGAGGTTAGCAATTGCAAATGATGGGAATGAGCTCAGCCGGTGTGCTGAAGCTGCCCCCAAAAGCCAAGGCAATCTCAGCCTGCATTTACAAAGGGAATAATTCCAAATTTCATGCAAAGCATTAGTACTGCTTTATCCTGCCTTGTTTTAAGACCACACTTGGAACATGGCATCCAGTTTTGATCGCCACGATATAAGTAAGTTATTGGGACTCTGGAAAGAGTGTAGAGAAGACCAGTGAAGAGGATTAGGGGACTGGAGGATAAATTATACAAAGAATGGTTGCAGGAACTGGGTATGCCTAGTTTAATGAAAAGAAGGACTCGGGATGACCTGATGGCAGTGTTCCAGTATCTCAGGGGCTGCCCCAAAGAAGAGGGAGTCAAGCTATTCTCCAAAGCACTTGAGGGTAGGACAAGAAGCAACGGATAGAAACCAAGCAAGGAGAGAAGCAACTTAGAACTTTCCTGACAGTGAGAACAATTAACCAGTGGAGCAATTTCGCCTCCAGAAGTTGTGGATGCTCCATCAATGGAGGTTTTTAAGAAGCGATTGTACAGCCATTTGTCTGAACTGGTAAAAGGTTTCTTACTTGACCAGAGGGCTGGACTAGAAGACCTCCAAGGTCCCTTCCAACTTTGTTGCTCTGAATGGAAAGATTCGTTCAGCTGGGCTTCATGTGTCTAACTCAGCCACTTCATACCCCTCAATGGTGGATCGTGTTATTTTCAGATGTTTTTTTCCCCTCTTCTCTTTTGTGAAATATTTTCCAACAGAAACCACTCCTCTGAACTTAAATGTCCCATAAATTATACCTACCTTGGATCTCGAGGTTCCTAACGCAGCTTTAGTCAGGGATGATGGGAATTGTAGTCCCACATCACTGGGGGGGGGGGGGAAACAACAACCCATCGTTATTTGGGGAAGGGTATTGTGAGATTTCAAAACAGACGGAGGCTCTTGGGAAGCTTCCAACACAGGCCAAACTATTAGGAGTTAGGAAGGATACGATGCAACGTAACGATAAACCAAATTATTGGGAGGTGGCAAAGAGCAATTCTAGATATTTCAGAGTAGTGGTGGTGCAATTAAAATACAGCACAGGTAGTCCTCGATTAACAACTGCACTCGAGCCTAGGATTTTGGTCACTGAGTGAGACAGTTGTGAGTTTTGACACACACACTCTGTTACGACCTTTTTGCCACAGTTGTTTAAGTGAAGCGGTGTAGCTGTTAGTAACACGATCATTCAATGAATCCCCCCATTGGCTTTGCTGGTCTGTCAGTCGCAAAAGGGAATTGTGTGACACCCCCTCTCCCCAGGACGCTGCAACCATCATAAATACGAATCAGTTGCCAAGCGTCTGAATTTTGATCCGGTGACCACGGGGTGGGGCTGCAAGTATGAAAATGGTCGCTGGTCACTTTTTTTCAGTGGCGTAACTTTGTAGGGTCACTAAATAGACTGCTGTACGTCGAGGACTCTACCTTATAGCTGGAGAAGGGCCTCTTAAAAATGACAGACGTAAAAACGCATCTTCTCACAAAACTTCTTTGTGCTTCAGGACACAAAACCACAGGTCAAAGGAACCGGGATCCTGCATCGGACAGGGATTGGATGGTCAACTCATAAAACATTCCTAAGTTGCATTAACAGAGGGATACAATCAATACCACTCTATAAAGCCTTGGTAAGAGCACACCTAGAGTACTGCATCCAGTTTTGGTCACCACATTATAAAAAAGATGTTGAGACTCTAGGAAAAGTACAGAGAAGAGCAACCAGGATGATGAGGGGAATGGAGGCTAAAACATACAATGAATGGTTGCAGGAACTGGGTTTGGCTAGTCTAGGGAAGAGAAGGACCAGGGTAGACAGGAAAGTGGTCTTCCAATATTTGAGGGGCTCCCCCAGAGAGGAGGAAGGGGTCAAGTTATTCTCCAAGGCACCCAAAGGCTAGACAAGGAATAATGGATGGAAACTGAACAAGGAGAGATTCAACCTGGAAATAAGGAGAAACTTTCTGACAGTGAGAACAATCAACCCATGCAACAGAAGTTGCCTTTGGAAATTGTAGGAGTTTCAACATTGGAAGCTTTCAAGAAGAAGAATTGGAGAGCATTTGTCAGAAATGGTGTAGAGTCTCCTGCTTGGGTGGGGGTTGGACTAGATGACCTACAAGGTCCCTTCCAATTCTGATTATCTGTTATCTGCTCCCTGTACTGGGATGGCAGGTGCCCCACTTCCTTCGAGCCAGCTCCGCCGAGAGAAATATTGCCCTCTGGCAGCTAACACCCTTGGGCAAGATTGCTGGAGCAAGACAGGAACCTCTTTTTTCCCCCCATTTGAAATCTTGGCTCCTTCCGAGCTGCCGTCCTGTTCCCACAAAATAAAGACCGATTTGGGGTCCGATTTAAATCTGAATGAGCCGGAAAGACGAGTGGTGGGAAAAGAGGCGGTATCGCCAGAAGAACATCCCAACATCCGTTCCTCACAACAACAAGGATGGGTCAGGAAAGGCAGCTAGAGAGAGGCTGGACTACAAGACAGCCAGACACAAAGGATGCTGCCTTCACACACCATGTGCCAGGCTTGGCTAAAATACTGAATATCAAGCTGATTTGCAGATCGGGGTTTTTTTCCAGAAGGGGGAGAAAGACAATAGATCATTGGAAACCAGAAAGAAAGGGAAAAACCCCACTAAGCAAACATCACAAAAAGTATTTTGACCAAATCTGACACTTTCCAAGTCCACTGGGGGAACTACAACTCCCTTCATCCCCAGCCCAGTAAAGGTTTAAATCCTCAACGTACAGCCACAAGGGAGCCCAACAATTCCAAAATTTAAAATGGCTGTTAAAAGTGAGGGTTTATTTTGCCCACCCCCACCCCCATTTTTAACCACCTTTTTTGGCAATGCAAAGCCGTTATGCAAATTTGCCTGCAAATATATTTAATTGGAGAACGTGATTGATGACACCCAGCTCACAAATTCTTCAGCGAATTTGTTGTTAAGCAAATCTGGCTTTCTGCATTGGCTGGGAAGGTTCACAAATGGCAATGACAAATGACAACATACACACCCCAGGCTGCTACAACCGTTCTAAATACAAGCCAGTGGCCTCAATTTCGATCACACGATTGTCAGGAATGCTGCAAAGTGTGAAAAACCAGGACGTTGCAACTTCGCTCACTAAATAAGCAGTCGTAAATCAAGGACTACCTGTAAGCCAAGAGGGAACATTAAGCCTCGCTCTCGAACCCTGGACTTGCAGATGGGTACTACCTGTCCCTCACTTGGCCTAAGCCACTCCTACAAGCCTCCTCTTGTGGGAGTGGCCACCCAAAACATCTCATTTGCATGCAAGGAGTCCTTGGGAGAGCTGGCATGGATTTTGCCCCATGCCATGCTCTGCCAGAAAGCATTTCCTGGTCGTAAGATATATATTTTTTTTAATTCTTGCACCTGCTCAACAATAAAACCTGGGGATTTTCCAGCTTCTTCAGCCATTCTGCCTTCTATTGTTGCCAGGTGCTGCTATTGCTTTGGCTAAAAAAAAAATAAAAAATCCTTCTTAGGCTCACACTTGGTTGCCAGTGCAAAACCCTTTCAAGACGTGCGATGCCGCCCTTGGAAAGAAACTATCCCGGTTTCTGACTTGATAGCCTTGGTGGGTTTTCCCCCACTCCGGAGCAAAAGATGTGCAGGAGAGGAAGCAAGGGTTAACCGTGCAATGCCAATGACAGGATGATGACCTCAGCTAAAAAAACAAATCCAAGATGGATCGTGACAACCTAGAACCCTGGGCCCTATCTAACAAAATGAAATTCAGTGTAGAGAAAAGGAAAGCCCTACACTTAGGCAAGAAAAACCAAAAGGACACATATAGACTGGGCGGAACCAGGCTCAATAGCAGGAACTGGGAGAGGATCTTGGAGTCTTAGTGGACAACCAGCTGAATAGGAGCCAAATGTGTGTGGTGGCAGCCAAAAAAGCCAATGCAATCCTAAGTTGCATTAACGGAGGAATACAATCAAGATCAAGGGAGGTACTAATACCACTCTATAAAGCCTTGGTAAGACCACACCTAGAGTACTGCATCCAGTTTTGATCACCACACTATAAAAAAATGTTGAGACTCTATAAAAAGTGCAAAGAAGAGCAACCAGGATGATTGGGGGACTGGAGACTAAAACGTAAGAACGGTTGCAGGAACTGGGCCTGGCTAGTCTAGGGAAGAGAAGGGCCAGGGGAGACATGAAAGCAGTTTTCCAATATTTGAGGGGCTGCCCCAGAGAGGAGGAGTAGGGTCAAGCTATTCTCCAAAGCACCTTTGAAGGCCAGACAAGGAACAATGGATGGAAACTGAACAAGGAGAGATTCAACCTGGAAATAAGGAGAGATTTTTGGACAGTGAGAACAATCAATGGAATAGAATTTCATCCCTGGAGGCTTACAAGAAGAAACTGGACTGCCCTCTGTCAGAAATGGTGCAGGGTCTCCTGCTTGGGCAAGGGGTTGGACTAGATGACCTACAAGGTCCCTTCCAACTCTGTTAATCTGTTAAATCCCCCCTAAAGCTTGAAGTTGGTTCCCAGGGTGAAACCCCACCAAGAAAGACCATGCCACCCTTGGAAAGAAACTATCCCAGCTTCCAATTTGACAGCCAATGTGTTTTTTTTTCCCCCTACTCCTAAGTAATAGGTGAGCAGGAGAGGAAGCAAGGGTTAACCGCACGATGCCAACCCACCTCGCAGGGCATCTGTGATGTCACTTCCAAAACAGGATCACGTGGCACAGGAGGTAGCTGGCACAATGGCACAATCAGAGTGGGGAGGGCACAGCAGCCTCTTTGCGGTGACTACAATTTGGGGGAGGGGGCTTCCTCTGAAAGAAAAGGGGGCAGGAGGTGCCGTTTTTATGACACCCATCGAGCCTCTTCAAAGAGATGCGCTTCAAAAGGAATCCGTGACTCCCATCATCCTCAGCCGCCATAAAAACCAGGCTGGTCCCCCTCTTGAAAAATTTAAAGTGAGTGAAGAACCTCTGAGTTACGTTTTTCAGGAAATAGTAAAGAACAAGAAATAGAAGAGAGCATTTGTAGCTCAGGGATGAAGTGTGGGTTCCTTGCTGCTCTCTCAGGTTGCAAGTTCTAGTCCTGCCTTTAGGCCCCGCAAACCCCACTCTCTTCCAACAATGAGGATGTCACCTAGTTGGGTAATGAAGCGTCTGCAAGAAAAGCACCAATCTCAGAGAGCACCAAGGACCACAAAATTGCCATTGTCCCTTGCCTCCTCTCTGCAAACCTCACTCCCTGCTAGCACTGATGATGTTCCCTAGTTGGATGACAAAATGTCTGCAAGAAAAGATAAAAAACCCAAGCTCACAGAGCTCCAAGTACCCGACAGCAAACAACAGCCTTATAAAGGAACCACAAACAACACTCCCCACCAACACACACAGGACAAACCACTCCTTTATAAACAGAGAGCAACCTCCCCCTTCCCTTCTAGCACAGATGACGTTACCTAGTTGGGTCACGAAACGTCTGACAGTGAAATGGCCAAGCTCAGAGAAGCACCAAGGACCCCCCACAAGTTAAATTTGTCTCCGTTTGGTGTGTTGGTGTCTTGACAAAGCCTCAAGCTTGGATTGGGAACAGAACAAGCAATTCCAACCCCCCCAACCCCCAAACAACAAAAAGGATTTTAAGATCAACATGTCATGAGGAATCACCCAGTGGGCAAAACCAAGTGGGCCCTCACACCTCCCGGAGAAGACAAATCTTTTTTTATCAAGTTGCAAACTGAAACCAAGAGCTTTGGACAGGGTTGAGGGACTCATCCCTCACCGTTGGGACTTCCCAACCCCCAACCCCCCACCAACAGCTGCCGCTATACGTTGGATATCTTCTGGGCCTCTTTTGCCTGCCGGAGTCCATAAAGCCACTTAATGACCCGAGCATTGCGTTCGACGATGGAGATGCCGTACGGCATGCGTTCCGCTTGCCTGTCCTCCACGGTGATAGTGCTTCGCCGGGAGGGAGTCCCGGCCGAGCTGCTGGTGCTGACGCTGTGGAACTTGACGGACACAATGTCCGAGCTGGCTCGAGTGAACCGCTCCATCTCCATGTCTCCAACGTCCTCGGGATCCAAGCCGCAGTAGTTGAAGAAGCGTTCCAAGTCGGCCGTGGCCCGGGAGTATCGGTCACTCAAGTCCGATTTGGACCGGTGTAACAAGGTCTGACGTTTGGCGCTTTCGGTCTGCGGCTCTCCCCTTGGGCTCGGGCAGCGGAGAGGGGTGGCAGGCAGGTTTTTGGGGGGCGCAGGAGGGATTGGGAGCAGAGACAGTTGGATAACAGGGGGACCTCTAGCTGGTGACACCCCACAAGGCCGGACGTCCACTCGGCGGACAGCTACGGTGCTGGACGGCTTGGAAGATGCCGAACTTTGGGAGTGTTTGCTGATGTCGGTCGCGGCCTTGTTCTTAGGGGTGGAAGGCAGGCTCTCCAGATTCCGTCCATGGACCTTGGGGAGCCACGGACTGTCCGAAGGGCTCCCCTCTGGTTTGGGGAAGGCAAGTGGACTGTCGCAAAAATTGATCAGGTTGTTGAGGATTTCCAAGTTGAGGGACGATTTGGCCCCGCCGCCTTCTCCCCGCCGCCCCACTTGAGGGACCTTCCGATTGGGGGCGAACATTGCCCGCCTGACCCCGGGGGTGAAGAGTGGCTGCTTGAGCACCAACGGCCGGACAGGATTCTGTTTGGTGGTGGCCACTTGTTGGCTCTTGACGTACTTGGCTTTGTCCGCTTCCAGGCGTTCCACGGCGCTGAGCTTCCGGGAGACACTGGCCGGGGGCTGGCGAAAGTATTCAGGCCCCTTGTTGAGGATGCGGAAGGGCATGGCAGAGGTGAAGGGGGCCGTGGCCGTCACCGTGGGCATGCCACGGCTGGCTTGGAAGGTCTCCACTGGCATGGCGAGCTGATTTCCCCCCTCCACGAGACTTCTTGCGTGACAATTTCCTTCACACCCACCCCAGGGAAGGATTCACATGCCCTGGACTGGCTGGTCAGCTGTTGTCAAGCACTCTTATTGGTAGGGAAAGGCAGCTTTCCCAGACAGACAGGCAGCCTGCAGAGAGAAGGCAGAGAGATCAGGGCGCTTTCTCTCCTAGCGCAGCCCCAGGCTCTGCTAGCAGCTTTCCCAGACAGACGGCAGCCTGCAAAGGAGTCAAGGCAGAGAGATCGGCAGCTCACAATCTCTGTTGTCGGGGAAGGGCAGCTCTCCCAGACAGATGACAGCCTCTGGAGAGAAGGCAGAGAAATCAGGGGTTTCTCTCCTAGCGCAGCCCCAGGCTCTGCTAGCAGCTTTCCCAGACGGACAGCAGCCTGCCAAGGAGTCAAGGCAGAGAGACCGGCAGCTCACAATCTCTGTCGGCAGGGAAGGGCAGCTTTCCCAGACAGATGTCAGCTGCAAAGGAGAGAAGGCAGCGAGATCGGCAGCTCCCAGGCTCTGTTGATAGGGAAGGGCAGCTTTCCCTGACGGACCCGCAGCCTGCAAAGGAGAGAAGGCAGAGAAATCAGGGCTTTCCTTCCTAGCACAACCCCAGTCTCCGCGAGCTTTCCCAGGCGGACGGCAGCCTTGCAAAAGGAGAAGGTCTTCGGGGCTTTCTCTTCCCTCGACTGGCCTGGGCAGCGTCTGCAGACAAAGGCAGCAGCAACAGCAGCTGGGCGAGGAGGAGGAGGAGGAGGAGGAGGCGAAGAAGAAGGAGCGCCCGCTTGCCTATTTCAAGGGGCAGGCCCCGCCCACCCCTCTCTGTGGGAGGGGGGGGGGCTCCCGGCCAGCCAATCCACAGCGGCGGGGCCACTTCGAATTGCCAGCTCTGACCTATCATGAGGAGGCGGAGGAAGCCCGCGGGGGAGGACAGGAGGGGAGGGGAGGAGGAAGGATAGATTCATTGAATGAATGGAGCCCTCCCTTCTCCTCGCCCCCCCCCCCCCCCCTGGAGAAGCAGCGGAGAAAGACGGAGTGACATTCTCTGTCTGGTCCGCCCGGCGGCTGCAGCCCCCACTTGGGGGGAGGGGTTGGAGATAGGGAGGGTGGACCCCCCCCCCCTTGCTCATGTCCTCCTTCTGGTCCTCCTCCTCCTCTTAAGCCCTGGCATCACCTGAGCTCTTCCCACGTTACTCACCTGGCCGCACTCACACACAAAACCCTGGACTCAATTCCTGGGGGGGGGGGGGGGGGGGGAGAGATGGGGAGGGGGATGCTCCTCCTGGTCTTCCTCCTCTTCTTCCTCCCTGCTAGCCCCGCTCTTTTCCAGCACTGACAATGTTCCCTAGTTGGGTCATGAAACATCTGCAAGAAAGCAACCAAGCTCAGAGAGCCCCAAAGACCCCACAGTCCTCCTGCTCCTCCTCCTCCCTGCATCTCCACTGCCTTCCAGCATTGATGATGTTCCCTAGTTGGGTTATGAAATGTCTGCAAGAAAACTACCAGGCTCAGAGAGCATGGTTCTGTCCTCGTCCTCCTCCGTGCAAGTCCCACTGCTTTCTCACACTGACAACATTCCTCAGTTGGGTCAAGAAAAGCTATCATGTTAAGAAAACCCCACCAAGCTCAGAGAGCATCAAAGACCCTCAGAGACCCCTCAGGTCTTCCTCCTCCTCCTCCTCCTCCTCCTCCTCCTTGCAAGCTCCACTGCTTTCTAACACTAGTTGAAGAATGAAATGTTTTCAAGAAAACAACCAAATTCAGGGTGCATCAAAAATCCTAAAGTCCTCCTTCTCCTCTTCCTCCTCCTTCCAAACCCTGAGCTCACCTGCGCTCTTCCCACGTTACTCTCCTGGCCGCGCTCAAACACGCACGCACACGCACACACACAAACCCAGACTCAATTCCAGGGATTGGAGGGGGCTGGGAGGGTGTCAGGGGTCTTTCTCCCCACAAATCATTAAAAAAAAAGAATCAAAGGGCCGGGGGTCCCATCGCTGTTTAATACACCCCCCCCCTCATCATCAACGGCGAACCTGCGTCACGCGTGTCGTGGGAACGCCCCTCCCGGCTCAATAGAGAAGGAGCGGGTTCGGATGAGAGCCCAGCCCGCCGTGCCGCTTCCTCGTCCCAGGGAAGGTTTCTTTTCCTCCCCCCCCCCCCCCCCCCCAAAAAAAAGGCGGGAAGCGGGGAGAAAGGGAACAGATGAACAAGAGTTGGAAGGGACCTCGTAGGTCATCTAGTCCAACCCTCCCCCCTCCTCCCACTGCCCAAGCAGGTTTTATTCCTTGCAATGAGAAATGCAAGAAGAACCTCCGAGAAATTATCCACGGTCGGTCGGTCACCACCTATGCAGGAAGTCCTCGACTTATAACAGATTGGTTTAGTGACCATTCAAAGAATAATGGGCCAGAACAAAGGGATTTATGACCGTTTTTTTTCCCACGCTTATGACCGTTGCCACATCTATTAACTCCCCCATGTCTGGAAAGACCACTCGCCTCTCCATTGCCCGGTGGGGAGTGGGATTTCCACACACCCCTTCCCGATTTGGGTTGGGAGTTGGAGCTCATGGGGGGGGGGGAGAGGACGGGGGAGGGGGAGGGGAAAGCCTTTATGGGATGGAACCATCTCTGAAGAATGGGAATTCCTGGGTCGAATTGGAGGATACAGAATCCGGAGTTGAGGCTTTCGCTGGGAAACTCAAGAGTGGGGTTCACTAGGCAAAAAAATGGGCTGCCTTTTTTTATTTCTTGATATCGTGCCGTTTTTAAAATTATTATTTGCAAATAACTCGAGGTGAACAACCTAGTATTTTGTCCTCCTAACAACTACTATCCCTGTAACAACAACAGCAACAACAACCCTGTGAGGTGAGCTGGGCTGAGAGAGAGAGGGAGTGGCCTGAGAGCACCCAGCTGGCTTTCATGCCTAAGGTGGGAGTCGAACTCACCATCGCCTGGTGATTGGTTCAATGTCAGCACGCAGGCTTTTGTGCCTAAGGGGAGACTAGAATTCACTCTGTCTGTCTGTCATTATCTGTCTGTCTGTTCGTCCGTCCATCCATCCATCCATCTATCTATCTGTCTAATATCCATCTATATCTATCTAAAATCCATATCTCTCTCTCTCTCTCTCTCTCTCTCTCTCTCTCTCCTGTATACCTACCTACCTACTTATCTACCTAGCTACTTCTATCTCTCTACCTATATTTTAAAGTGAAATAATTTTTGAATTCATGTACATTTTCATGTGGATGTTAATCCTTTCCTAGGGCTTTTAGCCAACTCACCTTTTTACCGAATTAATCTGATTTCTGCACTTCCATAATTCATTGTGCCTTAAACTAGCACTGCAGGCTCAGCCACACAAACAAAAAGACAAACAAGACTAAGCAGGTTGTGCAATAACAGTATTATGTCACAACTGCTGTGAATCTGCTCTTGAAATGTTTTCAAGGTCGATCAGGATTTAAGTATAGTCTAATATTGCATTGTTGTTTCTAATGCTATTGTTTCCTTTTTTATGGCTAGCAGTGCTGATTGTCACTCTTGATTGGCAAATTAAATTTGCTTGGATTTCTAAGAGAAGCAACCTTGACATGAAAGATGCCCTAAAAGGATAGATTTTAGATATGATAAAAGAAATCTAAATATATAATTGGGTATTATAGAAAATCAATGCACAACAATGATTATTGAATTGTACTTTCCTTCTAATACCACTTTCTAATTCTTTAAAATGTTTTTCTCAACTTTGGCCACTTTTAAGATGAGTGGATTTCAACTCCCAAGATTACCCAGACAACATGACTGATTAATTAATTAATTAATTAATTAATCCAAGATTGAAAAATACTTGTATAGATACTGGCTATGTTCACCCAATGACACAAAACTTGGTTAGTTTTATTCTGTTACTTTTTCCTGGTACATGAGTATACAAAGCAAATTCAGCTTGTTTGGTCTCGTGGCTAAGGTGCTAGACTAGAAACCAGGACACGGTGAGTTGTAGTTCCACCTTACCATGAAACTGGTTGGGAGACTTTGGGCCAATCACCAGGAGATAGTGAGTTCTAGTCCTGCCTTGGGCATGAAAGCCAACTGAATGAACCAAATGAGCCTTTTTCTCAGTCTAACCTACCTCACAGGGTTGTGGTTGTGGAGAAAATAGGAAGAGGGAGTAATAGGTCTGTTTGCCACTTTAATTGACATACGAAAATAATAAAGGTGGGATAAAAATAAATAGATAAAAAAATAAAACAATTAAATAGCCTGTGCAGAAAATGAGTTTCTCCAGCACCCCGATGAAGTATGCCATTTGAACCTTTTCACGAGTTTCATTTTATAGTTTTAATATAGTTTTGTATGTTTTAACTTTCGAATGGGAGCCGCCCAGAGTTGGTTATAAAACAGGCAGCGGTATAAATGTTTCAATGAAATAAATACATACAATCTACGCAGCCAATGGAACTGCCAGCTTTTATAATGTTATTGAATTAATTCTTTCTCTGAGTTGGCACCTGGCAGGGTTGAGAAGATGATGAACAGGTTTTCTAAGAATATTTTTTTATTTCTTTATACAATCTTTGCAAAGTGGCCCTATTGTGAGACGAGGTGGAAAACCAGGCCAAGAAGTGACAAATAAAAAAAATATAAGGTAATAATAATCTATCTATCTATCTATCTATCTATCTATCTATCTATCTATCTATC
>BLBF01000069.1:3383151-3388151 GCA_015471245.1 Laticauda colubrina
GGGTACTTACATGTGTGCTGTTTAGCTTCCTTCGGGTATTATCCCACGTCATGGTAGTTGTGCTTATAAAGTTGTAGCAACGTTTCGGCAGAATCTCATCCGCCATCATCAGGCTTCCGTATTGGGTTCGTATGTGGGTCAGGCTATCACAGCCTTTGGTTTTAAATTTGAGGCTAGCCTACTGCTGTCCCAGGATACTGTTGTCCCAATCAGGATGAAGAAAAAACATCCTGGCACAGCAAAAGGCTAGCCTCAAATTTACAACCAACGGCTGTGATAGCCTGACCCACATACGAACTCAATACAGAAGCCTGATGATGGCAGATGAGATTCTGCTTAAACGTTCCTACAACTTTAAAAGCACTACAATAATGTGGGATAATACCCGAAGGAAGTTGAACAGCACATATATATATAAATTTATACTTTTTATTTGATCAACATAACTGCTTATTATTTTCTTAATTTTTAGAGGAGGTAAGCTTGTACCATGCATGAATGGAGGCCATTAGATTAATTTATAGGTTAGAATCAGAGGAGAGGGAGTAGAATAACACACATTAAATAGAAATTCCCAACCCTGAATAAACTCTGTGAATTATTATGTGCCTTGGTAGGGAAACTTCAGTCCATTTGAATATGCTTATTAAAATATAACCACTACTAAATGTTCATACCAAGGCAGTAATACATTTAAATGTGCTGGAATTCCTTTTTCATAATACCCAAGGATGACAATTAAAGTTTCTATTATTGTTGTTCTTATCATTCAAAATGGTTTATTAAAATAAGTGGGTGGTTTGCTAAATTAGCTATAATTGGACAGAAACCTCTGGAGTCTTTCTTTAGATCAGTGGGGATTTTTTTTAACCCCAGCAAATTTAAGATATGTGGACTTCAACTCCCAGAATTCCCCAGACGGCCTCGCTATTCAGCCATGATGGTCCTTAAAAAGCTCAACCCCCAAAACTGTCATCCTTTATTTTAGAATACAACAGAGATCTCCAACTTTGGCCGCTTTAAGACTTGTGGATTTCAATTCCCAGAATTCCTCAGCCGGTCATGCTGGCTGGGGAATTCTGGGAGTTGAAGTCCACAAATTTCAAAGTTGAAAAGTTTGGAGATCCTTAGAATAGAATAACAGAGTTGGAAGGGACCTTGGAGGTCTTCTAGTCCAACCCCCTGCTTAAGAACCCTACACTCAACTTAGATTTAATGACCGTTCAAAGTTACAACGGCACTGAAAAAAAGGCACTTGTGTCTATTTTTCCTCACTTACAACTGTTGTAGCATCCCCATGGCCATATCATCAAAATTCAGATGTTTGGTCATTGACTCATATTTATGATGGTTGCAGAGTCCCAGGGGTCACGCGATCCCCTTTTGCGACCTTCTGACCAGCAGAGTCAATGGGGAAGCCGGATTCACTTAACGACCTTGTCACTCACTGACCAGCTACAGTGATTCACTTCACAGCAGGGCCCCAGAAAGGTGGTAAAATGGGACAAAACAGTTCACTTTACACATTTCTCCCTTAGCCCCAATCATTTCAGAGCTCCATTGCGTGGTTGTAAGTTGAGGACTACCTGTAGTCACATCTGCTGGAACTGTGATGGCAAACCTATGACACGTGTGCCACAGGTGGCACGCAGAGCCATTTGTGTGGGCATGCGAGCCCCAAGCAAACTTACTTCACTGTGCATGCGTGCACCACCCAGCTGATTTTTGGCCCGTTTGAAGCCCTTTTTGGCTTCCCAGAGGCTTGAGGGAAGCCTCTGCAGCCTTTGCAGGCCAAAAAATAGGGCTGGTTCATCACTTCCTGTTCTGTATAACTTGGAAGGTTCCAAGTAGTTAAATCTGATCGGCCAAAAAGGCCGATTCATTAGGAACCAATCCAAGATGCCGCTCAAAGGCGGCAAGATTAAATGAGTGTCATTGGCTACAAGCCGGCAGGCAAGCCTCTATATAAAGGGCTGCCGCGGCTTGAGCCAATGTTCCGTTACTGTTGCTGTTCACCGAAGAAAGAGTTGTTAATTGGAACCCGGTCTCTCGCGCTTCTTTTCCAGATGGAACACTGGTGACGAGGGTGGGATCGTCCTGAAGTGTAGACCGAGCACGCGGCGAGAGAACCAACCACGCTAGACGAGATGGCTGGTAATAACGTGCCGCCCACACCGTTTAACCCCTATGAGGAAGATTGGGAGTCTTATATTGATCGCTTCCTGATGTTTCTGGAGAGCAATGAAATGGAAGACATTTCCGATCAGCGAAAGAGGGCTGTCTTCCTAACACATTGCGGGCCAGCCGTATTTAAGATGGCGAAGGCATTGGCGAAGCCCAGAGACATGAAACAGATGACCTGGTCTGAGCTTAACCGAATGCTGAAAGCTCACTACGCGCCGGTTGTCTCAAACCTCATCAAGAGACATGAATTTTATAAGAGAGACCAGAGGGAAGACGAAACCATTGCTGATTTCGTGGCAGGTCTGCGCCATATTGGAGGATCCTGTGAATTCCAAAATATGGACGAGATTGTGTCATGTTAGGTCTTAAGGACTCTACCCTACAAAGCAAACACTTAAACAGACCTAACATAACGGTGTCAGAGGCAATTGCGGAGGCAACTGCCGCAGAAGCCGCAAAGAATTCAGTGGCCACAATGAAGATGATGAATGCCAGTGCTGATACAACAACCTCTCCAAAAGAAAGAAACTCCGGTGGAGGAAGGAAGCAAGCTGCCACAACCACACACCACGAAGACCTAGACGAATCAGCAGACACTGATGAAAATGACGATGAGGTCCACCCTCTTTACGCAAACCAAAAGAGGCGCGAAAAGAAGAAAAATTGGCGGGAATGCGCTGGTTGCGGTGGAAGCCATCCCTGAGCCAAGTGCAGGTTCCTTGAGGCTATCTGTCGAGCTTGCAAAAAGAGGGGACATATTAGAAGAGTATGCCGAAATCGAAGAAACAGTAGCCCTAGCAGATGCAGTAATTCCCTACCAAGAACTGACTTGAGGCAAGCTGACAGAAAATGGGAGCGCAGTAAGGGAACCAGCAACCGAGAAAACACACATCAGACTGTCACTATAGGAAGCGCACAGACGGAAAGCGGGAAAAAAGTCAGAATTGTAGTGTCCATTGAAGGAAGCCCTTGTGAGATGGAGGTCGACTCAGGATCTTTTCTATCGATGGTGTTGTGGAACACAATTAGACGTCTGATTCCAAACATCAGACAAAATGAACTCAAAAAACAAAAATTAATTCTCAAAGATTTTCAGGGAAATAGGATTCCCGTGGTAGGACTGGGGCACTTCAAAATGACTTACAAACAACACGCTGAAGTCCTACCATTGACCATAGTCGACCGAGACTGTCCCAGCCTTCTGGGCATTGAGTGGTTCGCGCCATTGGGCATCGGGATGATTGGAGTGAGCCGAATAGTCGTGAGCGATTGGGAAGAGAACCTGCTACACGAATTCCAGGATGTCTTTGACGGAACTCTAGGCAGGTACCAGGGAACCCCAATATTCTTTAGCCTAGATCCCCAAATAGCACCGAGAAGACTAAAAGCCAGATGGGTCCCTTTTGCATTAAAACCCAAAATTGATGAGCAATTAAATAAATTGATTGCACAAGGGGTCATAGAACCAATTGACCATGCCAGGTGGGAGACTCCAATAGTAACACCTGTAAAACCAGATGGGTCTGTGCGCATCTGTGGAGATTACAAGGCTACCCTGAACCATGCGTTACAGCAAAGCGCATACCCAGTACCAGTTGTGCAGCACTGACTGCACTCACTTGGGAGAGGAAAATTTTTTGCTAAACTCGATTTGGCCCAGGCGTATCAGCAACTTCCAGTAGACCCCTTAACAGCTGAGGCACAAACAATAGTAACACATAGAGGGGCGTTCAAATGTAACAGACTTCAATTCGGAGTGAGCGTTGCTCCAGGCGTCTTCCAAAAGCCTCATGGAATGCCTATTAAACGGAATAAAAGGGGTCGTTCCATATTTTGATGACGTCCTAATTTCAGCAAAAAGCGTGACCCAATTAGAAGCTAGACTAAGGGAAGTGCTAATGAAATTCAGAGAATCCGGCCTTAAAATTAAGAAAGAAAAATGCTGCCTGGCCACTGACCGTGTCGAATTTTTAGGATATTTGATTGACGAACAAGGTATTCACCCAACAGAAAAAAAAAGTCAAAGCAATTAAAGACACACCCAGACCTAGAAATAAAACGGACTTACAGGCATTCTTAGGTCTGATCAATTTTTATAATGTATTCCTCCCCCACAAAGCAACGATAGCAGAACCATTGCACCGGTTGCTAGATAAAAAAACTGTCTGGACTTGGGGTCACAAAGAACAAAGAGCCTTTCAAAATATAAAAGATTTGTTAACCTCAGACACCGGTCTTATTCAGTTTAGTAATACTCTACCCTTGACGGTCACCTGCGACGCCTCACCATTTGGAGTCAGTACTATCCTGAGCCAACAATTACCTGACGGGAGAGAGGCACCCGTTGCTTTTTATTCTAAAACGCTCTCCAAAGCGGAACGCAACTATAGCCAACTAGACAGAGAAGCCCTGGTAATTGTCGCCGGAGTAAAACGCTTTCATGAATACCTATATGGTAGAACATTCTCCATTGTGACTGACCATGAACCATTACTAGGGATTTTGGCTGGGGATAAACCCACACCGAACATTCTATTCCCACGAATGACTAGGCGGTCAGAATTCCTGGCCACCTATTCATATACATTGCTGCATCGACCCAGGAAACAAATCGCCCATGCGGACGCATTAAGCCGAACACCTTTACCAATCTTAGAGGATGACCCGGCTCCAGCCACCGCCACTCTACAACAAGAAACCTGCCCTGAACTTCCATTGACTGCGGATGATGTTGCCAGAGCCACGGCAAAAGACTCATTGACTGCCTGCATTTTGACTTGGGTAGGTAAAGGCTGGCCGGAAGGCCAGAATACTGA
>BLBF01000069.1:3393151-3396186 GCA_015471245.1 Laticauda colubrina
ATGGCCGGGGAAACCTCAAAAGTTTTACGCAAGAAAAAGTAGAGTTGCTCCATGGGAAAGTTGCCTGCTCTTTAGAAGTTTGAGGTCCAGTAAAAATGTATAGGGGGGAGGTTGATCCCCAAAACAGTGGGAGCAGGTTGAACCCCAAAATAAAGGCATTCTTTTTACCTGGTTTGCCAAGAAGCCGAGATCGGCAGAGCAGGAACCAGCCAGCTGCGGCTTCCTTCTTTCCCAGCAATAACCGTTTTGCTCCTGTGCAGGCGGGTATTAAATTTACCAGCTGACCTGGAGGCTCAGGTAACCAGGTTGCACAACTTCCTGTTTACCTGGGCAATTCTCTTTCCTGTGCATATTTTTTTTTTTTTTTTTTTGCACACCAGACAGACTCAGTGCAAAGTTACAATTCTGAGCTGCCTGTGTCTCAGATCTGAATGGAAAGAAGGTGCCCTCTTTGGATTCCTCTTGGGTGCAAAATATGCACGCACACAAACACAAATATACGCAAACAAACATGGGCCCTTGGTGTTCTCTGAGCTTGATTGCGGTGGTTATTATTATTGTTTTTTTGCAGATGTTTCATGATCCAATTAGGGAACATCATCAGTGCTAGAAGGGAGTGAGGTTTGTGGGGTGGAGGAGGAGGAGGAGGAAGAAGAGGAGGAGGAGGACAAAACAAGAAGCTGGACTCTCCATCTGTTGAATTTCTGCATGCTTGTCTGCCAGATTGCTGCCAAAGGCCCATTCTGGGAGGCTAAAGAGTTTTAATCAAGAAATAATAGAGTCATTCAGCCTGCTTTTTTGGGGTCCCTCTCTTTACAGGTTGAGACCTAGCAGAAATGTATAGGGGGGCTGACCCCAGAAATGGGGGGGGGAGTTTGAACCTCAAAGCAGTTTTGCAAAGAAGCTGAGATCATGGTGGAATCCTGCATCCCATGTTGATCACCATGTTACGAAAATTTCTTCTTACTTTCACGTTGCTTCTCTCCTTGATTAGTTTCCATCCATTGTTTCTTGTCCCGCCTTCTGGTGCTTTGGAAAATAGCTTGACCCCTCCCACCCCTCTTCTTTGGGGCAGCCCCTGAGATATTGGAAGATTGCTATCATGTCTCCCCTAGTACCTTCTTTTCATTAAACTACTGTAGATGTTCTGTATGGAACTTGGTAGGTTCCAAGTACTTCATTCTGATTGGCCGAAAAGGCCACTTACGGATTGGTTCGCTAGGAACAAATCCGGGAAGCCGCCAAACGGCGGGAAGAATTAAATAATTGTCATTGGCCACAAGCTGGCAGGCTAGCCGCTATATAAAGGGCTGCCGCGGCTTGGGCCAGGTTCCGTTTCTTTACCTAGCGGTTTGAAATAAAGAGTTGTTGTTTGGAACCTGGTCTCCCGCGCTTCTTTCTGGATGGAACAGTAGACATACCCAATTCCTGCAATCGTTTTTTGTATGTTTTAGCCTCCAGTCCCCAAGTCATCCTGGTTGCTCTTCTCTGAACTTTTTCTAGAGTCTCAACATCTTTTTTTACATTGTGGCAACCAAAACTGAATGCAGCATTCCAAGTGTGGTCTTACCCAGGCTAGAAAATAGAGTAAGAAATTAAAGGATATTGTATTAATAACGATATACTAAAATTGATTATTTTTGAATAAGCTTTAATATGAATATAATTTAGTAAGATTTGGAATTTGCCTTTAAGGATAGTTTGAAATCAAAATAAAAACTTAGTGACAATGTTATAATGATATAAGAGGATATATAATGTTGACTATAATATAATATGAATGTAAACTCAATAAGAAATTGTATACTAATATTATTATATGGACAAGATACAGTATATGTACCCAACCTACATACTGTACAGTTGAAAGATGGTTGTATTTGTTGTTTTTGTTATAAAAATAACAAAAAAGTAAAAAAAAATCTCTTTCTTTGACTTTGAAGGACCCTCGAATAAGTTCCCCCTTCCTCTTGGATTGTCTCCCCCCTCCCATCCCTATTGCCTCTGAACCCCCATCCTTCCTGCTGCACAAAAGACCTATTTTATGCCAGTCTGCCAAGCAGGGTGGCTTGGTGATGGATGCCAAGGAAGATCTGGGGCCAGGCCAGGGACGCCAGAACAAGGAATGGCTTGCATCCCTGCTGGAACCTCCGGGGGGGATTATTGCAGCTGGGCAAGAATTTATTTTTTTTTTTTTGGGGGGGGGGGGAGGTTCTGCAATGGAGACACACACACCCTTCCAAAATATTCATACCCTGCCAACTAAGGCCAGGTGGATTTTCTGGTTGAAAAGCACCATTCAGAGCTCAACTAAACGCCAGACAAGAAATACTGAGTCTCAATAGCCCCCCTCCTCCACCCCCTGCCCTTCGCCCCTCGCCAGCAGCTGTTCTGGGGTCTGTAAGTGAGCGAGACACAAATTGAGATATAGAGGAATTAATTTGCACATTCCTGAACACAAGTTTCAGACTGGGGTTGTGTAACCACTCACTATTTAAGTCTTATGACAATTCCCTAGATTTCCCCAGACCTTTTTTCGTTGTTATATTTTGTTGTCAATTCAAAACTTTAAAATTTATTCTCATTATTTTTTTTTTATTTTGTTTAAATTAAGATTATCCTAATATAATACCTGTCGGACCGTTTGCAGTATGACTACTATTAGGAGACAACCAGGAGTAAAAATGCAGCACAGAGAGGCTTACATATTTAACAGTGGTAAAATACAAGTCATATACAGAAATATATGTGGTAGGCAAATATCTGACAAGCAATTGATCTTCTTAACTCTACACCAAAGGTGTTCAAACTTGGAAAGTTTAAAATTTGTGGACTTCTACTCCCAGAATTCCTGAGCTAACATGACTAGAGGAGGAATTCTGAAAATTGAAGTCCAAAAGTCTGAAGAGTCAAGTTTGTCAAGTTTGAAGAGCCCTAATTTACAGTATCTATCTCCATCTCTGTCTGTCTGTCTATCTGTCTATCTATCTATCTATCTATCTATCTATCTATCTATCTATCTATCTATCTATCTA
>BLBF01000069.1:3413211-3433166 GCA_015471245.1 Laticauda colubrina
ATAGATAGATAGATAGATAGATAGATAGATAGATAGATAGATAGATAGATAGATAGAAAGAATTCTCTATTGGCCAAGTGTGATTGGACACACAAGGAATTTGTCTTGGTGCAAATGCTCTCAATATACATAAAAGGAAATATACATTTGTCAAGAGTCAAGAATCATAAGGTTAAACTCTTAATAATAGTCATAGGGTACAAGAAGCAATCCAATCGTACCAGGAAACAGTCCATATAAATTATAAGGATACAAGTGACAAAGTTACAGTCATACAGTCACAAGTGGGAGGGGATGGGTGATAAGGAGTGATGATAAGATTAATAGTAATAGTAATGCAGACTTAGTAATTTGACTGTAAGGTTGACAGTCTTATGGGAATTATTTGTTTAGAAGAGTAATGGCGTTTGGGAAAAACACTCCTTGTGTCTCATTGTTCTGGTGTGCAGGGCTCTATAAAACATTGTTTTGAGGGTAGAAGTTGAAACAGTTTATGTCCAGGATGTGAGGAGTCTGTAAATATTTTCACAGCCCACATTTTGACTCATAGAGGGTACAGGTCCTCCGTGGAAGGCAGGTGGGTATTAATTGTTTTTTTTTTCTGCAGTCCTAATTATCCTCTGAAGTCTATGTCTGTCCTGTTAGGTTGCAGAACCAAACCAGACAGTTATACACAGGGGTGGGATTCAAATTTTTAACAACCGGTTTTGTGGGCATGGCTTAGGTGGTGGGTGTGGCTTGGTGATCATGTGACTGAGTGAACATGGCTTGGTGGTCATGTTATCAGCTGGGTATGGCCAACTCAATATCACTCACATCAAGGCACGCATCTCCTCACCTGGCCTCTCATGACTGTGGGGATGCTGCAACAGTCGTAAGTGTGAAAAAGGGTCATAAGTCACTTTTTTCAGTGCCGTTGTAACTTTGAATGGTCCCTCCACACAAGCAAAGTACCACCAAAGGAGGAGGAAAAAAAACTCCAGAGAAGTTCCTGAGACAGGAAGTCTAGTCCTGCCAAGAATGTAATAAGGTTTAACAGAGAGGCAGTTTCCGCAAGCAACACCAGAATGTTTCCTTCCTGCCTTCCTTACAGGATTAGCCCAGTAATTTCTTCTAACAACCGGTTCTCCCAACTGCTCAGAACGTTAACAACCGGTTCTAGCAAATAGGTGCAAAGTGGTAGAATCCCACCCTTGGTTATAGAGGTGCAGATGACAGACTCTATCATTCCTGGACTGGATCAGCAGCTCCTTGGGCAGTTCGAGCTTTCTGAGTTGGCGCAGGAAGAACATTCTTTGCTGTGCTTTTTTGATGATGTTTTGTAGCTATCTTAATGGCAGGAATTCATTTAACAACAGTGGCAAGGAAGGTCATAACATGGGACCAAATTCACTTAACAACTGCCTCACTTAACAAGAGAAATTTTGGGCTCAGCTGTGTAAGTCAAGGACTAACTGTTCAATATTATCGGCAGTAGGAGTTAACTCTCAGTCATCAAATTAATGCTCTCAGACAGATTTAAATGGAGGGTGTTGCTTTACTCACTCTGGCTCAAATGGAACTACAGGTCATCCTGGACTTAAAACCATTCGTTCAGAGATCATTCAAAGTTAAAACCACATTTAAAAAGTGACTGACAAGCAGTTCTCACAGTTAAAATAACTATAGACCCCTGTGGGCATGTGATCAAAATTCGGGTGCTTGGAAGCCACCATATAGTTTAGTTTAGTTTACTTTACTGTCATTGCACCTTCTACAACAAAATTAAATGCCATCTTCAGTGTACATTCCTCTTTTGCCTATAGAACCAGCTATGACCCCTACATGACCCTAAAGAAATCTGACAATAGCCAATAGAATACATATTCTTGCACAGGAATAGGAAGCTCAAGTTCAAAGCGCACAAGAAGGCATAAATATCCCTCACTCTCAACTCCATGTGGTCACCTGCACCAGAACCATGTGCTTGGTAGTTCTGCTTCATCAATAAACCATCTTTCCAATCCTTCATGTTTCCAGTGTCTTTCTCCCAGCATGGGGAACTGAACCAGATGGATATTTCTTCCCACACCAAAAAAGGTGGTAAAATTGAGTACAACTCACTTAACTGACATGCATTATAACAGAAATTCTGGTTCCACGGCCACCCAAAGTCACTTTGTAAAGGAGATAAGCAGCATAAAAAGTTAATAAATAAATTGTGGTTGTAAGTTGAGGACTGCCTGTAGATAGTTTGCATTTTGGAGAGCTCTAGAAATCCACCTTAATCTTAGCAACATGTGTATTTATGTGAGGGTGAGCAATGCCCCATGTGTGAATATGTCATTGTGCATGTTAGAAATTCCATTTTATACATAGCACCACACAGCAAGCAAAGGGCACAGTCACCATGTGCTTAACTGCTTTACTGCTAAACTATAACAAGAAACAGGTAACTCTACTTGGATCAAAAGAGAATAGAGTACATACCATGGAGCCAAACTTGTAAACATTGTCATCTACTGGCTGAATACTATTGTAGTTATTTCATAAACAGAATGTATTCTCACAATTCAATGATATGATTTATCATGTTTTTTTTATTCACATCATTTGCATGCTGACACCACAGCATGCAGGACATAGTCACGGCTTGTCCTGGATGCTTATCGCTCTGGCACATGGTACAGACAAAGCAATCCTCTCAAGCTCAGCACCTTTAGTGTGGGACCTTAAATGAACCCAGCCATTGTAATCAGCTCACTGTAACCAATTTGCACAGCTTATGACACAACCAAATTGCTTGGCTCCGTCTACAAAAGGATCTGACCTTGTTATGATGAAACTCTTAGGACATTAAAGGAGGGCAAAAACAGGCCTATTTCTGGCTTCCAGAGAGCCTCCAGAGCCCAGGGAAGTGGAAAATGGGCCCTCCACAGCCCATTTTCACTCCCAGGATGGTGCAGGAGGCTGACTAGGCCACGCCCACCATGGCTATGCCTACCCAGAAATTGGGCAGATAACTGGTTGTTAAATTATTTGAAGCCCATCACTGCTTTGGCATCTATTTATTGGAAAAAAATAATCTTTCCCCCAGAATTCAATTCAGTTGAATCCCAGTTTTCCCCCAGAATTCAATTCAGAATATAGGTGGAAGGGATCTGGGAGGTCTTCTAGTCCAACCCCTTACTCAAGCAGGAGATCCTATAACATTTCAGACAAGTGACTGTTCAATCTCTTCTTAGAAACCTTCAGTGATGGAGCACCCACGGTTTCTGAAGGCAAGCTGTTCCACTGCTTCATAGTTCTCACTGTTAGGAAGCTTCTTAATTCCAGGTCGCTTTTTGTCGGAAGAAAAATCTGGTCGGGTTCCAAGCAAGGAGTAAAGGTGCTGGAAATAAAATGGACACTGGCTATAAGGAAAAGAGGTCTCTGTTTATTTGGTTTCCAGAAACTTCAGTGACAGCAGCAATGTTCCTGGAGTGGCTGGCCAAATGGTTGAGTGAGTGGATGCACCTTTATAGAGTTCTAATTGAGATGCTCCAGGAGGGTTGTGCAATGTAGTGAACCTTGTGACTTTTGCTATTTTAATGGCGGTGGGTTAATCCTATAATGTCCTAAAGGTCATGTCCTGTCCGTGGAATTGGGGAAATGGGGGGATGTAGATTTTAGGTGTCTTTGTTTCTTTAGTTTTAATACCTCTAGGAGCAAGGCTGAAGGCATTTTGTTTATGAACAGGTTGATCTGGATTTCTTAATGGGCACAAAATATCTGTCTCTAAAGACTTAAGGCATCTGCTGGAGTCCATTTCCTGTAGCAGGAAGACCTAGGGCTGCTTTCTGCCTTTAAGGGCATGTTTCTCTATTTCTCCTTTGGGGAAATATAATATTCTGCCTCTTTTAATGGTCCGTAGAGATTCTCTGTCCTCCAAGTAACACGGAGGACAACCGGTCCTCCACGGTTGTCCCAAAGGTGCTTTTTTCAAGAGGCAACTGGACTTCCTCGTTTTTCTTTGAAGACATTTTGCTTCCATTCCAGCTTCTTCAGCTCAGACCGGATGGTGGGGAACAGAAGGATTTATACTCCTTGCAGACAGCTGGTCATTTGCATCCTTTTAGAGTGTGTGCCTCTTTCAATATTAAAGAATATTTTAATTGGAGGGGGGTTTCCTACATTCTCCCCTTCATTAGTTTTCCATCCATTGTTTCTTGTCCTGCCTTCTGGTGCTTTGGAAAATAAGTTGACTCCCCCCTCTTCTTGGTGGCAGCACCTCAAATATCAGAAGGCTTCAAAACAGGTTGTAAGGACCAGCCTCTCCCCTCTTCAAAAAATAAGTATATAGAAAACATTGTATTTCAAAAGGAATCTTTTTATTGAAGGGAAGGAAAAGCAAGTCCAAATTCAAAGCAGGATCTGAGGTCCCTCAGGGCATGCTATTAGGATAAAGGGGAATTAGAATTAGAAACCCCTCCCAACAATGCAATGTGGATCCCACCAATCCACAGGTGGGAATATGTTATTTTACCAGCGTCTCTGAGAAAGCAGATGAGGAAAGTTTCCCAGGATTACCTTCCAGCCGCTGCAATCCACATGGCCCCTTCTCCCCTTGCATCTCCCCAAGAGGTGAGAAATTTCCAGGCATTGGTGGGATTCAAATCTTTTAACAACCGGTTCTGTGGCTATGGCTAGGTAGGCATGGCCATGTGACTGGGTGGGCATGGCTTCTTTTTTTTTTTTGGTAGCATCCACCTTTGTGCTCCATTTTTTGGCCTCCTAGGCCTCAGGGAAGCCTCCTGGGGGGTGTTTTTGCTCCCAGAAAGCTTCCCTGAGGCCCAGGAAGGCAAATAAAACCAGAGGAAAGGTGTGTGGGGGGGTGCAGCTCCCCCACCCCCACGTGCCCCTTTTTGCCTTCTGAGCCTCATGGAAGCCTCCAGAGTGAAGCAGTAATCCTAGCACAGCTGATCGTCGGAACATCTGATCGTTGGGAGGAAAAAAACTGAAATACCTTAAGGAGTGACTGGGCAGGGGAGAATTCAGTCAGTGATGTGGGGCATGTGCACAATGTCATGCATGCGCGATAAGGACTGACTGGGTGGGGAGGGGAGGGGCGGGCAGAGAGGGCCGGGGCCAGCCAGGGGTGCAATTTGCCAGTTCTCCGAACTGCGCAGAATCGTAACAACCGGTTCTATAGAACCGGTCTGAACCGGTAGAATCCCACCCCCTGTTTTCAGGCATCCGAGGCACCAGGCAACAGTTATAAATCATGTAAAAGGTTAATCAAGAGGCAATGTAAGAAATAGGATATTTAGGATACACAGAGAGGAAAAGAATTAAACGTATCAAATCCACCCACCCGCCCCTGCCTTTCTTCCATCGAAGAATGGCAGATACATGATCTGACACAGGTCATCTATGCTCCATGCAACCTGTTAAGGATGTGACAGGAGATCATATCTAACTTCCCGGATCGTCACTGGGTTGAAATAATAAACCCCCTGTGAGCCTCTTGTTGCAAATGAAGCAATTGGGTTGTTTTTTGCCTTTTTTCTCCTGAGAAAATGTAACCTGCCCATAAATCTTGAAGCCAAAAGCACCTTTGGACATGAATCAGCAAAGCGGCAGCTTCCTGGGCTTAAGATACCTGAGGCCAGGTGTGTTTCTCGTTTTCCTGCCTTGTTCTGGCTCTTTCTTTTTGTTGATTCGTTTTTTTGGGAGGGAGGCTATGCCTGTAGACTTCTGGGAAGAAGGAGGGGGACTTCTGAGCATGTGCAAAATGGCAAGGCTCAGTTTGGATGCTTTGCGCTTGCTGAATGAGTAACATCAAAACAAGGAAGTCCTTTAGACATCTGGACAAAAATAAAGTTTGTGGCTTACCTGGACTTGGAAGGAAGGCCCAGGGGCATTCAGAAATATGCATGGAGCTACCTTTGCTGTTTCTTCCTTTGTATACAGGCAGTCCTCAACTTATAACCACAACTGAGCTCCAAACATCCATTGTTAAGACTCGCCAGAGTTTTGTGAAGTGAATCGGTTGTTAAGTGAGTAACACAGTAGTTAAGTGAATCCATTCCCCATTTGCTTGTCAGAAGGTCACAAAAAGACCTTGGGACATTGCATCATAAATATAAGTCAGTTGCCAAGCGCCCAAATTTGGCATATGTGACCATGAGGATGCTGCAACGGCCACATGTGTGAAAAACGGTCATACCTAAGACACCTATTTTAGTGCCATTGTAACTTTGAAGGGTACACATAGTCCCCAACTTACAACAGTTCATCTAATGACCATTCAAAGTTACAATGGCTCTGAGAAAAAGGGACTTATGACTGTTTCTCACACTTACGACCATTCCGGCATAGTCCTGTGATTAAAATTCAGGCGCTTGGCAACTGACTCATATTTACGATGGTCGCAGTGTCCCGTGGTCATGTGATCCAAATTAGTGACCTTATGACCATTTTTCACACTTATGACCATAGCAACATCCTCATTATCCTGTGATTTATATTCAGAAGCTTGACAATGAATTCGCATTTATAACAATTCCAATGTCCCAGGGTCATATAATCCCCTTTTGCGACCTTCTGACAAGCAATGGGAGAAGCCAGATTCAATTAACAACCAGATTACCAACTCAATAACTTCAAGAACTCACTTAACAACCCCTGGCGAGAAAATGGAATGAAATGCACTTAACCAATGTCTTGATTAAGCCCCTGTCACACTGCACCAACGGATGGAAAGAGGATGTAAAACGGAGAGAAGCACTTGCCATCCATTGGTTAACGCGATGCTTCCATTCTGTACTCACTGAATCCGTTTTTCATCCTCTCTATCCGTCCAGCATCCGTCGACTGAGGTTCCATCCGCTCAAAAAGTTTTGAGCTGCACAAAACTTTTTGAGCGGAAAATGTATCCAACGCATCCGTTCTGCATCCGCAACGCATACAGGGGACATCCGTTCTACATCCGTTCTACATCTGTCATCATCCGTTACACATCCGCTATATCCGCTAGGTATCCGCTGCACATCCGCGCAACTCAAATCCGCTCCAGCGGAAAACGGACACAGGGAGGAAGCGAAACGGACGTGGAACGGACGCGCAGCATTAGTAGCACGGACGGAGAAAGGATGAAAGCGGATGCAGCTCGCAAACAAAGCATTTAAAATGGAAAAAACGTTCGCCGAGGGGACCTATCTCGGATATTAAGGATGTCTAGAGGATGCCTAGAGGATGCAAAGGGACACATAGTGGAAAACCTGTATTGCCTATAAAAAGGGGGAGCAACTCATCTGGATCTCACTTTCAGATCAGAAGCCCTGCTGTGCAGACCTCTGCAACCTTCATCTGCCTCTTGCTCTTCCACAGCATCCAGTCATGTCCACCGTGGATAGTAACAAAGTCCTTTTGGCAGCCACCATCGTTCTGCAACAGTGCAAAGGCATCTACAGACTCTGTGAACTCTACTACGGGAAGAAAAAGAGGCGGCCAAGAAGCGTCTGGGTCCAAAGATGGATCGGGAGAAGAGCAGAGTACGGACTGTACAACAAGCTGATGGTGGAGCTGAGGAACAAAGACCTTCGTGCATTCCAGAACTTCATGAGGATGCCTCCAGCCATGTTTGACGAAGTTGTGCAGCGCCTGACACCCAGGTTGACCAAGCAGAGCACCTACAGGAGCATGCAGCACGGCTGCAGGGTGCCACACAACACCATCAGCATTGTGGTCAAAGAAGTGGTGCAGGCCATCATCGAAGAATACAAGGAGGAGCTCCTCCAGTGCCCCTCCACTGAAGAAGGCTGGAAGAAAGTTGCAGAGCAGTGGTATCAGAAGTGGAACTTCCCCCACACCGTTGGAGCCATAGATGGGAAGCACATGGCCTGCAAAACTCCAGCCAAGTCGGGGTCCACTTATTTCAACTACAAGGGCTTCTTCAGCATCATCCTCTTCGCCATGGTCGATGCTGACTACAAGTTCATGTACATCGATGCTTCAGGCAACGGCTCATCTTCGGATGCCCAGGTATACAATGCCAGTCATCTCAAGGAGGGGCTGGAATGCAACCTCATTGTGGGCTTCCCAGATCCAGACCCCCTGCCCAACGACACACAAGATGTGGCCTACTTCATCGTGGGGGATGACACCTTCTCCCTCAGAACCTACCTCATGAAGCCCTACAGTTCCAGATGCCTCACCCGTGAAGAGAGGATCTTCAACTACAGGCTGTCCAGGGCAAGGCGGGTGGTGGAGAACGCCTTTGGCATCCTGGCCAGCAGGTTCCAGGTACTTCTCACCATCATGCAGCATCGCCCAGAGACTGTGAGGAGCATCGTGGAAGGATGCTGCATCCTGCAAAATCTCATGCGCACCCGCTACCCAGTCTTGCAGAACAGGCTCCCGGACCTCCAACAAGGCAATGGGGACATGGAGCCTGGGGAATGGAGGGTAGGGTGAAACCTGATAGACACTGTGGATGTGCAAGGCCACAACAGAGCTTCACGTGAAGGGAAGTAGCAGCGCAACCTCCTGAGACACTGGTGCAACTCCCCAGCTGGAGCAGTGGAGTGGCAAGACAGGATGATAGATGATTAATGGATGCTTCCTTCAGCCTGTCTCATCACACTGATGAGATTGGGCCATGTATGTTGGGTGGGCCTACAATGAACAGGGCATTTAATAAAGAGTTGTGCTTGTGTTGACATGTGTGGATGAATGATTACATTAGTATTGATAATAAAGGGCCATAGGTGTGGCACCTGGGAGGGTGGACCATACAGTCCCACTATGCTTGCACTGGAGGTTTATCTATCCCACAGTTATTACCCATCCCAAAGGTATCCCTGCCATCCCACAGCTATTACCCATCCCAAAGGTATCCCTGCCCATCCCACTGCTTTCTTAACCCATCCCACAAGCATACAAAGGCTTAAACCATTTTTAAAAGTTTCCACCAAGACTTTATTGACAAAAATAAATGAAGCAAGTGTATGAAGCAAAGATAAACTTTATTAACAACAAGCTGTAAAAGAAAAATGACCCAAGTGAAGTGTCCAAAGCAAAAATAAAGTCAACAGGTAGCCACCCAGTCTCTGGCACTCTTCTCAGTCAGTCTGAGGCATTCCCATCATCTCAGGGGTGAAGGGTCCAGTTGCTGTGGAGGTGGCTGCTGCTGGAGTGCCTGTCTGAGGCACCATTGGGGTGCCTGGCCCCGAGAGGACAACAGGGGACAGTGTGTTGAGGAAGCTCTCAGAGAGCTGGCTCAGCCCCATGATGTTGAGAGCCCCTTGCTCCATGACATGGGGTGTCAGCCCCAATACCGATGATAGATGTTCTGAGGCCGGGCTTGGCTGTGGGGTGGAGGAAGGAGCAGTGTAGTGGGGCTGTCTGGTCTGCAGCTGGGTGAGGACTGGTGTGGGTGGCATCGGTGGCATGGCTGGCATCGGTGGCGTGGGTGGCATTGGTGGCATCAGTGGCACCAGTGGCGTACGATGTACCTGTGCCTGGACTGGGAAGGGCTGCCTCTGTTGCTGGACCTCCTGGTAGCCTTGGTAAGTGAGGACCTGTGGAAAGCCTTGGAAGGGCAGTGACATCACCTGGGGTGGAGGAGCAGGCCTGGACTGGGTGGGAGCAGTTTCAGCTTGGTCTGGAGGGTTGTGAAGAAGATCGGTGATCCTGTCCTTCACCACCTGGTACTGTGTTTCTGACATGTTCATGAGGGTCTGGTTGACGTAGGTGAGGAAGGGCTTGCAGTTGGAGGATGGGACGTCAGTGTACCAGCTGAGAGAGGAGATCTACGCTGCTTCTGATGGTGTCTCTTATCTCCAGCAGGACAGTGTGGCTCTGCCCCTCTGGTCTGCCTCTCTGCCTTTCGGTGGAGGTAGAACTGCGGGTGGATGCGGGTTGGGCTGTGGTGGAAGTGTCCTCTCCTTGCTCCCACTGCGTCAGGGGGTCCTCCACGTGCTCCACCACGGGGAGTGCAGCTGTCGGGGGGGTCTCCATTGTGGGACGCTCCACAGACACCTGCCTGGACACAGGAGCTGACTCTTGGCCAGAAGAGGACTGGCTCTCAGCAGGCTGCCTGAGAGAGAGGGTTGTGAGAGGGGCTACTCCTCGGTGGCGGATCTCACCCTCCAAGAAGCTGCACTTGGCCATCACGTAGGTCTCTTGGTCCGTCAGCTTGACCGCGGCCTGGCCAGATTTCTTGAGGTGCAGCTTCCCGTACCAGGTGTGCATGTGCTTCCACCAGCTGAGGAGCACCTCCGAAGTGTAGCCCAGGCTCTCCACCTTCTCCCTCCAAGCAGCCTGCTTCCTCTTGGTGTCTTGATAGAGTCTGTGTCCCTTCTGCCAAAGATATTCATTCTCCCTCAGCCACTCCAGCACCTCCTCCTCATGTTCCTCTTCTATGGTGTATTGCCTCCTCTCCCGTTCATGCATCTGCCTCTTCCTCCCTTTGGGAGGGCCATATGGGCCCTCATCAGAAGGGCTTCGAGGTTGTAGGGGCTGCTTCTCCACACCACCACCACCAGCAGCAGCAGCAACAACAACAGTTGCAGCAAAAGCAGGACCAGCAGGACCAGCAGGACCTGCAGCACCAGCAGGACCAGGAGCAGGACGAGGAGCACCAGCAGGACCAGCAGGACCAGGAGCACCAGCAGGACCAGGAGCACCAGCAGGACCAGGAGCAGCGCCAGCAGAGTAAGCACCAGCAGGACCAGCAGGACCAGGAGCAGTGCCAGCAGAGTAAGCACCAGCAGAAGAACCAGCACCAGGAGCAGTGCCAGCAGAGTAAGCACCAGCAAAAGCACCACCACCAGGAGCAGCACCAGCAGAAGCCCCAGCACCAGAAGATTGAGGCTGGGCAGCAGAAGCCCCAGCAGAAGCAGAGTCAGGGCCAGGGGGTGGGAGGGTGGCCCTGTCCCTCTTGCCAGGGTTGGCAGCAGATGGCAGAGGCTTCCGTTTCTTCCCCATGGTTGTTGGGTTGCTGGCTGGCTGGCTGGCTGGCTGGAGAGCTGTGTCTGGCAGCAGGTCTTTCCTCAGAATGGTGACCTGCTTGGGAGCTGCTTCCCTTTATATCCGTGGGGCTGACGCAATGCAACCTCCCCGCATGCGCAGTGAACGCTTTTTATCTGCTAGGCATCCGCTAGGCATCCGCTAGGCATCCTCTAGGCTTCCGCTCTGCATCCACTTCATCCACTCGGCATCCGCTCTGCATCCGCTCTTTCCATTCTGCGTCCGCTTTGCTGCGGTCCCCCAGAAGCCTTGCGGATGTGCCATCCGCTTCCATCCGCTAGGCTTCCGTGGAGCATCCGCTTTCCATCCGCCCTGCATCCTCCCCCCATCCATTCCTTTCCGTGTTGTCCGCTCTGGTTATGCAAATTCGGGGCACTTTTGAGAGCGGATAACAACGGATGGAACATTTTCTCATCCGCTGTGTCCTTTTTACAAACATTTTGCATCCGTCGGCCAGTGTGACAGGGCCTTTAGAAAAGGAAATGTTGGGCTCAGTTGTGTTTGCAAGTCCAACCATTGCCTGTACGAAGCAAACAGTTGTAAGTTGAGGCCATTTCTTATTTTTTATTGCACTTGGCTCTGGATGCCAGCCGAGGCCCCTGCCACGGCCGTCCCTCGATTATCCAGGAGATGCAGCCATTGGTCAGAAATTCAGATGAACACAGTTGGAAGGGACCTTGGAGGTCATCTAGTCCTACCCCACACCCAAGCAGGAGACCCTACACAATTTCTAACAAATGGCAGTCCAATCTCTTCTTAAAAGCCTCCAGGGATGAAGCTTCCACAACTTCCAAGGGCAACTTCTGTTCCATCAGTTGATTGTTCTCCCTGTCAGAAAATTCCTCATTTCCAGGTTGAATCTCTCAATCGGTTTCCATCCATTGTTCCTTGTCTGGCCTTCAGGTGCTTTGGAAAATAGCTTGACTCCCTTCCTCCTCCTCTCTGTGGCAGCCCCTCAAATACTGGAAGATGCTCCCCTGTCTCCCCTGGTCCTTCTCTTCCCTAGACTAGCCAGGCCTGGTTCCTGTAACCATTCATCGTATGTTTCAGCTTCCAGTCCCCTCATCCTCCTGGTTGCTCTTCTCTACTTTTTCGAGAGTCTCAACATCTTTTTTATACTCTGGTGACCAAAACTGGATGCAGGACTCTAGGTGTGGTCTTACTAAGGCTTTTTAGAGTGGTATTAGTACATCCCTTGATCTTGGTTGTATCCCTCTGTTAATGCAATTTAGGATTGCATGAGCTTTTTTGGCTGCTGATGCACATGGCTGGCTCATATTTAGCTGGTTGTCCACTAAGACTCCGAGATTCCTCTCCCAGTTCCTGCTATTGAGCTTGGTTTCACCCAGTCTATATGTGTCCTTTGGGTTTTTCTTGCCTAAGTGTAGGACTTTACTTTTCTCTACACTGAATTTCATTTTGTTAGATTATTTGCAACCCTGGAAAAATAAGGAGAAGAAGGGAAAAAAGAGGGGATGTAATGTAATGGGAGAAAAAAAAGGAAAAAGGCACCAATTCCACACTCTCTTTGGCACAGTCAAAGGTGACACCATTACAACTACAACTTTTTGCTTTTACACAACAGTATGTCCAGACCATTTCCATAACAATAAGCTCATCTAGTTTTTTAAAAAAAAAACAGAATCAAGGTTTTCTATTTGGGTTTTTTTTTCTCTCTCAGGACAAACACAAAATCTGGAAGCCATTTCTCAAACCAGAGACAAAATTAAATATAATCTCTTATTTCAGGTCAAAGAAACATTTTTTTTTTAACCCTCTCAGCTTCCTTCGCTGTGCGGGGAATAATAGATCGTTTGGTCTCCTGTTTTCAAATCTAATCCATAATATTTTACCAACTGTTTTTTTTTTTTTTCCTTTCTATTTTATACTTCGATGCACTAATAAAAAGTTTCAACATGGAACTGACAACCGATATGGTCCTTGGTTGGTGCCATGGAGCATCTTGGTTAGGGATGCAATTTGCATCTGATTTTATTGCCAATTCAGAGGGTCAAGTTGAACGCTGTAAAGGCAATTCCCCTGGGGAAGGAGAGAGGACTTTGACTGCCAGGTGGCAGGAGGACAAAAGAGGACCTCAGCCTGTCCCCCATCTAGCCAAGCGAGCCAGCCCCTTCCAGGATTTTACTGCCAGCCATGGGGAGGGGGCAAAAGGGGCTTGGGGGGGGGAGGTGGAGGAGGAAGAGAGAGAAAATGAGCAAAGCCAGCCCAACTGTGCTTAGCTGCGGACAAAAGGAGGACTCGTCAAAGGATCCCTGGACCATGCAAAGAGAAACTTCCATCTGTCGCATCCGGGTATCCTGCGGTGGTCAGCGGAGAGCATGGGCAGTCCTGGCTTTGACCCTTAACCTGACTGTGATGATCCAAAGGGGCCTGGCACAAAGGCAACACAGTCAAATAAGCAAGAGGAGTCCCTTTATTATCTCCAATTTTGCCCCCAATGTCCAGGTTACCTTCAGTTGGAGAAAAACTCTCCCAGGAACAAACTTAAAGTGGAGGAAATTCAGTCCGAAAACAAAGTACATACAATCTGTAACTAAAAATCCAAACAAACCACATTGCAGTAATTAACTTGACAGGCAGGAGAAGGAATTGCAGGCTTGAAAGCCCAGCAAAACACAGAGTTGGGAAGACACAAGGAACACAGATGAGCCTTGATACCAGATAATTCACAATTTTCTCCCAACAACTTGCTGTGCACAGCTTCCCTTTTTAAACACATGTTCTCAGCTGCAGCTAATGAAGGGAATCAGGGCCCTTTTCCTCCCCTGTAAGCCACGCAACTCACGTTGCTCCCTTCTCCGTTCCTCCCTGCGTGCCCTAGGAAGAAGAGGGGGTTGGCCTGGGTCTTCCTCTGAATTCCCTCTCCCTTGTTCTACCTCTTCCCTGCTCTGCCCAACCGGCCTTTGCCCTTCCCCAGTTTCCTTCATAGCCAACGGAGCCACACTCCCACTCCCTGTCAGCTGCTCGGACTCCCCCTCCAAATCAGATTCCGACAGGGGCATGACACTGACAAAGTTGCTGTAGGTAGGTCTGCTGGTCCAAGAAGGGAACAAGATCTGGAGGAATGACAGAATAATAGAGAAGGAAGGGACCTTGGAGGTCATCTAGTCTATCCCACCCACCCCCTATCCAAGCAGGAGACCCTACACCCGTGATGGCGAACCTTTGGCACGTGAACCCCTTCAGTGGGCACATGCCATCACCAGCTGCTTGTCAGGTTTCTGTCGTGCTGGCCAGCTGGTCTTCACAGGTGCTGGAGCACCAGAAAAATGGCCCCCAAATGGCCCAAAACCGCCCCCCAAACACCCAAAAATGACCAAAAACCAGGCTGGTCTTCGGTTTCCCAGTGCTCCAGCACGCGCACACCCATGCATGCCCATGCCTGGACATTCCCAGGAGTGGGATTCAAAAATCCCAGCAACTGGTACGCTGCCTGGTTGCTGGGTGGGCGTGGCCATGGTGGGTGTGGCCTTCCAGAATTTCCAGAGGGGTGTGTGTTTTTTTTCCTTCCCAGAGCCTCCACGCAGATCCTGCAGTGAAAATAGGCCATGTTGAGATTCCTGGGAGGGAAGGGGCGAGGTGGGCAGGGCCAGCCGGTCGGTTCAAATATCAGTTAGGCGAACTAGATGCAAATTGAACATCTAGTTTGCCCAAACCGGTCCGAACCAGTAGAATCCCACCCCTGAGCATTCCAGTTTGGACACTCAGTGCCGAAAAGGTTCACCATCACGACCTTATACCATTGCTGACCAATGACAGTCCAGTCTCTTCTTGAAAGCCTCCAGGGATGAAGCTCCCACAACTTCTAAAGGCAACTTCTGTTCCAGGGGTTGATTGTTCTCACTGGCAGGAAAATTTCTCCCTATTTCTAGGTTGAATCTCTCCTTGATAACAGAATAACAGTGTTGGAAGGGACCTTGGAGGTCATCTAGTCCAACCCCCTGCTCGAGCAGGAGACCCTACGAAATCCATCCTTTCTAGCTGGGGAACTCTTGAGCTGGTCCATCCTTGCAGGTTGGGGAATTCTGGAAGTTGAAGTCCACCCATCTTAAAGCTGTTAAGGTTTATCTATCTATCTATCTATCTATCTATCTATCTATCTATCTATCTATCTATCTATCTATCCATCCATCCATCCATCCATCCATCTATCTATCTATCTATCTATCTATCTATTTATTTATTTTTGTCAATCAATTATAAGATAACAGGTGTAAGTATAAACACAGTTATGAATACATGAAATGGATACATATAAGAAAAATAAAAGAAACAAGAGGACAGGGACGGTAGGCATGATTGGTGCGCTTATGCACACCCCCTACAGACCTCTTAGGAAGGGGGTGAGGTCAATAGTAGACAGTCTAAGGTTAAAGTTTTTGGGGTTTGGGGAAGAAAGTACAGAGCCAGGTAGAGTATGCCAGATATTGACCACTCTGTGGCTGAAGTCGTATTTTCTGCAATCAAGTTTGGTTCGGTTTACCTTGAGTTTGTATCTATTGCTTGCTCTTGTGTTGTTATGGTTGAAGCTGAAGTATTCATTGACAGGCAGGACATTGCAGTAGATAATTTTATGTAGTATATTTAAATCGGACTGAAGGCAGCGTAGTTCTAGGTTATCTAGGACTAAAAGTCTGGTGGCATAAGGTCTTCTGCAACAAGTAGAGGAGTGGAGAACTCTTCTTGTAGTTTTTTTTATTTATTTTGGTTTTGGTTTTGGTGAAGAAATATTGCTCCAGGGCCTGACTTCCCAAACGGAACAACCTCCAGATTTCTCAATCTGAATTCTCAGTTCCCTCAGCAAAACCCGTTCTGCAAGTTGAAGTCCCCTCATCCAGAAGATGTCCACCTAGGAGAAAGCAGGAGAATCCGGATTCAAACAGGACCTGATTACCAAATTCTTGGATGGTTCAGCTTGACCTATGAGAATAAGGTAAAAGTAAAGGTTCCCCTCGTACGTACTTGCTAGTCGTTTCCGGCTCTAGGAGGCGGTATTCATCTCCGTTACAAAGCCGAAGAGCCAGCGCTGTCTGAAGACGTCTCCGTGGTCAGGTGGCCGGCATGACTAAACACCGAGGGCTCATGGAATGCCGTTTTACCTTCCCACCAAAGGTGGTCCCTATTTTTCTACTTGCATTTTTTGTTTTTTTACAACTGCTTGGTGGGCAGAAGCTGGGACAAGGAATGGGAACTAACTCCGTGACATGACACTAGGGATTTGAACCGCCGAACTGCGGACCTTTCTGATTGACAAGCTCAGTGTCTTAGCCACTGAGCCACCGCGTCCCTTCCTGTGAGAATAGGAAGGAGATTAATCCTCCTGTTCTTGTATTAAGCTCTTATGTGGGGAACTCAAACAATGCAATAATATGACACCAAACTTGTCTTGAGATAGCCAGCAGAAACAACCTCATTCTCCAAGGTGAGAATTCTCCATTTGCCTCCTTGGAAATTTGCAAACCCTGAGATGGAATTGACCCACCAAGTGAAATTGACAGTCAGATGAAAGAAAAGAGTATGGCGAATTTTTATTTCTACTGGGAAACCATTACAGATAGTCCTGGATTTACGACAATTGAGCCCAAAGTTTTCACTGATAAGCAAGACACTTCTGAACTGAGCTTTGCCTCATTTTATGACCTTCCTGGCCACTGTTGTTCAGTGAATCACCACAGTTCTCAGGTTAATCCCACGGTTGTTAAGTGAATCTGATTTTCCCCATTGACTTTGCTCACCAGAAGGTCACAAAAGGGGAATCACATGATTCCAAGACACTGCAACGGTCGTAAAGGCAAAGCGCGCATGTGCATAGAACCAATAGGAAAAAATTTGGAAACCACCACTGAACGGTTGTAAGTGTGAGAAAGGGCAATAGGATATTTCTTCACTGCTGTTGTAACTTTGAGTGGTCATTCAATAAACAATTATGAGTTGGGGTCTCTTTGCATTGGACTTTTTGCAAGAAACTGAAAGAAAATCTGATTTGAGGAACGGGTGATTAATACTGTCAACTCAAAAATATTTCTCTGGTCTTTTTAGTTGCCAGCAGAAAGGGAGTGGGGGAAAGCAGTGCATTCCTTAAATGCCTCAGATAATCACCTTGGCAGCTGAAGCTGTTGGTATGCAAGATTATGACTGGAGAGCATGATTGATGACTCTTGGCTATGGCTGTGTCCCATTGGAGAATATACATCCAGGGTCACGGGGGAAATGAATGGTGTATTTTAGTGTCGGCTGGACCCAGTTAATGTCAACATGGCCATTCCTAATGAAACAATTTCTCTTATTCTGAGAGATGCGGATAGAAACTTACAATTTGAATGGGGGTGGATTTGTTGGAGCCCTGACAAAATTATTATCAATATCAAACCTGCTGTCAACTAAAAAGATACACCTTTGGTCTTTTTAGCTGCCAGAAAAAGGGAGTGGGGGAAAACAAGGCATTCCTTAAGTGCCTAGATAATCGCCTTGGCAGCCCAAAGTTGTTGGAGCACAAGAATCTTACTGGAGAGCACGATTGATGACTCTTGGCTATGGATGCGTCCCATTGGAGAATATACATCCAGGGTCAAGGGGGAAATGAATGATGTATCTCAGAATCGGCTACATCCAGGTAGCACTGCTGTGTTCACTCCTAATAAATCTTTTTTTAAACTGAGCGATGTGGCTAGAGACTCATGATTTAAATGGGGGTGGATGCTAGAGCTGTGACAAATACAGGGAGTCCTTGACTTACGACAGTTCATTTAGTGACTGTTAAATGTTACAACGGCACTGAAACAAAAGTGACTTATGGCCATTTTTCTCACCATCGACTGTTGCAGCATCTCCCGCGATTATGTGATCAAAATTCAGACTCTTGGAAACTGACTCAGGTTTATGACGGTTGTAGCATCCCCAGATGTGATCTCCTCTTGCGACCTTCTGACGACCAAAATTCAAGGGGGAAGGCAGATTCACTTAACAACGATGTTACTAACTTAACACATGCAATGATTGGCTTGACAACGGTGGCCGGAAAAGTCACAAAATAGGGCCAAAACTGACTCCGCAGATATTTCACTTAGAGACCTTAAATTCCAGGCTCCATTGTCTATTGTAACTGGAGGACTACCTGGATAAGATGAGATTAGCAAAAGAACAGGGACCAATGGTAACTTTAGAGTAAGAATCTGATGAATTGTTTTACATATATCGGGATCAAAGAAAGTCAGAAGTCTTTCTTTTGCTACCCTGTTTCCCCAAAAATATGACCTATCCAGAAAATAAGTCCTAACTTGATTTTTTTACACGTGCACCCAATATAAGCCCTACCTCCAAAATAAGCCCTAATTAAGATCCCACCCAGAGTGGACGGGTAAAAATTAAGTTAGGGTGGGAAGGGGTGGTGGTGGAGCTGCCCTACTACTTACCTTTGGGCAGTTGTAGCCAGGCCTCACACCCCCCGACATCTGCCTGGCCGGCCCATTTCTTCTGCAGCCGGCAAGGCTGGCACGGCTTTCCTGAAGGCCTCTGGAGCTGAGAACAAAGCTCTGGATCGATCCTAAACTTTTGTTATCACCTGCAGGAAAGCCTTGCCGGCTGCAGAAGAAGAAGTTCCTGAAGGCCTCTGAGAGGAAAAGGAGGCCAGGGGCAACGCACACAACAGAAGTTAGTCAGTGGATGACGTTCCCCCAAAATAAGACCTGGTGGCTATTTTGGTGGCAAAAAAAATATATAAGACAGGGTCTTATTTTTGGGGAAACACAGTCCCAATTTTTTCTCCATTTTTCTGCATCTTTATTTCCGTTCCCTTTTGTGCTGTTTTCAATTTCCACTTATTTTTTTTAAAATTTCTGTTCCTTTCTCACTTCCCCTTGCCATCATTTTGGAAATTATAAAGTCTTGTCCTTATGGTCCTCAACTTGCAAGAGTTCTTTGAGTGACCGTTCAAAGTTACGATGTCCCTGGAAAAAAGGGACTTGTGGCCGTTTTTCACCCTAAAAGGCCCTTGCAAGCACCGCCACATGCTCACCTGGTTTCCATTAGGATACTTGACCACTGACTCGTAGTTATGATGGTCGGGGGCCCGGGGGTCATGTGATCACCAATTTTGTGACCTTCTGACAAGCAAACTCAATGGACGGAAGCCAGATTCACTTTATCAACCGTATGACTGATTTAAAGACGACAGGGATTCACTTAACAGACGTGTCAAGGGAAGTTGTAAAATGGGGCAAAGCTCACTTAGCAAATGTCTCACTTAGCAACATAAAGGTTGGCCTCAGTTGTGGCCGTAAGACGAGGACTATCTGAATATAGCTCTCGATATCCTATCCCCTTTGCAGCCGCTCCCGCAGATTCCCCTGGTCAGCTCTTGCAGCTAATTTGACCGGGCTGGATGTACTTTTTGCCTTTAAGATAACAACTAATGCAGAATGAGAGTGAGGAAGGCTGCATTCCTGGAGAGTGAGTGTGGTTGGGTCTTCTGGCAGGTGATTCAGCAAGACGTCTCTGTGCAAATGGGGAATTCACCTACCTTGCACAAGTGCAGCAAGAAAACACCCCCCTAACCTCTCCCCCCCCCAGGCCCCATCGTTGGAGGGGGGAAGAATTATATATACTCTGTGTTTGTGTATTTCTATCTATCTATCTATCTATCTATCTATCTATCTATCTATCTATCTATCTATCTATCTATCTATCTATCTGATCTATTTATCTATCTATCTGTCATCTCTCATCTCTCTCTCTCTCTCTTCTATTATCTATCTTGCTCTCTTTCTGTCTTTATCTATCTATTTGTTTCTCTCTCTCCCTTCTCTGTCTCTCTCCTCTATCTATTACCTATTGATAGTCTCTCTTGCTTTCTCTTTGTCTGTCTCTCTCTCTCTTGTTCTCTCTCTCTTATCTATCATCTATCTATCTATCTATCTATCTATCTATCTATCTATCTATCTATC
>BLBF01000069.1:3433176-3447529 GCA_015471245.1 Laticauda colubrina
CTATCTATCTATCTATCTATCTATCTATCTATCTATCTATCTATCTATCATCTCTCTTGCTCTCTTTGTCTGTCTCTCTATCTCTGTCTCTCTCTATTTCTCTCTCTCTCTTCTGTCTATCATCTATCTATTGTCTCTCTTGCTTTCTCTATCTTTATCTGTCTCTCTTTCTCTTGCTGTCTCTCGCTTTTGCTCTCTGTCTCATCTATCTATCTATCTATCTATCTATCTATCTATCTATCTATCTATCTATCTATCTAACATTTCTCCTGCTCTCTTTCTGTCTCTCTCTCTGTCTCTGTCTCTATCTCTCTCTTTATCTATCTGTTTCTCTCTCTCTCTTCTGTCTATCATCTATCTATCTATTGTCTCTCTTGCTTTCTCTTTCTGTCTTTATCTGTCTCTCTCTCTCTCTTGCTGTCTCTCTCTCTCTGTCTCTCTCTCCTCTATCTATCTATCCAGTCACTTTGCTGAAATGGTATAGGATCTCCTGCCTGAGGAGGGGGTTGCCCTAGAAGCCCTCCCTCCAATGTCCCTTCCAGGTCATTCTATTCTAACATTCTAATTTTCACAACCTTCTCCTTGATCTTTGTGGCTTCTAAATAAATAAATATTGTTGAAATAGGGATGAAAACCTCAGGTCTACCAAGGGGAACCTTGGACTTTCCCCCTTGCTGCAGGAACATCCTTGAGGAAGAGGCTGGGGGTGCATGGAATTCCCGGTTTCTTCAACCCCGTTGATAACGTCTTTTCTTATCTGGATATTTTCAAGGAGAGCTTAGAAGCAGCTGCCTTGTGTTTATGACCCTTCGGAGGTTTTGGTGAAGACAAAGATCAAAAAGAATCACAGAATACAGGGAGTCCTTGACTGACAAACACAACTGAACCCAACGTTTATGCTGCTAAGTAAAACATGTGTTGAGTGAGCTTTTGCCCCATTTTATGACTTTTCTTGCCACCATTAAGTGAATCCCTGTAGAGATTAGGTTAGAATCCTGGGCTTTTAAAATGAATCAGGCTTCCCCATCAACTTTGCTCGCCCGGGATGCTGCATTCGTCATAAATAGGGATCACTTACCAAGCATCTGAATTTTGATCATGGGACCCATTAGGGTGCTACAATGGCCGTAAGCAGGAGTGAGATTTTACAGGTTCGCACCTATTCGCTAGAACTGGTTGTTAACCTTCCAAGCAGTTTGGAGAACCAGTTATTAGAAGAAATTACTGGGCTAATCCTGTAAGGAAGGCAGGAAGGAAACATTCTGGTGTTGCTTACAGAAACTGCCTCTCCGTTAACCCTGATTACATTCTTGGCAGGACTGGACTTCCTGTCTCAGGAACTTCTCTGGAGTTTTTTTCCCTCCTTTGCTGGTACTTTGTTTGTGTGGAGGGACCATTCAAAGTTACAACGGCACTGAAAAAAGTGACTTATGACCCTTTTTCACACTTACGACTATTGCAGCATCCCCACAGTCATGAGAGGCCAGGCGAGGAGATGCGTGCCTCGATGTGAGTGATGTTGAGTTGGCCACGCCCAGCCAGTCACATGACCACCAAGCCATGTCTACCCAGTCACATGACCACCAAGCCACGCCCATCACCTAAGCCATGCCCACAGAACTGGTTGTTAAAAAATTTGAATCCTACCCCTGGTCATAAGTGTGAAAAATTTTTATTTTTTTTCAGTGATTGTAACTTTGAATGATCACTCAATGAACTGTTGTAAGTTCAGGACTACCTGTAACAGAGATGAAAGGGACCTTCTAGTTCGACTCCCTGTTTAAGCAGGAAACCCTATAACTATTCCAGACAAATGGCTGCCCAGTCTCTTTTTGAAAACCTCCAGTGTTCGAGACCCACAACTTCTAGTGGCAAGCAGTCTCACTGGTTAAACTGTTCTCACTGTCACGAAATTTCTCCTTAGTCCCAAGCTGCTTCTCTCCTTGATTAGTTTCCATCTATTGCTTCTTGTCCCTGCCTTTCAGGGGCTTTGGAGAATAAGCCAGGGGTGAGCTTTAAAAAATAAAAATAAAAAGATGTATCAGGCACATTTTATTACATGTGGTGGACTTGCAATGCTGCAAAAAAATTATTGCTTCTTGTCCTGCCTTCAGGTGCTTTGGAGACTTACCTGACTCCCTCTTCTTTGGGGCAGCCCCTGAGATATTGGACGACTGCTGTCATGTCATCCCCTAGTCCTTCTTTTCATCAAACTAGACTTACTCAGTTCCAGCAACTGTTCTTCAAATGCTTTAGCTTCCAATCCTTTAATCTTCTTTGTTGCTCTTCTTTCCAGAGTTTCAACATATTTTTTTTTACATCATGGCAACCAAAAGTTCAGCTTCTGTCCAAACTCACACAGATTTAAACCAGGGGTGGTCGTTTAACCTTGGCCATTTTAAGACCTGTGGACTTCAACTCCCAGAATTCTGGGCTGGATTTTAGACTTTTAGGTTGCAGGGATGGAGATATGTCTTTCGTGAGGGATTTTGCCCTCAAAAATGGAACAAGTGGTGGAATGGGAGGGGAAAGATTTAAGAAGAAAAAAGAAAATAGGTTGGGCGAGAAAGCATGTCAAGAGGGCAAAGGTGACTTATGGGGAAAGATAAAGGGAAGAAAGAGGAAGGGGTTGGAGAAGGAAAGGTGTCGCAAAGAGAAAAGAGGACACAGCACTCAGCCAGGTAAGACATGGGTATATAAAAATAGGTTTCCATTTATATGTGAGAAATAGCATGCTGCTGGTCAGAATTTGCACTGAATCAATCCATTAGGCTTTGTGGGATGGGTGAGTGGGGAAAATGCCTTAGTCCAAGATCTAGTTTTATATCTAATTTTGGTTGCCACGATGTAAGAAAGATGTTGAGGCTCTAGAAAGAGTGCAGAAAAGAGCAACCGAGAGGATTAGGGGACTGGAAGCTAAAACATATGAAGAATGGATGACTAGTTTAATGAAAAGGATTGGGGTGACATGACAGCAGGATTCCAGTATTTGAGGGGTTGCCCCAAAGAAGAGGAAGTCAAGCTATCCTGCAAAACACTTGAGGGTAGGACAGGAAACAAAGGGTGGAAACCAATCAAGGAGAGAAGCAACTTCGAACGAAGGAGACATTTCCTGATAGTTGGAACAATTAATCAGTGGAACAATTTGCCTTCAGAAGCTGTAAATGCTCCAACACTGAAAGTTTTAAAGAAGAGATTGGACAATCGTTTGTCTTTAAGTGGTGTAAGGTTTCCTGCCAAGCAGGTTGGGGGTTGGACTGGAAGACCTCCAAGGTCCCTGCCAACTCTGTTATTCTGTATCCAAGACATTGTGGTGGCTGCATGACTTCAAAACCCATAGCCGAATCAAGAAGCCACCAAAAATACTCCCACCAACACTGACAAGGCAAGCCCCTTGCCTTGTACATAAAGAAATAGCAAACTCCCCTCCCTTCTAGCCCTGATGAAGTTCCCTAGTTGGGTCATGAAAGGTCTACAAGAAAGCAAGCTCGGGGAGCACCAAGAACCTCACAGTCCTCCTCCTCCTCTTCCTCCTCCTCCTCATTTCCCCATTCCCTTCTAGCCAGGATGATGTTACCTAGTTGGGTCATGAAAGGTCTGCAAGAAAGTAACCAAGTCAAACAGCACTGAGGACCCTCAGACTCCTCCTTTTCCTCTTCCTCCTTCTCCTCCTCTTCCTTTTCCTCCTCCTTCTCTTCCTCCTCCTTTTCCTCTTCCTCCTCCTCCTCTTCCTCCTCCTCTTCCCACTCTTCCTCCTCCTCCTCCTCATCTCCCCACTCCCTTCTAGCCCTGATGATTTTGCCTAGTTGGCTCATGAAAGGTCTGCAAGAAAGCAATCAAGTTCCAAGCACCAAGGACCTCACAGTCCTCCTCCTCCCTCCCCTCCTCTTCCTCCTTCTCCTCTTCCTCCTCCTTCTCCTCCTCCTCCTCCTCATCTTCCCACTCCCTTTTAGCCCTGATGTGTCACCTAGTTGGGTCATGGAAGGTCTGCAAGAAAGCAACCAAGCACCAAAGACTGCACACTCTTCCTCCTCTTCCTTCTCCTCCTCTTCCTCCTCATCTCATCTCCTCCTCATGCCCTTCTAGCCCTGCTGATGTTACCTAGTTCGGTCGTGAAACATCTGCAAGAAAGCCACCAAGCTCAGAGAGCCCCCTCCCCAGTTCAACCTGAAGCTACAAATGTTCCCATCTGCCACTAATGTGTGATGCGCCCTAGGACGATCTGAAGGTGCGAAGACCCCAAAGATCGGTCTACCCAGGGGCAGAGGTGGGTAAGGGGGAAAAGAGCAGCACAGATGTTCCAGGCTTCTGATTCAATCTTGGGATGAATTTCAAGGTGCCGAGGAGCACAAAAGATACGTCCCAACCAGGGCTGGGTGGAGGGTCCCAGGCAGTTTTTCCCCCAATGGTTTGGGGCTCTGGAGGGCCAGAGGGGTCATCAGGAGGCAGACAAAAGGGGGCCATAAATCCATCTGGAAAGGCCTCCCACCTGTCACTGGACCCCCCCTCCTCCCTTCCCCTCCCCTCCCCGCCTCCCGCCCTACACATGCCGCCTGCTACCCTGTCAACATGGTGTCCCCCCAGCCCTTCTTTTGTGAGATCCCGCCTAATGATCTGTGGCAGCTGAGTTGTCGTGTGAGCCCGGCAACCCCCATCCCAAGATGCCCCAGGGACCTTTGGAGGCTGCAGATGGGCAGGAGAGTGATGCTCTGCCTCTGCTTCCTCCCGCTCTTCCTCTTTCTCTTCCTCTTTGCAAACCCCACTCCCTCCTAGCACTGATGATGTTCCCTAGTTGGGTCATGAAACGTCTGCAAGAAAACTGCCAAGCTCAGAGAGCACCAAGGACCCCACAGTCCTCTCTGCAAATACTCCTCCTTTCTAGCCCTGATGATGTTCCCTAGTTGGGTCACGAAAGGTCTGCAAGAAAGCCACCAAAGCGCGGAGAGCACCAAGGATCCCACAATCCTTCTCCTCCTCCTCTTCCTCTTCGCAAACCCTACTCCCTTCTACTGCTGATGTTACCTAGTTGGGGCATGAAACCTCTGCAAGGAAACCATGAAGCTCAGAGAGCACTAAGGACCCCACAGTCCTCCTCCTCTCCCTCCCTTTTTATTCTCCTCCCCTCCATTAAGCCCACTCCCTTCTATCACTGATGATGGTACCTCGTGGGTCATGAACATCTGCATGAAAACAAGTGAACTCGGAAAGCATCAAGGACCCCATCCTCCTCATCATGCTCCTCCTCCTCCTCTCCTTATTCCCCTTCCCTTCTAGCCCTGATGATGTTCCCTAGTTGGGTCATGAAACATCTGCAAGAAAACAACCAAGCTCAGAGCACCAAGGACCCCAACAGTCCTCCTTCTCTCCCCAAACCTCACTCCCTTCTACCACTGTTACCTAATTGGATCGTGAAATGTCTGCAAGGAAACCACCAAGCTCAGCAGCAAGAACCTCGTAGTCATCCTCCTCTTACTCCTTCTCCTCCTCCTCATCTTCCCACTCCCTTCTAGCCCTGATGTGTCACCGAGTTGGGTCATGAAAGGTCTACAAGAAAGCAACCAAGCTCAGACAGCACCAAGGACTCCACACTCCTCCTCCTCTTCCTCCTCCTCCTCCTCATCTCCCCATGCCCTTCTAGCCCTGATGATGTTCCCTAGTTGGATCATGAAACATCAGCAAGAAAACCACCAAGCTCAGGGAGCACCAGGGACCTCACAATCCTCCTCCTCCTCTCTGCATCCCCCACTGCCTTCTAGCTATGATGATGTTACCTAGTTGGGTAACGATACATCTACAAGAAAACAACCAAGTTCATAAAACAGCAAGAACCCTCCCCTCCTCCTCTTCCTCCAACCCCACTCCCTTCTTAACACTGATGATGTTACCGAGTTGGGTCACGAAAAGTCTGCAAGAAAACAACCAAGCTCAGACTACATCAAGGCCTGTGCAGAAAGAGAAATCCAGATAAGCAAGGATTAACATCAGACAAACCAACAAGCAGAACACAGTATCCTAATCAAGGAAGTACCAAGAAAAGGAAACACACACTCTTCCACCAACACTGCCAGGGCACACGACTGCATGTGAAAAAGGAGCAAATTCCACACTCCCTCGTGCACATGCTCTCTCTTTGCAACCCAGACAGACAATCAACCCCTACAGAACATGTCTTTTAACTCTGGATGTTAAAATGCGGTTTACAGATAATCAGAGTTGGAAGGGACCTTGTAGGTCATCTAGTCCAACCCCCACGCCCAAGCGGGAGACCCTACACCATTTCTGACAGATGGCAGTCCAGTTTCTTCTTGAAAGTCTCAAATGATGAAGCTCCCATAGCCTCTGAAGGCAAATTCTGTTGCATGGGTTGATTGTTCTCACTGTCAGACAGTTTCTCCTTATTTCCAGGTTGAATCTCTCTCCTTAATCAGTTTCCATCCATTATTTATTTTATTTATTTATTTGATTTGTCAATTGCTTACAAGATAATAGGTATAAGTATAAACATGAGGAAAAATACAGGAAATAGGTATGAAAAAATGGGGACAATAGGACAGGGACAGTAGGCACAACAGTGCACTTATGCAGGCCCCTTACAGACCTCTTGGGAACGGGGTGAGGTCAATCGTGGATAGTTTGAGGTTAAAGGAGTGGGGGTTAGAGGGTGTAACAACAGAGTCAGGTAGGGCATTCCAGGCATTCACACTTTGTTACTGAAGTTGTACTTTCTGCAATCAACTTTGGAGCAGTTAACATTGAGTTTGTATCGGTTGTGTGCTCTTATATTGCTGCGGTTGAAGCTGAAGTAGTCATTGACAGGTAGGACATTGTAGCAGATAATTTTGTGTATTTTATTCCTTGTCTGGCCTTCAGATGCCTTGGAGAATAGCTTGACCCCCTTCCTCCTCTCTGGGGGAGCCCCTCAAATATTGGAAGATGCTCTCCTGTCTCCCCTGGTTCTTCTCTTCCCTAGACCAGCCAGGCCCAGTTCCTGCAACCGTTCTTCACATGTTTTAATCTCCAGTCCCCTCATCATCCTGGTTGCTCTTCTCTGCACTTTTTCGAGAGTCTCAACATCTTTTTTATAGTGTGGTGACCAAAACTGGATGCAGTACTCTAGGTGTGGTCTTACTAAAGCCCCTGTCACACTGCACCAACGGATGGAAAGAGGATGTAAAATGGACAAAAAAGCTTGCCATCCGTTGGTTAATGCGATGTATCCGTTCTGTACTCACTGCCTCCATTTTGCTTCCTCTCAATCCGTCCAGCATCCGTTTATGGATGTTTCATCCGCACAGAAAGTTTTGAGCTGCTCAAAACTTTTGCGCGGAAAATGTATCCAATTCGTCCATTCTGCATCCGTTCTGCATCCGCTATATCCGCTAGGCATCCGCTGTGCATCCGTGCAACTCGCATCCGCTCGGACACAGGGAGGAAGCGGAACGGATGTAGAACGGATGCAGCACGGAAATAAAGCATGTAAAATGGAAAAAACGTTCGCAGAGGGGACCTATCTCGGATATTAAGGATGTCTAGAGGATGCCCAGAGGATGCAAAGGGACACCTAGGGGAAAACCTATGTTGCCTATAAAAAGGGGGAGCAACTCATCTGGATCTCACTTTCAGACCAGCAGCCCAGCGGTGCAGACCTCTGCAGCCTTCATCTGCCTCTTGCTCTTCCACAGCATCCAGTCATGTCAACCGTGGATCGTAACACAGTCCTTTTGGCAGCCACCATCCTTCTGCAACAGTGCGAAGCCATCTAAAGGCTCTGTGAAATCTACTATGGGAAGAAAAAGAGGTGGCCAAGAAGCGTCTGGGTCCGAAGATGGATCGGGAGAAGAGCAGAGAACGGACTGTACAACAAGCTGATGGTGGAGCTCAGGAATGAAGACCCTCGTACGTTCCAGAACTTCATGAGGATGCCTCCAGCCATGTCTGACAAAGTTGTGCAGCGCCTGACACCCAGGTTGACCAAGGCAAACACCAACGTCCGGCCCAGCCTGGAACCTGGGCTCAAGGTGAAGTTGACTCTGCGCCACCTGGCCTCAGGGACCACCTACAGGAGCATGCAGTACGGCTGGAGGTTGCCACACAACACCATCAGCAATGTGGTCAGAGAAGTGGTGCAGGCCATCATCGAAGAATACATGGAGGAGCTCCTACAGTACCCCTCCACTGAAGAAGGATGGAAGAAAGCTGCAGAGCAGTGGTATCAGAGGTGGAACTTCCCCCACACCGTTGGAGCCATAGATGGGAAGCACGTGGCCTGCAAAGCTCCAGCCAACTCGGGGTCCACTTATTTCAACTCCAAGGGCTTCTTCAGCATCGTCCTCTTCGCCATGGTCGATGCTGACTACAAGTTCATGTATATCGATGCTTCAGGCAACGGCTCATGTTCAGATGCCCAGATATACAACGCCAGTGACCTCAAGGAGGGGCTGGAACGCAACCTCATCATGGGCTTCCCAGATCCAGACCCCCTGCCCAACGACACGCAGATGTGCCCTACTTCATCGTGGGGGATGACGCCTTCTCCCTCAGAACCTACCTCATGAAGCCCTACACCTCCAGACGCCTCACCCGTGAAGAGAGGATCTTCAACTACAGGCTGTCCAGGGCAAGGCGGGTGGTGGAGAACGCCTTTGGTATCCTGGCCAACAGGTTCCAGGTACTTCTCACCACCATGCAGCATTGCCCAGAGACAGTGAGGAGGATCGTGGAAGCTTGCTGCATCCTGCACAATCTCATGCGCACCCGCTACCCAGTCTTGCAGAACAGGCTCCCGGACCTCCAACAAGGCAATGGGGACATGGAGCCTGGGGAATGGAGGCAAGGGCGAAACCTGATAGACACTGAGGATGTGCAAGGCCCCAACAGAGCTTCACGTGAACGGAAGAAGCAGCGCAACCTCCTGAAACACTGGTGCAACTCCCCAGCTGGAGCAGTGGAGTGGCAAGACAGGATGGTAGATGCTTAATGGATGCTTCCTTCAGTCTGTCTCATCACACGGATGAGACTGTGCCATGTATGTTGAGTGGCCCTACAATGAAGAGGGAATTTAATAAAGAGTTGTGTTTATGATGACATGTGTGGATAATTATTACAGTATTATTGATAATAAAGGGCTGTAGGTGTGGCACCTGGGAGGGTGGACCATACAGTCCCACTATGCTTGCACTGGAGGTTTATCTATCCCACAGCTATTACCCATTCCACAGGTATCCTAACCCATCCCAAAGCTATCCTTACCCATCCCACAAGCATGCAAAGGCTTAAACCATTTCTAAAAGTTTCCAGCAAGACTTTATTAAAAAAAAGAAATGAAGCAAGTGTGTGAATCAAAAATAGACTTTATTAACAACAAGCTATAACACAAAAATGAGTCTCTGGCACTCCTCTTGGTCACTCAGTCTCAGGGGTGAAGGGTGCAGGTGCTGTGGAGGTGGCTGGTGCTGGAGTGCTGGTCATCAGCTCCTCCAGAAGCAGAAGCAGCAGAGGCCCCAGCCCCAGAAGAGCGAGCCCGTGCTGCAGAAGCCCCAGCAGAACCAGAGTGAGGGCCAGGGGGTGGGAGGGTGGCCCTGTCCCTCTTGCCAGGGCTGGCAGCAGATGGCTGAGGCTTTCTGTTCTTCCCCATGGTTGTGGGGTTGCTGGCTGGCAGGGAGGCTGGCAGGAACCAAGGCTGGCAGGGAGGCTGGCAGGCAGGCAGGCACCAAGGCAGGCAGGCAGACATGAACCAAGGCTGGCAGCAAGGCTGGCAGGCAGGCAGACAGCAAGGCTTGCAAGCAAGCATTCAGGCAGGGCAGGCAAGGCTGTCAATCCGTCCGGCAGCAGGTCTTTCCTCTGAATGGTGACCTGCTTCCGAGCTGCTTCCGTTATATCCGCGGGGCTGACGCAATGCATTCTCCCCGCATGTGCAATTAACGCTCGGCATCCGTTAGGCTTCCGCTGTGCATCCGCTCTGCATCCGCTGTATCCGTTCTGCGTCCGCTTTGCTGAGGCCCCCCAGAAGCCTAGCGGACGTGCCATCCGCTCCCATCCGCTTCCATCCACTGGGCTTCCGTTCCGCATCTGCTTTGCATCCGCCCTGCGTCCTCCCCGCGTCTGTTCCTTTCCGTGTTATCCGCTCCGGTTATGCAAATTTTTGCCTCTTTTGAGAGCAGATAACAACGGATGGAACATTTTGCTCATCCGCTGTGTCCGTTTTGCATCCGTTGGGCAGTGTGACAGGGCCTTAAGGCTTCATAGAGTGGTAATTCGTACTTCACTTTTTTTCTGAGCTTCTTGAGTTTTTGAGCTTTGTCGGAGAGGCATCAGCTTGTGGGGTTTACACCCCCTTTCCCCTCTGATGGTCTAATTCCACTCACTCCTTGTTTTGAGAGGGAACAGACTGCGGAGTCCGGCATTCTATCCTTCCACCCAGGACACTGGTGGGCAGTGAGGTCACAATGGACTCCGTCATGGCCACAGGAATCAGGGCCACAAATGGGAGGCATCTGTGGGAGTGACCAACAAACAGTAGGGAATTTAAAAGGAAATTTGCTTGTTACAGAGTTGGAAGGGGCCTTGAAGGTCTTCTAGCCCAACCCCTTGCTCAAGCAGGAGACTGTATGCCATTCTGGACAAATGGCTGTCCATGTGTGGTTTCTTTGTTTTCCAAGAGGGGTCACTTCCCTTGCATATTCAACCCATGTGCCCATCATTGGGATGCGGAGCACATGCATGGTCAGGCCAGGTGGGCCTCCATCTGAAGGCAGGGAGGAGGAGGAGAGGAAACAGGAAAAGGGAGGAGGAAGAGGAAGAATAGGAGGAGGGGAGAAATGGGGAGGAGGAGGAAGAGAAGGAGGAGGGGGAAGAGAGAGGAGGAAGCGGAAGGAGGAGAAGGAAGGGACAAAGGTGGAAGAGGAAGAAGAGGAGGAGGTAGAAGAAGAGGAAGAGGAGGAGGTGGAAGAGGAAGAGTAGGAAATGGAAGAGTAGGAGAAGGAGGAGGAGGAGGAGGAAGGGACAGAGGTGGAAGAGGAGGAAGAGGAGGGGCAGGAAGAAGAGGCGGGGGGGGGGCTCTCTCCTTCCCATCCTCAGCCTCCAAAGGTCCCTGGGGCATCCTTGCGGTGGGGTGGGGGGCGCTGGGCTCACATCTGCTCAGTGTCTGGGGAAGGCAAAGGGGAGCAGGCAGGTGTCCCCCCAGCCCAGCTCCCATCGGCCAGACATTTGGGAGGGTCACAAAAGGAAGGCTGGGGAGGGGGGGCAAGTCCTGCTGATCCGGGCAGGCAGGGCAAGCAGGCGGCACGTGTTGGGGGTGGGGGAGGGGGGGCTGTCCAGCGACATCTGCAAGGCCTTTCCAGCTGGATTCAGATGCCCCCTTTTGTCTGCTTCCTGCCCTCCAAGGCTCCCACCATTGGGGAGAAACTACCTGGGACTCACCCCTCTGCACTGTCTGGGACCCTTCCACCTTGATGTTCCTCTCCGGACAGAGCCACAGGCTTGGAGCATCTGTCCCCTTGATTCTGACACACACACACACACACACACACACACACACACACACACACACACACCTCTGTCCCTGCCTACACCCCAATCTTTGGGGGTGCTCCCACCTTCAAGCTAGTGGTAGAAGGGAACATTTATAGTTCAGGATTCAACTGGGGGGAGAAGTCCTTAGTCCTCTTCGTATTTGGTTGTTTCCATGACCCTACTAGGTAACATTATCAGTGCTAGAAAGGAGGGAGTAGGAGGAGGGAGGGGGAAGGTGGCGAAGGGGTGGTGGAGGGAAGAGGAAGAGGAGGATGAGGAAGGAGGTGGAAGAAGAGGAAGAGGGGAAGAAGAGGAGGAGGAGGAAGGGGGAAAGGAGGAGGAGGAAAAAGAGGGGAGGAGGAGGGGGAAGGGGAGAGGAGAGGAGGAAGGAGGGGGAGGGAAGGAGATGGAGGAAGAGGAAGAGAGGAGGAAGAGGAAGTGGAGGAGAAAGGGAAAGAGGAGATGGAGGGAGGAGGAAGAGGAGGATGAAAGGAGGGGGGAGGGAGAATCTCTATCCTTCCCAGCTGGCTTTTGAGAAGCAGAGTCAATGTGGAAAGCCGGATCCACTTAACGATCAAATGATTCATTTAATAACTGCAGTAATCCACTTAATAACAGAGACAAGAAAGCTCATAAGTTAAGGACTACCTGTAGCTTAGAAGAGTGTTTCCCAACCTTGGCTGTTTGCTGGCTGGGGAATTCTGGGAGTTGAAGTCCCAGAATTGAAAAACACTGCTTTAGAAGATCGAAAGAGGTAAAACAGAGAAAGGTCAGATATTTGGGGGGTGCTGAGTAGGGCGCAGTTTGAGAGTCAACCCCAGTTAGGCTTAGTGGGACAAGGAGAAGATTGGAAATCGGAGCTGCAAAGAAATAATTTTGTCCCTGGTAATTCAGGATTTTGCAGCCCAAAGCTGGCTGCGCTGAAGAACGTCCTCCCACAATGGCCACTGGTCATATAGTGGGACTATCAAAGGCATTCAACAAAGTAGACCACAACTTACTTCTTGGGAAACTAGAAAAAAATGGGATAGAGAGCACCACCACTAGATGGACTTGCAACTGGCTGGCAAACCTTACTCAATGAGTAGTCCTTAATGGGTCTAAGTCTACGTGGAGGGAAGGAAGCAGTGGGTGCCACAAGGTTCTGTCTCAGGCCCAGGACTCTTCAGTATCTTCATGAACGACTTAGAGGAGGGAATAGGAGGGGAACTTACCAAATTTGCAGATGATACTAAGCTGGCAGGAATAGCCAACACCCAAGAAGATAGGCTCAAAATCCAGATGGATCTTGACAGACTAGAACCCTGGGCCCTATCTAATAAAATGAAATTCAGTGTAGAGAAAAGGAAAGTCCAACACTTAGGCAAGAAAAACCCAAAGGACACATATAGACTTGGTGAAACCAAGCTCAATAGCAGGAACTGGGAGAGAGATCTCGGAGTCTTAGTGGACAACCAGCTAAACAGGAGCCAGCCATGTGCAGCAGCAGCCAAAAAAGCCAATGCAGTCCTAAGTTGCATTAACGGAGGGATACAATCAAGATCAAGGGAAGTACTAATACCACTCTATAAAGCCTTAGTAAGACCACACCTAGAGTACTGCATCCAGTTTTCGTCACCACACTATAAAAAAAAAGATGTTGAGACTCTAGAAAAGGTACAGAGAAGAGCAACTAGGATGATGAGGGGACTGGAGGCTAAAACATATGATGAACGGTTGCAGAAACTGGGCCTGGCTAGTCTAGGGAAGAGAAGGACCAGGGGAGACAGGAGAGCAGCCTTCCCAATATTTGAGGGGCTGCCACAGAGAGGAGGAAAGGGGGGGGGGGGCAAGCTATTCTCCAAAGCCCCTGAAGGCCAGATAAGGAATAATGGATGGAAACTGATCAAGGAGAGATTCAACCTGGAAATAAGGAGAAACTTTCTGACAGTGAGAACAATCAACCAAAGGAACAGAAGTTGCCCTCAGAAGTTGTGGGAGCTTCATCCCTGCAGGCTTTCAAGAAGAGACTGGACTGCCATTTGTCAGGAATGGTGTAGGGTCTCCCGCTTGGGAGGGGTGTGTGTGTTGGACTAGATGACCTACAAGGTCCCTTCCACTCTGTCAATCTGTAATCTAAGCAGCTACCAGCTGACATAGCAGAATCTTGGTTCCATGAAAAGGAAGATTTTTTTCCCCTGCCACTAGAAGTACTTGGTATAGACGCTAGGTGGCAGCATGGCTCAATTTATAAATTTACTGTTTGGTTATCTGGATGGGAAAGGAATTCGAATTGAAAGCTCTGGTTAAATCCCAAGGAAGCATCCATACCATTGGAAACTTGAAACTAATTCGGTCTTAATTACCTAGTATTAATACAGGTGGCCTTCAACTTACAGTTTAGTTTCACCAATGGACCATTTAAAGTTACAACGGCGGTAAGAGAAGCGAGTTACAACCGGTCCTCACATTTTCGACTGTTGTAGCACAGGATCAAAATCTGGACACTTGGCCCATGTTTGCATTTACAAATTTACACGCAAAGGCCTTTTGCCAGCTTTCCAACTGGCTTATGACATGCAGAGTCGATGGGGGGTGGGGGGTGGGGGAAGAGACAGATTTTACTTAATGGCCGCATGCTGCACAATGATTTCACTTAACAACTGTGGCAAAAATGGTTGTAAACTGCTTTGCTTAGCAACAGAATATCTAGGCTCAATTGTCATCATAATCTGAGGACTATATATATTGGACTAGAAGATCTATCTACCATCTGTCTGTCTATGCCAGTCTATATCTATAACTATATCTACCTACTATCTATCTATCTATCTATCTATCTATCTATCTATCTATCTATCTA
>BLBF01000069.1:3484825-3495564 GCA_015471245.1 Laticauda colubrina
ATGACCTCCGAGGTCCCTTCCAACTCTTATTCTGTAATTCTGTGAGGGTCTCCTGCTTGAGCTGAGGGTTGGACTAGATGACCTCCGAGGTCCCTTCCAACTCTGTTAATCCGCAAAGGAAAAAGGAGCTCTCGCCTCACAATCAGGAGGCTGTGAGTTCAATCCTAGGTAGCAGCAGACATTTCTCTCTCTGGGCACAATGAGAACATATGCTTGGAACTCACTACCTGACTCTGTTGTTACACCCTCAAACCCCCAAAACTTTTACCTTAAACTGTCTACCCTGGACCTCACCCCATTCCTAATAGGTCTATAATAAGCGCGCCAGCATGCCTACCGTCCCCATCCTCCAGTTCCCATTTATTCATACTAATTTATTAGGTATATACTTATACCTGTTCATACTTATACGTTTATGTTATGTTCATACTTGTGTTGACCCAAAGGGGTGTGGCACAAAAGCAACGAAGTCACAAAAGTAGGTAAAGTCCCTTTAATTCCTCCAACTTGGCCCCCAGTTTTCAAGTTATCATCGGCTGGAGAAAAAGAACAGTTTTTAAAGGGAAGAAATGAAATCTGAACCCAAAGTGCATCTAAATTATAAATAAAAACCAACACAAACCACAGCTGCAGCAATTAACGAGACAGGGCAGGATAAGGGATTGCAGAACTCAAAAGATAATGAAACACACACAGTTGGGAGGATGCCGGAACCCAGATAAGACTTGACAAACAAAGATATTGCACGCTTTGCTTCCAGCAAGGTGCTGTGAGCAAACGCCCTTTTTAAATCCTGTTTTCCCAGCTGCAGTTAATGAAGGGGATCAAGGCCCTTTTCTCCCCTGTAAGCCATGTTGCTCCCTTCTCCGTTCCTCCCTGTGTGCCCTAGGATGAAGAGGGGGTGGACCTGGGTCTTCCTCTGAACCGGACTGTGCCCTACCCCAGTTTCCTCCACAGCCCCCGGAGCCACCCTCCCACTCCCTGTCACCTATTCCACCCCACCCCCCCTCGGAATCAGATTCCAATGGGGGCATGACAATACTTATCCTTGTTTTCTCATACAAGCTTGACAAACTAAATAAAATAAAATAAATAAAATATATCTGCTAAACAAAACTCCCCATTGGCAACAGGCAAGGCATCCGGCCATGAAACACTCTGCTAGCTCCATTCAGTTGCCCCAGACTCCACCCCAATGCAAAGGATCATGGCGTTGTTAAAATAGGGGGAAGTCCAGTGTTCTTGAGCAAGGACTAAGAACGGGAATGAATGAATGAATAAACGGACTGTAGCTAGAAACCATTCTCCCCCTTCCCACCAGCTCCTTCCTTCCTTCCTTCCTTCCTTCCTTCCTTCCTTCCTTCCTTCCTCCCCCCCCAAATCTTCTGACACAACCCCCCCCTCCCCAAATTCTTAATTCAGAAATACCTGCCTTAGGCTCCGAACCTCTTTTATCATCCTTTGAAGAGCTGAGCCAAGCAGAAAGCTCCGGCTGGCATCTTCTACCGGGGGAGAAAACAACCGGGTTGCCCTTGAAGAAGCTAAAGCGATGCAAAATGCCAATTAAAAAATGGAGACTATTTCCCCTGCTTCCCCCTTCCCCAGCATGAAGGTCAGGGAGCTGGCAAGGAGGAGAAGCCAGGATTGGGCCGCGTTCCGCATCCATCCATCCATCCATCCCAGGAGGCAGAGCCAAAATTTGCAAAGTTTGCATGCAGAGGGATGGAAGCCCTTCTGAAAAGAAAGGCTTTTGGCCGAAGGGAAGCATATGGTGTGTAGGTTTTGAGAAGGACGGAGGAAAAAAAATTTTTTTTAAATTGCTTATTCAGCAAATGCTGGGAGAGAAGGAAAGGGAAGGAGAAAGGAAAGGAAAAAGAAGAGAGGAAAAGAAAGGAAAGGAGAAAGGAGAGGAGAGGAAAGGAGAAAGGAGAGGAGGAAAGGAGAAAGGAAAAGAAAGGAGAAAGAAAGGAGAGGAATGGAAAGGAAAGGAGAAAGGAAAGGAAAGGAGAAAGGAAAGGAAAGAAGAAAGAAAGGAGAGGAGAGGAATGGAAAGGAAAGGAAAGGAGGAAAAAAATGAAAGGAGAAAGGAAAGGAAAGGAGAAAGGAGAGGAGAAGAGAAAGGAAAGGAAAGGAGAAAGGAAAAGAAAGGAGAAAGGAGATGAGAGGAAAGGAGAAAGGAAATGAAATGAGAAAGGAAAGGAAAAGAAAGGAAAGGAAAGGAAAGGAAAGGACAGGACAGGAAAAGAAAGGAAAGGAAAGGAAAGGAAAAGAAAAAAAAGAAAAGAAAAGAGAAAAGAAAAGAAAAGAAAAGAAAAGAAAAGAAGACAGAATAACAGGACAGAACAAGGCTAAGCAACTCTGGCTCTGGTTTACAGTATAATCCCGGTAAAAGCATAAATATAACAACGATTAAAAGGAACACAAGTTAAATAGAGACTAAAAACACCCAGAGCCAAACAGCCTTTGATGCAGGGATTATATGGCGTTGGCCGCTGCTCGTGCAGCTTTAATCCTCCAAGGATAGGATGATTCCCAACTTCTGGGATGACAAAGTGATATTTCTTTTTTCCTTCCCTTCTCCGAGCCCATCTGGCTTTCTTGCCACCTACCCAGATTTTGACGCAGCTGGCGGGCGCCACCATGCCCTTCTGTCCGAAGTCACCTTTTTCAATTGGAAGAGTCGATTTGGGAAACCAGATTCGCTTCCTGACCGTGTGATTCGCTTAGTAACTACAGTGATTCTCTTAACAAACAATGGCTAAAGGAAGGTCATAAAATCAGGCAAGCCTCGTTCAACAACCATTTTGCTTAGCGACAGAAATGCTGTTCGTAAACCAGGGACTACCTGAATGCAGCCAAGGGTTAGAAGCTCAATTTCCTCTCTCTTGGACGTTGGGCCTGCCTTTTGGCTGGGGATGATGGGCCCAGTGGGCCATTCGGCACAGAACACCCATCCAAATTCACACTCGCACACACACTCAGATCCACACTTCAGGGTTTTCACACACACACACACACACACACCCTTTTAATTCATGAGCCAGGAGCAATGGTTTGCAGGCTTGGGATGGGAATGATCTTGCTCAAGTTGGCTTGTCGACTTGGCTGCCTCTTTATGGGTCACCTTGCCACAATTCCAGGGAAAGTGTGAAGAAATTGCTGAGCTGTGTCTTTTCCTGCCAGAGAGTCGTGTGATTGTGCTCTGTGAATAAGGAGGAAGGAGAGCAAAAAATAAAAAAAGAAGGAAAAAAAGGAAGGGAAGTGAATGAGATCTCTGCAGCAGAACATAATTTGAGGAGGGGATCTGAGCTGCTGATCCCCCTTGGGTTTCATACCTGCATAATCAAAGGTGGATTTTAAAAATAGTAAAGCTAGTGCTCTCTCCCTCCCTCCCCCTCCCTCTCTCTCCAGCCTCCAGTATGAGGAATTTGCAGAGAGAGGGAGGATAAAAATAGGTTGGATATTTTTTTTTTACTTCCCCATGTTCAAGACTTTTTAAAACACAATCAATATTCCTGGAGGAGGAGGAGGTGGCAGAGAAAGGACAGTGTCTCTTGCTGAGAGTTGGATATGGAGCCAAGACAGGTGCATTTACAGAGAGGGGGAGGGGGGGAGAGAGAAAGAGAGACAGAGAGAAAGAGAAAGAGAGAGATGGAGAAAGACAGAGAGAGAGAGGAAGACAGAGAAAGAAACAGAGACAGAGATAGAGACAGAGGACAGAAAAATGGGAAGAGAGAAAGAGAGAGAGAAAGTGAGACACACACACAGAAAGAAAACAAGAGAGAGAGAGACAAAAAGAGAGAGACAGAGAAAGAAAGAAAAAGACAGAGAGAGATGGAGAGAGAAAGAGATGGAGAGAGAAAGAGAGAAAGAAAGAGACAGAGGAGAGAAAAATGTGGGGGGGAAGAAAGAGGTAGAGACAGAGAGACACAGAGAGATGGAGAGAGATATGGAGAAAAAAAGAGACAGGAGTGAAAGACAGAGAGAGAGCAAGAGAAAGAGAAAGTGAGACAGAGAGAAAGAGAAAGACATAAGGAGAGAGAGAAAAAGACAAAAAGAGAGAAAGATGGAGAAAGAAACTGAGAGAGAGGAGTGAAAGACAGAGACAGAGAGAGAAAGAGAGATAGATGGGGAGAGAGAGAAAGAGACAGAGAGAGAGAGAAAGAGAGAGAAAGAGAAACTGAGTCGGAAAAAGAGAGAGAAAGAGAAACAAGGAGACCGAGAGAGAGGAGTGAAAGAGAGAAAGAGACACAGATGAGGAGAGAGAGAGAGAGTAAGAGTGAGACAGAGAGACAGAGGGAAAGAGAAAGAAAGAGAGAGAAAGAGAGAAATACAAACGCACATAGACACACAAATACACACTATCCTATCCTTTATGAACTCTGATACAGTTGTCCTCGACTTTCGACTGCAATCGAGCCCAAAATTTCCATTGCTAAGCAAGACAGCTGCTAAGTGAGTCCTGCCCCATTTATCACCCTTCTTGCCACAGTTGTTAAGTGAAGTCATCGCAGTTGTTAGGAACACTGTTGTATAGGGAATCAAGTAACTTTGTTCTCAGAAGGTCACAGAAGGTGACTGCAATCGTCATAAATACATACCAGTTGGCAGGCATCCAAATTTTGATCAGGTGACCATGGGGATAGTGCACCGGCCGTAAGTGAGAAACCTGCTGGAAAGCTTACTTTTTCAGCGCTGTTGTAATTTTGAACGGTCACCAAACGAATGGTTGTAAGTCAAGGACTGCGGCACTTTCTTCCAGGAAATTATTTCCCTGTAGAGAAATGACATCATCCTTCCTCAACGCACTTTGGGGCTCTGCAGTCATGCTCTGGTTGTGCGAAGGAGGTCCTGGAAAGGTGGACTTCAACTCCCAGAATTCCCCAGCTGGCACATTTTAGGATCTGTGGACTTTCCTTCCCTTCCCTTTTTTTCTGTGACCTTGCCATCTCTTTCATTCCTTTCCTTTCCCCTTCTCCTTTCCTTTCTTGTTCATTTCCCCTTCTCCTTTCCTTCTTTCCTTTCCCCTTCTCCTTCTTTCTTTTCCTTTCCCTTCCTTTCCCCTTCTTCTTTCCTTCTTTCCTTTCCTTTCCCCTTCTCCTTTCCTCCTTTCCTTTCCCCTTCTCCTTTCCTTCTTTCTTTTCCTTTCCCTTCCTTTCCCCTTCTCCTTTCCTTCTTTCCTTCTTTCCCTTCTCCTTTCCTTCTTTCCTTTCCTTTCCCCTTCTCCTTTCCTTTCTTGTTCATTTCCCTTTCTCCTTTCCCCTTCTCCTTTCCTTCTTTCCTTTCCTTTCCTTTCCCTTTCTCCTTCCTTTCTTATTCCTTTCCCCTTCTACTTTCCTTCTTTCCTTTCCCCTTCTCCTTTCCTTCTCTTTCCTTTCCCCTTCTCCTTTCCTTCTTTCCTTTCCTTTCCTTTCCCCTTCTCCTTTCCTTCTTTCCTTTCCTTTCCCCTTCTCCTTCCTTTCTTTTCCTTTTCCTTTCCCCTTCTCCTTTTCTTTCTTTTCCTTTCCTCTCCTCTCCTCTCCTTTCCCTTTCCCCTTCTCCTTTTCTTTCTTTTCCTTTCCTCTCCTCTCCTTTCCCTTTTCCCCTTTTCCTTTTTCCCTCCCCGCTCCTCCCCTCCTATCTTCTTTTCCTTTCCCTTCCCTTCCCTCCTGTCTTGTGATCACAGGAAAACATTCTGCACTTTTGTTCTGCTGACTTCCCAGTGGAGATTGGATCCCTTTCTCCACTCCAAAGGGCAGATCAACAGAGACAGATGTCCTCGGAATATGTCAACTTCTGTTGAGTTTGTCAGACAAAAATAGCTTCCCTCTCCAACATTTCAGAAATGGAAACTGCACACCTCCCACAACAAATCCCTGGGAAATCATTTTTCAGTTTCCTGCATGCAGGGATGACACAACAACCAGTCCCTGCTAATGGGGGGGGGGGGAGAACAAAACCCCCAAGATGGCTGGCAGGGTGTCAGAGGTCCTCTAGACTAACCCCCTACTTAGAGCAGTTTTTTTGGGGGGGAGGAAGGGCAGGTAAACTCTGGGGGAACATTAAAGCGAAGTAAAGTCCTTCCCACTTGGGACATTAGAGAAAATGGGGTAAGATTAAGCTTTTTATTTACTCATGATATTCATATAACTACCCATCTTATAAAAACAAAACCAGAATATCTATGGCAGTTCTAGAACTCACCCTCTCCTGGTGATTGGCCTAAAGTCACCCAGTTGGCTTTCAGGCCTAAGGTGGGATTAGAACTCACCATCTCTTTGCTGATTGGCCTAAAACCACCGAATTGACTTTCATGCCTGCAGCGGAACTAGAACTCACCATCTCCAGGCAATTGACCCAAAGTCACCCGACTAGAACTCACCGTCCTGGCGATTGGTCCAAAGTCACCTAACTGGCTTTCATGCCTATAGCCCCTGTCACACTGCACCAACGGATGGAAAGAGGATGTAAAACAGAGAAAAACACTTGTCATCCGTTGATTAACGCGATGCATCCGTTCTGTACTCACTGCGTCTGTTTTTCATTCTCTCTATCCGTCCAGCATCCGTCTATTGACGTTTCATCCGCTCAGAAAGTTTTGAACTGCTCAAAACTTTTGAGCGGAAAATGTATCCAATTCGTCCGTTCTGCATCCGCTACGCATCCGCTATATCCGCTAGGCATCCGTTCCGCATCCGCGCAACTCCATCCACTCCAGCGGTAAACGGACGCAGGGAGGAAGTGGAACAGATGCAGAACGGATGCCTAGCGGATGCAGCACGGAAACAAAGCATTTAAAACGGAAAAAACGTTCGCAGAGGGGACCTATCTCGGATATTAAGGATGTCTAGAGGATGCCTAGAGGATGCAAAGGGACACCTAGTGGAAGACCTATACTGCCTATAAAAAGGGGGAGCAACTCATCTGGATCTCACTTTCAGACCAACAGCCCTGCGGTGCAGACCTCTGCAGCCTTCATCTGACTCTTCCTCTTCCACAGCATCCAGTCATGTCCACCGTGGATCGTAACAAAGTCCTTTTGGCAGCCAACCTCGTTCTGAAACAGTGCGAAGCCATCTGCAGGCTCTGTGAACTCTACTACGGGAAGAAAAGGAGGCGGCCAAGAAGCGTCTGGGTCCGAAGATGAATCGGGAGAAGAGCAGAGTACAGACTGTACAACAAGTTGATGGTGGAGCTGAGGAACGAAGACACTCGTGCATTCCAGAACTTCATGAGGATGCCTCCAGTCATGTTTGACGAAGTTGTGCAGCGCCTGGCACCCAGGTTGACCAAGGCAAACACCAGCTTCCGGCCCAGCCTGGAACCTGGGCTCAAGGTGGCACTCACTCTGCACCACCTGGCCTCAGGGACCACCTACAGGAGCATCCAGTACGGCTGGAGGGTGCCACCCAACACCATCAGCATTGTGGTCAGAGAAGTGGTGCAGGCCATCATCGAAGAATACCTGGAGGAGCTCCTCCAGTGCCCCTCCACTGAAGAAGGATGGAAGAAAGTTGCAGAGTAGTGGTATCAGAGGTGGAACTTCCCACATACTGTCGGAGCCATCGATGGCAAGCACGTGGCCTGCAAAGCGCCAGCCAAGTCGGGGTCCACTTATTTCAATTACAAGGGCTTCTTCAGCATCACCCTCTTCGCCATGGTCGATGCTGACTACAAGTTCATGTACATCGATGCTTCAGGCAATGGCTCATCTTCAGATGCCCAGGTATACAACGCCAGTCACCTCAAGGAGGAGCTGGAACGCAACCCAACGCAAGTAGATGTGCCCTACTTCATCGTGGGGGATGATGCCTTCTCCATCACAACCTACCTCATGAAGCCCTACACTTCCAGACTCCTCACCCGTGAAGAGAGGATCTTCAACTACAGGCTGTCCAGGGCAAGGCGGGTGGTGGAGAATGCCTTTGGCATCCTGCCCAACAGGTTCCAGGTACTTCTCACCACCATGCAGCATCGCCCAGAGACCGTGAGGAGGATCATGGAAGCTTGCTGCATCCTGCACAATCTCATGCGCACCCGCTACCCAGTCTTGCAGAACAGGCTCGTGGACTGTCAACAAGGCAATGGGGACATGGAGCCTGGGGAATGGAGGCAAGGGCGAAACCTGATCAACACTGAGGATGTGCAAGGCCCCAACAGAGCCTCAAATGAAGCGAAGAAGCAGCGCAACCTCCTGAGACACTGGTGCAACTCCCCAGCTGGAGCAGTGGAGTGGCAAGACAGGATGACAGATGCTTAATGGATGTTTCCTTGAGCCTGTCTCATCACATGGATGAGATTGGGCCATGTATGTTGGGTAGCCCTACAATGAACAGGGCATTAAATAAAGAGTTGTATTTATGTTGACATGTGTGGATGAATGATTACATTAGTATTGATAATAAAGGGCCATATGTGTGGCACCTGGGAGGGTGGACCATACAGTCCCACTATGCTTGCACTGGAGGTTTATCTATCCCACAGCTATCTTAACCCATCCCAAAGGTATCCCTGCCCATCCCACTGCTATCTTAACCCATCCCACAAGCATGCAAAGGCTTAAACCATTTCTAAAAGTTTCCACCAAGACTTTATTAAAAAAAAGAAATGAAGCAAGTGTTTGAATCAAAAATAGACTTTATTGACAACAAGGTATAAAACAAAAATGAGTCTCTGGCACTCCTCTTGGTCGCTCAGTCTCAGGGGTGAAGGGTCCAGGTGCTGTGGAGGTGGCTGGTGCTGGAATGCTTGTCATCAGCTCCTCCAGAAGCAGAAGCAGCAGAGGCCCCAGCCCCAGAAGAGCGAGCCCGTGCTGCAGAAGCCCCAGCAGAACCAGAGTGAGGGCCAGGGGGTGGGATGGTGGCCCTGTCCCTCTTGCCAGGGCTGGCAGCAGATGGCTGAGGCTTTCTGTTCTTCCCCATGGTTGTGGGGTTGCTGGCTGGCAGGGAGGCTGGCAGGAACCAAGGCTGGCAGGAAGGCTGTCAGGGGGTAGACACCAAGGCTGGCAGGAAGGCTGGCACCAAGGCTGGCAGGCAGGCAGGCACCAAGGCTTGCAGGAAGGCTGGCACCAAGGCTGGCAGGAAGGCAGGCACCAAGGCTGGCAGGCAGGCAGACAGCAAGGCTGGCAGGGAGGCTGACAGCAAGGCTTGCAGGCAGGCATGCAGGCAGGGCAGGCAAGGCTGTCAATCTCTCCGGCAGCAGGTCTTTCCTCTGAATGGTGACCTGTTCCGAGCTGCTTCCCTTATATCCGCGGGGCTTACGCAATGCATCCTCCCCGCATGCACAATTAATGCTAGGCATCCATTAGGCTTCCGCTGTGCATCCGCTTGGCTTCCGCTGTGCATCCGCTTCGTCTGCTGTGCATCCGCTGTGCATCCGCTTCATCCGTTCCACGTCCGCTTTGCTGAGGCCCCCCGGAAGCCCTGCGGATGTGCCATCTGCTCTCATCCGTTTCCATCCGCTAGGCTTCCGTTCCGCATCCGCTTTCCATCCGCCCTGCGTCCTCCCCGCGTCCGTGTTATCCGCTCCGGTTATGCAAATTTTTGCCCCTTTTGAGAGCGGATAACAACGGATGGAACATTTTTCTCGTCCGCTGTGTCCTTTTTACAAACGTTTTGCATCCGTTGGGCAGTGTGACAGGGCCTTAAGGCAGGACCAGAACTCACCATCTCCAGTCGATTGACCCAAAGTCACTGTTGGAAGAAATATCCACCTGGTTCAGTTCCAAAACGAGAGAAAGGCCCTAGAGACAAAATGGAGGCTGGAGGCTGATTGGAAAGAGGGTTTCATGATGAAGCTGAACCACATGGGTGGTTCTGGGCAGCTGACCCTGTGGAATTGGGAATAGGGGCTGGGGTGTGTACTTTCTCTTGGGCCTTGCCCTTGGGCTTCCTGTTCCTGTCCAAGAACGCATATTTTATTGGCTGTTGTCAGATTCCCATGGGGCCATGTAGGGGTCATAGATGGCTCTATGGGCAAAGTACAAATCCTAGGTGTTTGAGCTGAGCTTGGTTGAAGTTTGGAGGGGTGATACAATGTCCTTAGGAGATTGTGCAATGCAGTGAGCTCTGCTGCTAGATGGTAGTGAGCTCATCCTATTTTGTCTTGAAGGATCATGTCCTGTTCTGGAGCTGAAGGTCTTTTGTTTTGTAGATAGGCTGGCCCAGTCTTTCTTAATCGGCACAAAATATCTGCTTGGCGGCAGGAAGTTGGGGCTCTGAGCTTCTGTTTCCTTTAAGATTTTTATATTTCTCTTTTAGGGGAAATGTTTTATCCTGCCTCTTTTTTAATATTCCGCAAAATACTTCATTCTTCTAGGAGTGGGGTGGCTTCCCACAGTCACCCAACTACCTTTCATGCCTAAGGGGGAGACTAGAACTCACCGTCTCCTGGCGATCAGCCCAAGGTCACCCAGCCAGCCTTCCTGTTTAAAGTGGGACTAGAACTCACTGTCTTCTACTTTCTAATCTAATGCTAACCATAGTCCAGTCTGGCTGTTTGTATCTCTAAGCACAACTTCCTCCCCTCTCCATTTTCCTCCCTCTTCCTCCCTCCCTCCCTCTCTCTGTCCACCTTCCATCTATCCTATCCCTATCCCATCCCATCCCATCTTAGGAAGGAAGGAAGGGAGGGGTGGAAGGAAGGAGGAAAGGATAGAAAGCAGGCAGGCAGGAAGAAAGGAAGGAAGGAAGGAAGGAAGGGCAGAGGGAGGTAGAAGGAAGGAAGGAAGGAAGGAAGGAAGGAAGGAAGGAAGGAAGGAA
>BLBF01000069.1:3495574-3512801 GCA_015471245.1 Laticauda colubrina
AAGGAAGGAAGGAAGGAAGGAAGGAAGGAAGGAAGGAAGGAAGGAAGTGGAGAGAAGGAGGGTCGAAAGTTAATGTTGGAGTTAACCTATGCTGATCTGGGAGCTGATTATTGGTGGAGAGGGACTGCTTGACTACCAAACATTTTCCATGTTCTGCTCTCTCCTGCAGGGTACATCCCAGCCTGCCTCCCATCCTCAGGTTACAAGAATGAGAAGAAGAAAGCCCACCGCCGGGGGGCCTCTCCTGACCCCCTTTACACCCCAATCCAGGAGGACTACAGTGACCCTGAGAGCCCCCAATCCAGCCTCTCATCCCACTACTTCCAGGGCGAGGCAGCCGTCACCGAGAGCTACTCCATGGACGCCTTCTTCATCATTGACGGGCGGTCCCGCCGGCGGGCTGAGGGTCCTCGTCGCGGCACCCACCGCCATGCTTGCACCGAATGTGGCAAGACCTATGCCACCTCCTCGAACCTCAGCCGGCACAAGCAGACGCACCGCAGTCTGGACAGCAAGCTGGCGCGCAAGTGCCCGACATGTAGCAAGGCTTATGTCTCCATGCCGGCATTGGCCATGCACCTCCTGACGCACAACCTCAAACACAAGTGCGCCGTGTGCGGTAAGGCCTTCAGCCGGCCATGGCTGCTGCAGGGACATATGCGCTCACACACCGGGGAGAAGCCCTTTGGCTGTTCGCACTGCGGGAAGGCCTTTGCCGACCGCTCCAACCTGCGGGCGCATATGCAAACCCACTCGGCGCTCAAGCACTACCGTTGCAAGCAATGCCACAAGACTTTCGCTCTCAAATCCTACCTCCACAAACACTATGAATCGGCCTGCTTCAAAGGGCCGGAACACGCCTGCCCAGCAGAGAACTGACTCCCCACCCCTGTGTTAGGGACAGGGAGAGTGTCCCACGCCTGCAGCCTCCTCCGGTTGTCCTGGGGAGGATTCCTACGTCTCTTTCTCACACACACAAAAGGAACCTCGCTGGAGTCGGGAGGATCCATGGGAAGAATCGCAGGACACCGCGTTTATGGGGAACGGTGTCTTCGAATGGAAGACAAGCACGGCAACCTCAGCGAAACTCTCTTCCTACAACTCCCTGGCTGGGTTCACACAACAGGCACAACCCAACAAAGTCATGGCGGTCCATACACCTTCCCAACGTGCTAAGTTTGGTTTGTAACTTAGCTTTGCTCAGGTCCTGTACACTTGTTGGTGAAGCCCTCCGGAGGGCGCTCTGTCTCCAAACCTTCGATTCATTCATGCGTTGGAAGAACTGTTGCAAACCTCCACGACAAATGGCTTCAAACCCCTGGCTTAAGCATGTGGCGTGCATGCTTATCTGTGGCTGGATTTGCACGACACACCAGAACCAGGCTGCAGTGGGGTTCCTGGTCCTGCAAATGCTGACACATCATACCTGTGGCACAGAGGCGGCATTCAGTCAGTTCTGACCAGTTCTGGAGAACCGGTAAAGGACATTTTGAGTAGTTCAGAGAACTGGCAAACGCCACCTCTGACTGGAGATTTTACAGTATCCTTCCCCTGCCACGCCCACCAAGCCAGTAGTAAAAGAAATTTTAATCCCACCACTGCCGTGGCAACCTTCCGATTCGCTCACTCACCGAGTGGAGAGAATGTGCACGGAGGAATGAATGAATGAACGAAAGAAGGCTGAAAGAATGAAGATGTGAGGCTGCCCCCCCCCCCGGCCCAATCCGGAGTTAACCCCTGCCCTGCTGCCTCAACCAGGTGCGTGAAGCCATAAATAAAGGGGTTGGTTTGGGCCCAGCGTATTGTGTGAACACAGGAACGGCGTCAGGTAAATCCGACATAGGGTTTGACGCGTTGTGTGAATCCAGCTAGGAGGAGTTTTGGGGAAGAGAGCCAAAACGGACCACAAAGCCCATCTGCTTTCTGACTTCCTTTTACCCCATCCTTCAACTCAACAAAAGCAATAAAACACCCAGCAAGGTCTTCCCAAGGGACTCTTCCCCTTCCTCATTTGATCCCTGCTTGCCTTCGCACCCTGCGGGAAACTTTGGACTCCTTCGGACACTATTATGGGTGACGTGCCACTCTTTGGGAACACTGTGGTCGTATTTATTCCTTAATTTATTTATTCCTGTTATTTATTTCAATGCTGCTCCTTCTTCTGCCTTTTTTGGGGGGTGGGAGAAGACGATCGGTCAGCGAAGGAAACTTTCTGAGGACGGAACGAAAGCTAGTGTTTTTTCGTCTACGCAGGGACACTCTTCGTAGAGGTAGCTGTTCAACTGATGAAGCCACGCCGGGTAGCTGGGAAATCAAGATTCACCTAGGGTGGAGATTAGGAAGGGTCTACCGCAAAGTTTCTCAACCTCTGTTCCTTTAAAGAGGGTGGACTTCAACTCCCAGAATCCCCCAGGCCAGCCGTGCTGGCTGGGGAATTCTGGGAGTTGAAGTCCACACGTCTCAAAAGAGGCAAAGCTTGCCGAAGACTGGATTACATTACAGCACAAGCTCCGCTGTAAAGATTTGGGAACCTTGGTGGAACAAGGGTCTGGGAACGCAACGTGTGAATGTGTGGGCTCCAGTGTGCCGGTATGTATTTAAAAAAACAGCAGCTTTTCTGGATAGAACCAGGGTTATAAAGACTTGGGAAGGTCTAAGATGGCGTAAGAGGTGTCACAATCCGAGCTTGGGAGTCAAAAAATGTCTCCATGACATCTACAGTTGTGGACAAACTGTGTTTTTTTTTCAGGGGTGGGCTTTAATAGCTGCCATCTTGACTTTTTTGACTGAGTTCCCCTGGAAGCTCTTGTCAATAGCTCTATTGAATGGTCCTTCTAATGTTTCTCAAATTTGGCAACTTTAAGAAGTGTGGCCTTCAACTCCCAGAATTCCCCAGCCAGCCATGCTGGCTGGGGAATTCTGGGAATTGAAGTCCAGCTCTCTGAATGTCGCTAAGAATGAGAAATATTGATTGACGGGGTGCCAGTTAGGAAAAAGGTGGACTACCATAGACAGGGAAGATGCCAGCCCTGGAGGATTGCAAACCTGAACCCTGGAGTAACAAAAACACACTATCTCGGATCTAGACAATTCTTGACCCAAAAATTCTCCTTTGACTGTTGAGATCCTCAAGGATATGTCCTGGTAGTTTTCTCGGCTGCCATTGCAGAAGAAATTGGCTGTGGCTTCTCCTGGTGGTCTCCCATCCTGGTGAATCTGATAAGGGCTAGCTTACATTTTTTTTTCAAACAATCACAACAGCACAAAAATTAAAGTCTCATTGAAATCAAGCTGGACCCCCTCAGGATCAGGTGGGTTTCTGGGTGACAACAGGGGAGGATTTTGATTTCTACAACCCGGACATTTCCTTGTGATTTTCCTGTGATCTCCTTTCCATTTCCTCCTCTTGTTTCTCCAATCCAGGTGGTCCTCAGCTAACAACAACAATTGACCCCCAAAATTGATGTTGCTTAGTGAAACATTTGCTAAGTGAGCTTTGCTTCACTTTACAACCTTTCTTATCACCGCTGTTAAGTGAATCACTGCCGTTGTTAAGTCAATAATACAGTTTTTAAGTAAATCTGGCTTCCCCATTGACTTTGCTGGTCTGACGGTCGCAAAAGCAAATCACATGACCCTGGGACACAGCGACTGTCATAAATAGGAGTCAGTTGCCAAGCTGCTGAATTTTTCTTCACCTAACCATGGGGATGCTGCAACAGTCATAAGTGTGAGAAATGGTCATGAGTCTCTTTTTTCAGTGCCGTTGTAAATTTTGAATGTCACTAAACGAACGGTTGTAAGTCGAGGACTGCTTGTAGCTGTGGCCATAAGTCGAGGCCAGTGGTATGATTGGAATAATTTAACAACTGGTTCTCTGGCTGAGTAGGCGTGGCCGGTTGGTCACGTGACTGGGTGGGTGACGTCAGTCATCACGCCCAGCTCCGCCTCCTGGCCACTCTCACCTCAACGGCAGAGATAGGATTCAGGTGGGTGGGGCTAATCCCACCACTGATGGCCCCGCCTGTTTTTCAGCCTGTTTCAGGGGGCCATTTTCTAGACTGTTTTCAGGCTGTTTTCTGGGCCATTTTAGGCTGTTTTGGGGGGCATTTTCAGGCCATTTCTGGGCCGTTTTCAGGCCATCTTGGAGCCATTTTCTGGGCTGTTTTCAGGCCATTTTCTGGGCCATTTTTAGGCTGTTTTGAGGGCCATTATCAGGCTATTTTTGTGCCATTTTCTGGGCTGTTTTCAGGCCGTTTTCTGGGCCATGTTTGGCCTGCTTTGGAGGCCATTTTCAGGCTGTTTTCTGGGCCTTTTCCCTGGCTGTTTACAGGCCATTTTCTGGGCCATTTGCAGGCTGTTTTCTGGGACATTTGCAGGCTGTTTGTGGGCCATTTTAGTCTGTTGGGGGGGGCATTTTCTGGGCCGTTTTCCAACCATTTTTCGGTCATATTCTGGGCTGTTTTCAGGCCATTTTCTGGACCATTTTTGGCCTGTTTCGTGGCCTATTTTCAGGCCATTTTCAGGCTGTTTTTTGGGCCCCAAAATGGCCCAAATACGACCGAAAACAGCCAAAAACAGTCCAAATAACAAGCTGAAAATAGCCTGAAAATGGGTCAATAATGCTCCAAATATGCCCCAAAATGGCCTGAAAAAAAAAAACAGCCTGAAAACGGGCTCCCAAACAGTCAAAAATGCCCTGAAAATGCTCCCAGAAGGCCCCAAAATGGCCAAAAAACCAGCGGGGGCAAGCCAGCCAGTGGTGGGATTTGCCGGTTCTCCAAACTGCACAGAATCTTAACTACCGGTTTGTCCAAACTGGTGTGAACTGGCAGCATCTCACCTCTGGTCGAGGTCTGCCTGTAATTGTGGTCATAAGTCAAGGATGGATTGTAATTGACTGTGTGAAACTTTAGCACCTCAGCTCCTAGAGTCAGCATTTAAGCCCTTCTTATGCGTGATTAAAAAAATGATTTCTTTCTAAAATTAAATATATATGTCAGGATTCCGGCAGTTACCCCATTTAAATCATGAGTTTCGAGCCAAACTTCAAAAACTTCAAAATGATTTATTGGGAGTTAAAATATCCGGCACTGTAGCTGACTCTGAGACACATCATTTATTGTCACCCTTGGCCCTGGTTTTTTCCCCACCCTTCTGGGTGTATCATAATCCATATTCTCCAATGGGACACCTCCATAGCCAAGAGTCTTCAATCATGTTCTCCAGTTCGAATTTTGCGCGCAGAAACGTCCGTCACCTAGGTACTATCTTTGAAAACATTTATGGAACACAGTTTCGGTTTTGTAAGCTGCTGCACTGCTCCTCCCTCCCTTTCTGTTGGCAACTCTAAAAAGACCATAGAAATATTTTATGGGTTGACAATATATACACTGGCCATCGTCCACCTTTTTCCTTCTGGCAAATTCTCTTAGTAAATCTGAGCACACCAGAAGAGCCGCTGTTGCCCTAAGCTTAGGACTGTTCTCTATTTAAATATTCTAATTTATCTTATTTATTATCCTATTTATTGTTTGACAATGGGTAAGGGGCCGGGTGGGTGGTGGGGAAGAGTATTTTCATTTGAAACGGTATAGGGTTTCCTGCCTGAGCAGGGAGGTTGGACTGGATGATCTCCAAGGTCCCTTCCAACTCTTTTATTCTATTCTATTCTTTGCATGCACTCTAGATAGGAAGGAACCGGTTACAGATGGATTTGCTGCGGGGTGGATTTGTGTGTGTCTGTGTATGTGTGTATGTGTGTATGTGTGTGTTTGGTCTTTATAACTTTTGCTCCAAAAGACCAAGCAGAGATTTTCAAACAGGGATCACAAATCGAATTCTGCACCAATGCAAAGAAGTTGTATGTTTGCTGTCAAACGCCTGTGTGCGGGTGTAGCCAGAGCACAGGAACCTGCCTTAACAAAGACAAATCTAAGAGTTTCACACAAAAAAAAATAATTTGATTTTCTTCTCCGGATCGCTGCGTCGTCTTACAGAAGACGGATCTCCCAGCTTGGAATCAACCTATAAAAAGTTCTGGATAACTTTTAGCCAAGATCATTTGAATCGAACCCAGATCTTTTCTCCATGGGAAGACTCATCCCTGCCATCGCAGCATGGATTTTCTCCCATAAGTTATGCCATGCGGTTGACATGCTGAAGAAGGAAAAAGAAACTGTGACTAAGATGGCAATGAATCCAGTAGTCCTCGACTTACGACAGTTCAGTTAGTGACTGTTTTGAAATTTCAACGGCTCTGGAAAAAAGGGACTTGTGACCTGTTTTTTTTTCACACTTAACAACCATGGTGGCATTCCCGGGAGTCACAGGATCAAAATTTGGATGCTTGGCAGTTGACTCATATTTATGATGGTTGCAGTGTCCTGGGATGTCTCCATTTTGTGACCTTTTGATCAGCAAAATCCATGGGGAAGCCTGATTCACTTAACAACGGTGTTACTCATTCAACAACTGCGGCAATTCGCTTAGCAAACGTGGCGTGAAAAGTTGTCAAATAGGACAAAACTCACTGAACCAACTTCTTGCTTAGCAACATACATTTCAGGGCTCCATTGTGGTCGTAAGTCAAGGATTACCTGTATACACCAGAAGCATCCCTTTAATCCCTTTTCTGTATACGCCAGTGTATTCCATCCATTCTCCTGGAAGATGAAAAGATAAATCCTGGTTTATTCTTAACCAGGATTGGGGGGAAGCATGCCAGAGGTGATATTCAGAGGTGGTATTCAGGTGACCAGAAGTGGTATTCAGCAGGTTCTGACCAGTTCTGGGAAACCTATAACAGAAATTTTGAGTAGTTCGGGGAAACAGTAAATACCGCCTCTGACTGGCCCCACCCCCATCTCTTCTCTATCTCCCATTGAGTCCCAGCTGATCATCTGGGTCTCCTTTGGTTGCCCTGCACAGGAGAATGGAGCTGGAAAGTAGGTTAGTGGGGTGGGGAGGGAATGGGGGTTCTGCAGTGTATCCTTCTCCTGCCACGCCCACCAAACCACGTCCACAGAACCAGTAGTAAAAAAATTTGAATCCTACTACTGGGGACAACAGTGACCTGGAGGATGGAGAATCTCCACGGACTTTTAGCTATACAATTTGGGATGAACACTCTTCGAATGATGTGGGAGTAGGAATGGATTTCCAGAGAAAAAATTGCAGACTACAGGAACTGTTTGCACCACTCAAGGATACATATAAGCCTCCAAGTGCCCTCAACGACTCTCAAAAAGGATGCAAATAACCAGCTGTCTTCAAGGAGTATAAATCCTTCCTTTCCCCACCATCCAGTCAGAGCTGTAGAAGCTTCTCGGAGGAGAAGCAAAACGTCTTCAAAAAAAAAACAAAAACAGAAAGTCCAGTTGCCACCTGAAAAAAGCACCTTTGGGACACCAAGGCTGCAAGATTGTTTGAAGTAAGAAGGCATGACTGGTCCCAAGTCAACCAGACAGCTCGTTTTATGACCAACACAGACGCAAAACTGAGCCTTCTTCATATGGTTTCACTTGTCTTCCCAGGTGTGGGTATCAGCAATGCACTAAATCAATTACAAAAACCTAGCCAAGATTTAATTCCACAACCAACCCGGAATTGCAAAATTTATCAGCCGGATCTTTTTAACTGATCAGGTTAAGTACGTTGTATGAATGCAGTCCCCGTTCTCATTTTGTGTTCCTGTTCTCCTGGCCCTCCACCCCTCCTGAAAACACAGCATCTGCTGCACACCAGGTTTTGAAGCTTCCAGCCCTTCAAGCTTTTAGCTGGGTTCACACAATATAGTAGCCTGGATCAAACAGAGACAGGTTGTTGATAGTTTTGTAGAAAGTGTGTGAATGCGAGTAGATCAATAGGCACCATTTTGGTGGGAAGGTAACTGAGTTCCGGCCGCCTTCGGCATTTAGCCATGCTGGCCACGTGACCATGGAAATTGTCTTCAGACAACGCGGGCTTCCTCGGCCAAGAAACGGAGATGGGTACCTTACTGTGTAGAGTCAGACACGACTAAACAGGGAAACCTTTTACCTTGTAGCTTATAGTTTAATGTGTCAGGGTAACTGAGACATAGCCTCATCAGGGTACATGAACCAGGCCACTATGTTAAGCCATAATGTGATAGACTCCTCCAGACATCGTATGTTATGTGAATGCAGCAACTGTCTTTGGTAAAACTGGCGTTAGATTCAACCTCTTCATAGAAAATGGAACGGCCATCCGCAGACACCTCTTCTGGTGTCAAACCCTTAACTAGGATACTGTGTTGAACCACCTTGAGCCATAAACGAATTGGATGGGCCAGGTTCCCATCAGGCTAAGCCACACCAAAAGGGAAAGGAAATGTTGTTGACTTCCCACAACCAACCTTAGAGTGTTTTTAGCAGAGTGTTACAAGCTTTGTATAACCCGTGTGGACGAGTCTGTTGTATGAACAGCAGCTGTGGGCCGATGTACTCCTCCATCCTATGGAGATTTCAGGAGCTTGTAAACTGTCGCCAGAAAGAATGCTGGATGTTTTTAATTCCCTCTCAACAAGCCTCAGGTTTCAGCCCTTCAAGATAGGCCAGGAACAAACACACACACACACACACTGCAGGGATTTGAAGAATGCTAGTTTTGTTTAGTTTATTGTCATTGCACATCATACAATGACATTAAATACCATCTTCAATGTACTATATACAGTGGAATTCAAAAGAGCTACTGCCCTGGGATAGAAGCTATTTTTCAGCCTATCTGTCCTTATTTTTATTGTCCTGTACCATCTGCCAGATGATAATAGTTCAAAAAAAAAAAAAAAAGGGGGTGCCCAGGATGAGATGGATCTTTGAGGATGTCTTGAACTTTTTTAAGGCAGCCGGAGCGATAAAGCTCTTCCAGAGAGGGGAGAGGGCAACCCAGGATCTTCTGGGCAATGACATTAACCCTCTGGAGTGCTGTCCTATCTGCCCCTGTGCAATTGGCAAACCATACAGAAGTACAATAAGTTGACATACTCTCTCTGGTGTAGCGGTAGAAGGTCACCAGCAGTTTTCCATTCAGTTGTTTTCTGAGAAGTCTCAGGTAGTATCATCTCTGCTGGGCCCTTTTGACCAGGGCTGCAGTGTGGGCACCCCAGGTCAGGTCTTCTTTTAGGGTAACACCCAAATACTTAAAACTGACCACTTGCTCCACTCGGTCTCCACTGATAAACAAGGGCTGGAGGTCTGATCTGTTCCTTCTATAGTCCACTATAAGCTCCTTGGTCTTATTGGTGTTGAGGACCAACTTATTGTCTCCACACCACAAAAGCAACTGGTCCACCTCATCCCAGTAGGCAGACTCATCCTCCCTGGAGATGAGGCCCACCACTGTTGTATCATCTGCAAATTTAGTAATAGCATTACTAGCGTGAGTGGGAACCAGTAGTTTACCATTGCAGGGTATATTCACCAAATCTTGACATCCAGAACCTTTCCTACTCCTTTGTAAGGATGATGAGGTCCAGATGGGGACATTCTGTGGTCTGTTTTTTCCCCACTTCCCACTTTCCCAGGGCTGTTTAACTGTTTTACCTCTCCTGCCCCTTTGTCGAGGGCAGCGTGACATTCATTGACACCGGGGCCCATGCAGACAGCACAAAAAAAAAAAGCATGCCAGGTCAGCATCGGATGTCCACACGTCGCTATATTCTCCCCATCCAGCACAGCTTTCAGGATTCATCAATGCACAGGGAGCACACAGATGGACACCACAACTTGTACCATGGATACAATTTCCTTGGTGTAGTCTTCCCTGTGGGCAATGCCTGGCAGGGATTTGTGTTTGTGTGTGTGTATGTGTGTGTGTGTCTCTCTCTCTCATTGAACCAGAGCGCCTGGTTTCCTGCCCGTAGATTTTGCACTTGGGGACGGTACCCCAGTTCCCTTTCGGTGTTTAGACTGTAAATAAAATACAATAGCAATAAATGAATTCCCTCTGCATGATTTTAGTTTCCCAATTCTACCCCAGCCAGCCAGAGGTTGGTCTGGGGTCAATTACAGGTCAATACAGGTCTTCCTGATGTTAAACTACCTGCAGTATTGTAATGCAATTCAGGGATAATAAAGGGCCTTTTTTTGTGCTATGTCTCTGTGTGTCTGTGTGTGTGTGTGTGTGTGTGTGTGTTATTTGTCTTTTTAGCAGGATGGATTTGATTGAAATCACGCTGGTTTTAAATCATGATTGAAATCACGATTGAAACTGCTAGGAAGAAGGCTTGATTTGAATCACCTCGATTGATTTACTTAAAAATAATCTTTATTAAACAAATTCTACAATTAAAAACAGATTTCCATTCATTGCCGCGCATTTGTAGTAGTGTTCACTCACTTTGACATATTCTTACGTATATAGAATATTACTAAATATTGTTACAATTATTTTACGTTCAATTTATACCATATTTTCATACATTATACATAATTATGCTTATTCATATATTATTTCATCTCACCACAACCTTTCATTCATCTCTCTATTTTGTGTCTACCTTGCAACCAATTATACCATAAATTCCAAATTTCATGGTACTCTGTCTCTTCTTTCTCCTTCATTTCCATTGAAAGCCTATCAATTTCTGCACATTCTAAAACTTTTTTTGTTATCATAATATTGGAGGGAATGCTGTCACTTTTCCAATTCTTGGCAAAGGCTATTCTTGAAATCAGCTCAATTTAAATCATAATTGTTAAAGAACAACTGTCATCTCTGTCCTGTAACAGCTCCTCCTCTGACCTGCTGTGGATTCACCGACAGTCTCAATATTGCAGAATATACACCCTCATGCTACAAAACTAAGCTCCATTTCATGCTGAATAAACTAAATTATTTATGTATCTTAAATAGAAAGCTACCTTTAGATGGATTATTTTCACTCCACAAGCATTTTATTAAAATAAATTTGTTTTTTTAAAAATCTGATTTACATAACAAAAAAATCCGATTTACCTAAAAAAAAAAATCCATTTTTTTAAATTAAAAAAAACAATCGATTTTTAGCCATCCTGCTTTTTAGGGGATTGGTCCCCAATCTTTCTGGGTTGGGGGACCGGCAAGGGAAACAAGAGGTTATGGTTAGGCGTTGAGTCACAGGTGGGCATGGATAGCTGTCACTCATACAAATCAGTAGGATTCCAAATTGCATGCTACCAGTTCTGCATGCTTCTCTGCCTCATGAATCAGCTGAGCTAAAAATCGATGGAATATAGGGCGGGCTGTCAGGATTCCAGCAATCGCCCTAATTTAATCATGATTCTCGAGCCAAACTTCAAAAAACTTCAAAGGATTCATTAGAGGCAACATACTGAAACTTCCCTGTGTGAAGCCAACTCTGGCCTACCTCATTTCCAGTCCCCTCTGACCCTGTTTCCCCCTCCTTCCCCCCTGGTTGGGTCATAAATCAGATTCTCCCACTGAGCACCTTTATGGGCTGGGTGGCATCAATCACATTCTCGAATGAAATATATTCACGGGCAAAAGCTGTGGTAGTTTAGTTACAATCTTTTAAAGATGAAGAGTTGGAATGTACTTTGGCTTCCAAACTGCTACACTGCTCTTCCAGATTGCCTTCCTCCCTCCCCCTCTTTTTTACGGCAACTACTAAAACAGGCATAGGAATGTTTTATGAGTTGACATGGGAAGGGCTGGGGCAGATGGGCGGGCGGGCTGGGCCAGTCAGAGGTGGTATTTGCTGGTTCTCCAAACTGGTTAAAATTTTTGCTACCTGTTCGTGTGAACTGGTCCAAACCGGCTGAATGCCACTTCTGATGCAAATGGAGCTTTACACATAATGTGCGCTTACCTACCACTTCCGCGGGCTGCATCTGAATGGGGCGCAGGCTGCTGGCAGGCCGCCAGCCAGGGATTGGGGGGGGGAACTCCTGTTTTAGGGGACAAAGGGGATGGGCCCAAAGAAAGCCTTCATGGTTCAAGGCTAAGGTAGCCCCCAAAACCTGCAGGATTAAGAGGAATGTGGTAAATGAGAAAGGACACACACACACACACACACACAAACAAACGAGGTGAATGCGCTGAATTGTAAGGCTACGTTAACAGAATGCAACCCTCCCCAAACGTTTTTTATTAAATTATTTGATATTATAAAATACAAAATATAAAAGTAGAGCAACATTAAGGAAGGAGGGGAAAGAGGAAATGGAAGTGGGGAAGGGTAGGAAAAAGAGGAGAAAAAGAAACACTGACTTCCGACTCTCTCTGTGGCAGTAAAATAAAACTTCCAAGTCACAACTTTTTGTTTTTTTCCATACTAATATGAACCAATGGAAGGAAACTAATTAAGCAGAGAAGCAACCTAGAACTAAGAAAAAACTTCCTGACTGTGAGGACAGTAAACCAGTGGAACCGCTTGCCACCAGAAATTGTGGGTGCTCCAACACGGGAGGCTTTTAAGAAGAGACTGGACAGTCACTTGTCTGAGATGGAATAGGGCTATGATGGAGAACCTATGGCATGCATGGCACAGGTGGCATGCAGAGACATTTGTGCCAGCACGTGAGCTGCAGGCAAACTTACCTCTCTGGACATGCGCATGCCTTAGAGCTGATTTTCGGCCTGTTTGCAGCTTTTTTCAGCCTCCCAGAGGCTTGAGGAAGGCTTCTGCAGGCTTTGCAGGATAAAAAATTGGCCTGTTTCATCACTTCCTGTTTTTCCTAAAATACCAGAAGTCCGGCCAAAAATCAGCTGTGAGGAACAGTGCAGGTAAGGGGGGTAAGCGTATGTGTGTGGGGATTATGTGCGCATGTGTAGGGGGCGTGGGGGGAGCGCACATTGCCTTCTGGGTCCTGGCACCCGAGTGCGATTTTTGGCACAGGAGCCCAAAAAGGTTAGCCACCATTGGTATAGGGTCTCCTGCTTGAGCAGAAGGCTGGACTAGAAGACCTCAAATGTCCCTTCCATGTCTATTAAGCTAAGGAAGGTCTCTTTGGATTCTCTTGCCTTGTCCATTTTGCTGCTGTGGGCTATGCTGTCTCTTATCCAACGGATACCTTTGGCCAGGGGTGGGATTCAAATTTTTAACAACCGGTTCTGTGGGTGTGGCTTAGGTGGTCATGTTATTGGCTGAGTGTGGCCAACTCAACATCACTCACATCGAGGCATGCATCTCCTCGCCTGGCCTCTCATGCCTGTGGGGATGCTGCAACAGTCGTAAGTGTGAAAAAGGGTCATAAGTCACTTTTTTCAGTGCCATTGTAACTTTGAATGGTCCCTCCCCACAAGTAAAGTACCAGCAAAGGAGGGAAAAAATACTCCAGAGATGTTCCTGAGACAAGAATGTCCTGCCAAGAATGTAAGAAGGATTAACGGAGAGGCAATTTCTGTCAGCAACATCAGAATGTTTTCTTCCTGCTTTCCTTACAGGATTAGCCCAGTAATTTCTTCTAACAACTGGTTCTCCGAACTGCTTGGAATGTTAACAACCGGTTCTAGCAAATAGGTGCGAACCGGTACAATCACACCCCTGCCTTTGGCATTGCCTTTTCACCACCACCCCCCTCTTCCAAAACCTCTCCAAGGTGCCATTATAGCTTGATCCTTCCCTGGTGACTTCCTGGGTAGAGCAATACACAGCATTCAGCTATATAGAAGTGGTTCACTACTGCCACCTTGTGGAGAGGTTGGGGTTGTTGTTGTTTTTATCATTAAGATTCTGCCTGTGGCATCTCCTGGTGGTGTTCCATCCTAATCACTTGCTCCAAGTTAGAAATGCCAAAAGAGGAAAAGAAGAAAGTCCTTTTTTGACCCTTTCAACACAATCTCATCTCTTCCAGCCCGGAGAGAGATGTTTTACCCCACCTTTGACCCCATTGCCGGCTGGGGAATTCTGGGACTTGAAGTCCACGCAGCTTTAGCTGGCAAGATTGAGAAACGCTGTTCAATACTATAGCAATCAATCAGGGTTGAGCTGAAAGGGACCTTGGAGATCTTCTAGTCCAGCCCCCTGCTCAAGCAGGAGACCCTGCCCCATTTCAGACAAGCCCCTTCTTACAATTACCTTCTTAATTTTTGCCATTTAGAGATAGTGTCCGATTTACATCTGCAGTCGAGAGCAGAATTTCCATTGTTAAGCGAGGCGGTTCTTAAATGAGCCCCACACAACTGTAAAACCTTTTTTTGTCATGATTAACGGAATCACTGCTGTCCTTAAGTGAGCCACATGGTCATTAAACAAATTGTTTCCCCCCCTCCCCCAGTTGGCTTTGGCTGGCTGGGAAGTCGCAAATGCAATGGTCGTAAGTGTGAAAAAACGGACATAATTTAGGTTTTGTTTCCTCTGACAAGAAAAAGCCAAGGAGGGGAGCTAGATTTACTTTAACCACCCCATGATTCATTTAACAGCGAGAGTGATTTGCTTAACAACTGTAGCCAAGAGAAAAAAAAGTTGTAAAATGGCGCACAGCTCGCTTCACAACTGTCTTAACAACTGAAATTTTGGGCTCCATTGTGGTCGTACGTCAAGGACTAACCTGCATTACTGAAGGAGGCAAAGGCAGTTGCGATGCTTTCTTAGACCGACCCAAGGGGATACAGGTAGTCCTTGACTTACGACCAAAATTTTTGTGATGAAGGGAAACATTTGTTGAGTGAATTTTGTCTCATTTTATGACCTTTTGTTCCACAGTTGTTAAGCGAATCATTGTAGTTATTAAGTTTGTAATGTGGCCGTTAAGTGAAATGGGCTTCCCCCTTGACTTTGATTGTGAGAAGGTCACAAAGGCAGAACGATGTGACTCCAGGACGCTGTGACTGTCATACAAATATGCTGATTGCCCTTCCAGTGACCAGATTTTGTTTAAATGACCATGGGGATGCTGCTACAGTAGTGTTGTGGCCCACTAGCGGCCAGCGGACAGTGAGGAGGTTGGGGAGGAACCTGGGCCAGCCCTGGAGTCTGGGGAGGGTTCTGTGTCGAAGGCAGAGATGGGGCCAGGACCCTCTTGACAGTTATCAGCTGCCTTCAGAGTCGGAGATCAGTGGGGAAGAAGAACAGCTGGAGCCTGTTCCCAGTGTGCTCATGCACAGAGTTGCCAGATGAAGGGAACAGCTAAGGGACAAGGGTCGACTCGGGAGTAAAGGCTCAGGTGGACGGTGAAATGGCTCTTCCCATAGGGAATAAAGAAGGGCGAAAGGGAAGTGGGGTTTGCAGGGGACAATTAGTTCAATTCATGAGGGTGAAGATCTGTTCCTGACTCCTTGCCAAGTCATTGCTGCTACAGTGTGATGTTTGGAAGCTATCGGCCTGGCAACTCTCCCAGCCTGATCAAGATCTGTAGTTGTGAAATCTCTTGAAAGGCTGTTTGCCGGGACTTTGCTGGAGAGGAATTCCTTTTAATCAAAATAAAAAGGGATTTTATTGGGACGAGGAGTTCGGCTTCGTGATCCTGGGAAGCCTAGGTCAGAACAGGTTGTAAGTGCGAGGACCAGGTCACTTATTTCCAACGACATTGAACAGACACGAAACAAACTGTCGTATGTCGAGGACTAGCTTTATGGCATTTTTGTCCTCCTCCTCCTCCTCTTCCTGAGCCTGTCAAGCGTGCAGTCTTTGGTCTCCAACCACAAACAGCCTTTCCAGTTAGCTCCTTAATGCTTCAATCAATACGGGCTTGGTTCAATAATACAGAGTTCCCGCAACAGAGTGTGTACAGTGTATATACACAGGGTGTGCATTGTGTACTCTTAAGGGATTGCTGTTCATCAAGGAAATGGATTTGTGAGCTTTTGCAACAGTCAGGTGGGGCTCTCAACTCAAGAGTTAAAAATGAGGAACTGTTTTGCGATAAACTGGCTGTGTAGCAAGAAGGCGGGGGGGGGGGGGGAACGTGGCAGGGAAATTGTGGGAGCAACCAGCCACGTCTGAAGAACACCAAATCACAGGTATGGAAGGGACCTTAAAGGTCTTCCAGTCCAGCCCCATTGCTCAGGCAGGAGACCCGACAACATTCTTGCACACAGATGTCCAATCTCCTCTTTAAAAAAAAACCTCCAGTGATGGAGCAACTTCTCCAGGCAAGGGCCTACCTAAGGTGGGATTAGAACTCCCAACCTGTATGCCTGTGGCATACTCACCATCCAGTGATGGGCCCAAAGTCACCTAGCTGGCTTTCATGCCTAAGGCAGGACTAGAATTCACTGTCTCCTAGTGATGGGCCCAACGTCACTGAATTGGCTTTCATGCCTAAGGCAGGACTAGAACTCACCGTCTCCTGGTTTCTAGGCCAGGACTTTCCCCACCACACCAAACTGACTCTCTCCCTTCGCTTATACTTTTCATCGGGTGCAAGCAAGAACAAATGAAACCTACATTTCACATATATCAGAGATCCGATATTTAAAAAGCAAGTGGCCAAACGATCAGATCTCCTGATTTCATGTGAGAGTTGACCAAACATTCCACAAGGGACGAATTGATGGGTTCCACGACTCTTTTCTCTGATGGTTTGGGCGTCTTTCTGAACGCCTTCAAGTGTGTTCGAGGACTTTCAGGACACTGCACACCTTCTCTTGTTGAGGGCAGAAAAGACAAATTCTCACATAGTCAAAGTAGTAAAAAGAAGGGAAAAAAAAAAAAAAAAAGATAGGACCTTGGCTCAGAAGAAGAAGAAGAAAATATTTTGCCAAAGTTTAAAAAGAGCCCTGGGCTGCCAAGTCAGAAGTGCTATGATCTGCTTTGGAAATGTGGATAATCAAGCCTAAAATTGCAAAGACGCACAAAGACGCTCGGTTTGGTTTGGGCAACGAACTTAACATGTTACAATTAGTAAAGCAACCCAGAGTTGCTGGGAGCTGAGCTGCATTTTCTTCCTTCCTCCTGTCCCTCCCTCCCTTCTTTCCTTTCTTTCTCTCCCACTCCCTCCCTTCCTTCATCCTTCTCTCCTTTTTTCTCACTGTCTCCCCTTCCTTCGCTTTTCTTACTTCTCACTTTTTCTTTTTCTCTCTCACTTGCTTTCTCTTTTCTCCTTTTTTCTTTTTCTTTCTCTTTTTTCTCTTTCCTTTCTCTTTCTGTTCTTTCTCTCTTTCCTTTTCTTTCTCTTTCGCATCTCCTTTGTCTATCTTTCTCTTTTCTCCTATTCTTTCCTTTTCCTTTTCTCTTTTGTCTCTCTCTCTTTTCTTTTTCTTTCTCTCTCCCTCTTTCTCTTACTTTCTCTTTTGTTTCTCTCCTTCTCTTTTCCCTCTC
>BLBF01000069.1:3512811-3525147 GCA_015471245.1 Laticauda colubrina
TTTCTCTTACTTTCTCTTTTGTTTCTCTCCTTCTCTTTTCCCTCTCTCTTTCCCTTTCCTTTCTTTCTTTCTCTTTTCTCTTTCCTTTTCTCTCTCTCTCTCTCTCTCTCTCTCGTCTCTCTTTCCTTTCTCTTTCTTTCTCTTCTTTGTCCCTCTTTCTCTCTCACTCTTCTTTCTCTTTTCTTTGTCTCTCTCTCTCTTGTCTCTCTCTTTCCTTTTTCTTTCTCTCACATTTTCTTCCTCTTCCTCTCGCTCTTTCACTCACCCTCTTTCCCATAATCCAAGTGACTTGGCAGTTTATGACAACGCACCAGGAACAACATCAAACGCTCCCTCCCCATCGCCAACCCCGGTTTCCCCACCCGCTGTCTCTCTCCCTGACTCAGCAAAAGAAGCTCCGGGAAAGCCCAGCCCAGGAAAGGCGTTGCACACGTGCGCGTGTGACACGCCAACGGCTCCTTCCGTTCGGAGGCCGGGCTGGGAAGCGGGGGTAGGTGGGGGCAACCAGGTGTTGCAACGCGCGTGCGGACGTCCCCTTCCAACCCACCGGCTTCATCCGCGTTGGTCCGGGCTCGATCCGGGCGGGGGTCCCCGCATTGGAAACGGGGTCCTCGGGAGGCGCTGGGGAAACGCTCGAGAAAGGTGTGTGTGTGGGGGGGGTGGTCATCCCCCCCCCATGTCACCTGGAGTGGTACGTTCCGCTCACACTTTCCCCAGGTGCCTTTATAACAGGCGTGCTTGGGAGCCTCCCGGGATGCCAGGAGCGGCGTGGAGGTGGCGGGAAAGGGCCCCAAGCGGTGATCGCGGGACGCGGCGGAGCTGGCTCGCCATGCAAAGCGAAGGCGGCGGGAGGAGCATCCATTCCGACAACGTCTCCGAGGTCCACGACGTGCCCCTGCGGGTCATCATCAGGCCCATCCCGCCGGCGCTGGACGAGCGGAAAGTGGAAAGTCTCATCAAGACCATCCAGGTAGGGCCGGTGGTTCTCACGACTCTGGGTCGGGTCCGGACGCGAGTGACTCGGGTTTCTCTTCCACGGTGGGGGTAAATTGGATCGTCCACCGCCGGGACGCCCAGGTGGTGGGCGAGGGTGGCCACCGGCAGGTTGGGCTTCGGAAAAGGGTTTGTTTCTATTTTATTAGATTTATATATAAAATTACTTTCCTGCCTAAGCAGGGGGTTGGACGAGAAGACCTCCAAGGTCCCTTCCGAGTCTGTTATTCTATTCTATTCTATTCTATCCTATCCTATCCTATCCTATCCTATCCTATCCTATCCTATCTATTCCTATTCCTATTCCTATTCCTATTCCTATTCCTATTCCTATTCCCATCCCATCCTTTCCTATTCTATTCTATCCTTTATTCTATTCTATTCCTATTCCTTTTCTATTCTAGGGAATAGAAGGGGAATTTACCAAATCTATACATATAAAAGTAAAATGCCCCTCATACATCATCACAAAATCTCCAGAACCATCAAGCCCCTAACCATTTCACCAAACTTGAAATTTGGCTCCTATGTTCCTCTTGGCTTCTAGGTGCTCACTAAGAAAGGTGCTCACTGATTAATGACCATGAGAACATTAGTATTTTGCATATTATTGTTATTGTTATTATTGTTGTTGCTGTTGTTGTTGTTATTGTTATTCTGATGCTGAGGAGTTCTATTCCCCCTTCCCACCTGAAAAGAAATCTCTTCCAAACAGCAAAACACAAGCAGAGGAGAGGAGTTTCAGTTTCATAGCACCAAGCAGCTTTAGTACAGAACAGTTGAGCTAAGCCACGCCCAGGCTCCTTGCTGTCTCCTTGTTCACACAGCAAATACTCTTTCAGTTTCCGAACAGCCCTCAACTCTCACACACACGGACAGGATGCTAGCCAGATGAATACCGATTAATGCTGGTAGGTAGAGGCAGATTTTTTCCCCCTTATTTTCCTCCCCAAAAACTAAGCCCATTGCAAAGCACAGGTATAGAACTAGTCTATATATAAACGTACTTTCCTGTCCAGGGGGTTGTACTAGAAGACTTCCATGGTCCCTTCCAACTCTGTTATTCTATTGTATTCTATTATTCTATTCTATTCTGCTTAGATGAGGGAATAGAAGGGAAATTTACCAAATTTGCAGATGATACTAAGTTGGCAGAAATAGCTAACACCCAAGAAGATAAGCTCAAGATCCAGATGGACCTTGAAGACTAGAACACTGGGACCTATCTAACAAAATGAAATTCAATGTAGAGAAAAGTAAAGTCCTCGACTTAGGCGAGAAAAACCAAAAGTAAACTTATGGACTGGGTGAAACCAGGCTCAATAGCAGGAACCAGGAGAGGGATCTTGGAGTCTTTGTGGACAACCAGCTAAATAGGAGCCAGCAGTGTGCAGCAGCAGCCAAAAAAGCCAATGCAACCTTAAGTTGCATTAACAGAGGGAGACAATTGAGATCAAAGGAGGTACTAATACCACTCTGTAAAGTCTTAGTAAGGCCACACCTAGAGTCCTGCATCCAGTTTTGGTCACCAGAGTATAAAAAAGATGTTGAGACTCTAGAAAAAGTACAGAGAAGAGCAACCAGGATGATGAGGGGAATGGAGATGAAAACATACGAAGAACACTTACAGGAACTGGGCCTGGCTAGTCTAGGGAAGAGAAGAACCAGGGGAGACAGGAGAGCATCTTCCAATATTTGAGGGGCTGTCCCAGAGAGGAGGAGGGGGGTCAAGCTGTTCTCCAAGGCACCTGAAGGCCAGGCAAGGAATAATGGATGGAAACTGAACAAGGAGAGATTCAACCTAGAAATAAGGAGACATTTTCTGACAGGGTGAACAATCCACCCATGGAACAGAAGTTGCCCTTGGAATTGCTCTGTCCTACATATTGGCAAAAAAAAAATCAGAAAATAAAATACAGGCTGAATAGTCAAGACCTTGCTGATGATCCAAACTCTTGTCAAGGACCTTGGAGTCCTCATCTCTAATGACCTAAGTGCTAGAGCCCACTGTAACTACATAGCCAAAAAGGCGTTAAGAGTTGTTAACCTAATCCTACGTAGCTTTTTCTCTGGTAATATCACACTACTAACTAGAGCATACAAAACATTTGCTAGACCAATACCTGAATGCAGCTCATCAGTCTGGAATCCGTATCATGTATCTGATATTAGCACAGTTGAGAAAGTCCAGAAATATTTCACAGGAAGAGTTCTCCACTCCTCTACTCATTGCAGAAGACCTGATGCCACCAGACTTGAAATTCTAGACCTAGAAAAACTAAGAACTACACCACCTTCGGTCCAATCTAAGTATAGTGTAAAAAATCATACATTGCAATGTCCTACCTGTCAATGAATACTTCAGCTTCAGTCATAACAACACAAGAGCAAACAATAGATACAAACTCAATCGCACCAAACTTGATTGCAAGAAATACAACTTCAGCCACAGAGGGGTCAATGTCTGGAACACCTTACCTGTCTCTGTGGTTTCTTCCCCAAACCACAAAAACTTTAACCTTAGACTTTCCACTATTGACCTCACCCCTTTCCTAAGAGGTCTGTAGGGGCGTGCATAAGTACACCAACCTGCCTACCGTACCTGTCCTATTGTTTCTTTTATATATATATTTATTTTTTATATGTATCCATGTATTCAGAACTATGTTTTTAGTTATACCTATTATCTTGTAAGCAACTGACAAAATAAAAAAAAAATAGTTGTGGGAACTCCATCCCTGGAGGCTTTCAAGAAGAGACTGGGCTGCCCTCTGTCAGAAACTGTGCAGGGTCTCCTGCTTGGAGGAGGGTCTCCTGCAAGGTCCCTTCCAACACTGTATCTGAATGAATGAATTCTTTATTGGCCAAGTGTGATTGGGCACACAATTTGTCCAATTTGTCTTGGTGCATATGCTCTCAGTGTACATAAAAGGAAAAGATACATTCATCAATCTGGGTCTAAACTGTGGGAGGTTGCAACAATTGTCACATTTTTCAGTGTCATTATAACTTTAAATGGTTGCTGAATGAATGGTTGTTAATTTGAAGACAACTTTACAGTTGAGATTTCCTAGTGGCGTCCCATCCCAGGGCTAGCCTGCTCTGGCCTTTTTGACTTCTCAAAATTGGGTCAGGTGGGTGAGATGCTGCCCCCTAGTGGCCAGCAGATAACTTTCCTAGTTAGAATAGAATAGAATTCTTTATTGGCCGAGTGTGATTGGACACACAAGGAATTTGTCTTTGGTGCAAATGCTCTCAGGGTACATAAAAAGAAAAGATACATTCATCAAGAGTCAAGAATCATCAGGTACAACACTTAATGATAGTCATAGAGTACAATTAGAATGGAATGGAATGGAATGGAATGGAATGGAATAGAATAGAATAGAATAGAATAGAATAGAATAGAATAGAATTCTTTATTGGCCGAGTGTGATTGGACACACAAGGAATTTGTCTTTGGTGCAAATGCTCTCAATATGCATAAAAGAAAAGATTCATTCGTCAAGAGTGCAGAATCATCAGGTACTACACTTATTGATAGTCATAGGGTGCAGTAAGAATAGAATAGAATAGAATAAGGAATAGACTAGACTAGACTAGACTAGACTAGAATTGAATTGAATTGAATTGAATTGAATTGAATTGAATTGAATTCTTTATTGGCCAAGTCTGATTGGACACACCAGGAATTCGCCTTTGGTGCAAATGCTCTCAGTGTACATAAAAGAAAAGATACTTTCGTCAAGAGTCAGGAATCATCAGGTGCAACACTTAATAATAATAGTTGTGGGGTATAATAAGCAATCAGTTGAGTTCGAATCCTTTAAGGATCAATGCAGGCATCCCACCTAGGTTACTCACATTGTAAGTAACCTGGGCTGAGTTCACACAATCTATTTAAAAATAATAATTATGTTTATGTCAGCATCTAGCTTTGGATGGGCAAGCTCGAGTTGATGGCCAGCTTCAACTGGGTTCTCCTCCTTGAACAGGGGGTTGGAGTAGAAGACCTCCAAGGTCCCTTCCAACTCTGTTATTTCTGTAATGTGTTGAACCACAGAGTAGTGAAGCTTCTGACAATATATAGGGTGCCACCTTATTGAGTGGTTCCCCAGGAGATAGGGAAGGCCTGATTCCAAAGAACTGGAATCAAAGTTTACATATACAGGCAAAAGAGAGGGAAGGGAAGGGAAGAGATAGAGGGGAAGGGAACGGAAGGAAGGGGAAAAAAGTAAAGGAAAGAAAGAAGGAGGAAGGAAGGAAAGAGAAAGAAAGAGAGCAAATTAAAGAGAAAGAGACAAAAGGAAAGAAGCAAGAGAAAGAAAGAGAAAAGAAGAGAGAAGAGAAAAAAACAAAGAGAAAGAGAAGGAAGAGAAAAGGATCGAGAAAAAAACAGAGGAGGAAAGAAGTAAGAGAAAGAAAGAAGGAGAAAGAAAGAGAGAAAAGGAAAGAAAAAAAGAAAGAGAAAGAAGAAGAGAGAAAAACAGAAGGAAGAAAGAGAGAAAGAAGGAGAAAGGAAGGAAAGGAGAAAGAAAAGGAAAGAAAAAAGAAAGGGAAAGAAAGAAAAAAGAGAAAGAGAGAAAAAGAGAGAAAAAACGAAGAGAAAGAGAGGAAAGGAGAAAGAGAGAGAAAGAAAAAAATCTTATTAGAACAAATACATAGATTTCTAATGGGAAATGTTCTCCTTTCAGGGATGGTCTGGCAAGCTTCCCCCTCCTCTTGAGTCATGGAAAATGTTGCTCTCCCTGCTTTATTTCTGCCTCGCTTTATTCTTCCCTTTTCGGTTGCTTAACTCAAAACCTGCGCAGGACATAACCTCAAGCTGCATCCCCTCTAGTTATTTTTAACTCAGTTTTAATGTTCTTTTAACAGTTTTTCCTTGCCCCTTTTTGACTTTGACTCGGTAAGCCGAGGAATCTCCAACTCTCGACCAACAAATGCTCTGTCCTACACACTGGTCAAAAAAATCAGTACGCCAAATACAAACTAGGTGGATATGACCTCGTAGATTACCCTCCCTCTGTCAAGGACCTTGGAGTACTCATATCTAACGACCTAAGTGCCAGAGCTCACTGCAACGGCATCTTGCGAAGCTTCTCCTCCGGAAATATTGAATTGCTAACCAGGGCATACAAAACCTTTGCTAGACCAATACTTGAACACAGCTCTTCAATCTGGAATCCGCACTGTATATCGGACATTAATAAAATCGAGCAAGTCCAGAAGTATTTCACGAGAAGAATATTACACTCCTCTGCTCGCAACAGAATACCCTATATCACCAGGCTTGAAATTTCAGGCTTGGACAACCTAGAACTATGCTACCTGCAGTTGGACCTAAGCGTAGTACACAAAATTATCTGATACAATGTCCTACCCATCAATGACAACTTCAGCTTCAACCGCAACAATACAAGAGTACACAACAGATACAAACTCAAAGTAAACTGCTTCAAACTCTCTTGCAGAAAGTACGACTTCAGCAACCGAGTGGTCAGTGCCTGCAATGCCCTACCTGACTGTGTTGTTACATCTTCAAACCCCCAAAACTTTAACCTTAAACTATCCACTGTTGACCTCACCCTGTTCCTGAAAACGTCTGTCAGGGGCGTGCATAAGTGCACCATCGTGCCTACCGTCCCTGTCCTATTGTCCCCATTTATTTGTACCTATTTCCTGTACTCTTACTCATGTTTATACCTGTACCTATTATCTTATAAGCAATTGACAAATCAAATAAATAAAATAAAAAAATAAAAGAAGGAAAGAAAGAAGGAAGGAAGAACAGGGAAGGGGAGGGAAGGAAGGAAGTAGAGAAAAGAAGGGAGTGAGTGGGAGGAAGGAAGAAAGGAGAACAGGGAAGGCGAAGGAAGGAAGTAGAGAAAAGAATGGAGGGAGGAGAGAAAAGAAAGGAGGGAGCAGGAGGAAGGAAGGAAAGAGAATACCCATTCCTAAGAGGTCTGGGAGGAACATGTGTAAGTGCACCATCGTGCCTACTGTCCCTGTCCTATTGTCCCCATTTATTTGTACCTATTTCCTGTATTCTTATTCATGTTTATACTTATACCTATTATGTCTTAAGCAATTGACAAATAAAATAAATAAATAAAAATAAATAAATAAGGCCTGTCAGTTGAGAAGAAGGGGATTTGTTCTATCCTGTGATCCACTCGTTCGGGCTAATCTTCTCCCTCCCTCTCTCCTTCCCTCCTTTCTTTTTTCTTGTTTTCAGGAGGAGCCTGACCGGGTTCCCCCCATTGATGTGCTCTGGATCAAAGGCCGAGAAGGGGGAGATTACTTCTACTCCTTCGGAGGTTGCCACCGTTACGCGGCCCACAAGCGTTTGAACAAGGAAACCATCCCAGCAAAGATCATCCGGTCGAACCTCAGTGACCTGCGGACTTACCTGGGCTCTTCTCTCCCTGACTTGCAATAGGAGGGGGGCTTTCCCCTGCCCTCACCCCCAGTTCCAGAACCTCCCTGGACCTTCTCAATCTTGGAGATGAGCTGGACACAGGGATCGGTCTCCTTTGCCAGACCTAAAACAACGAGGACTAGCAACCTGATTTGTTCTGTATCTCCGTTGGGGGATAGAGCAGGGGTCTCCAACTTTGGTCACTTTAAGACTTGTGGACTTCAACTCCCAGAATTCCCACCCACCCACCAGCCATGCTAGCTGAGGAATTCTGGGAATTGAAGTCCACAAGTCTTAAAGTGACCAAAAAGTTGAGTGTTCTGACCAAGGCTTATGAAGACACTAATAAACACACACATTAGTCCCAAAACCCTTTTTTCTTCATTTCAACAGCTGTGAATTTTCCTCCTTCACAGCCCATAATGAGTCTGAAACATTTTCTAAATAGTCCCATGGAAGTCTGCCAAAGTCCTTCAGGATAAGGCTGATAAGCACCCACCTTTATCTTCCTTGATATGCTGCGAACAACTAAATGTCCAATTAGTTATATGAGGCCAAAACGGAACACAAATTCAACACGGAGCTTCAGGGTTCAAACCGACCAGTATGAACAAAGTTGCTTCCTGCAAAGGCTTCTGTCCCTTGGCTCCTCCTTTATGTCTTTTTTGGGGGGCAATCTCCTCTAAGCCGTACTCCCCAGTTGCCCCGTTTGCCTTAATTGTTCTTGCCTTCTGGCAGCTCTGCACAAGCGCACACTGGGAACAGGCTCCTCCTGTTCCTCTGCCTCGCTGCTGTCAGATTCTGGAGGCTCCGGAGTCGGCACATAACTCTCAGATGGCCCTGCCCCCATCTTTGTGTCAGGCGCAGATCCTTCGTCCGAGCCTTCCCCAGACTCCAGGACTGGCCCCTGTTCCTCCCCACTGACCAACTACTGCCATCTCCACACTCCGCCAGCGGACCACAACAGTTGGAGACCCCTGGGATAGAGTGGTCCAACCTGTTTTTTCTCAACCTTGGTTGCTTGAAGATGCACGTGGAAAATTGAGCAGAAACAGAAGTTAGATTTAAAAAATGAATAAATACAAGAAAGTGACTTAATTTTGTAAAAATAGTTTACTCAATGGATAAATAAGCATATTGTCACTAAATGTTTATTGTCAATGTTAAGGTGAGATGTTATGATTATTATATGATGACTACTAATGTCATGAATGTTATTGTTACGATGATGGAGATGATTACTCAAAATAACTACCCAGACAACACAACGGTTTATATAGAGTAGCTGTTCTTATCAAGGCTTCCTGAGACTGTAAATAACCACATGCTTAATTCAAACAACCCTCTTTTTATTTCAATGGCTGGGAATTATGTTCATTCCCAGCCCACAGTCTCTCAAGATAAGCACCCCCCTTTCTCTCCTTTGACTTGGTACAGTGCCAAATTAACTCTAAAAAGCCAACCGAAGTACAAAGTTCACACAGCTTCAAGGTTTAATCTGAACAGAGTGAACAAAGTTGCTTCCTGCAAAGGCTCCTGTCCCTTTGTTCTTCCTTTATGTTTTATGGGAGGGGCCAATCATCTCCCAGCCTTATTCCCGAGTCATCCCTTTTGTCTTTACTGTTCTTACCTTCTGGCAGCTCTGTGCATGTGTGCACTTGGGAACAGGCTCCCACTGTTCCTCTGCCTTGCTGCTGTCAGATTCTGGAGGCTCTGGAGTCAGCATCTCACTCCCATCTTGGCCCCATCTCTGCATTGGATGCAGGACCCTCATCTGAGTCCTCCCCAGACTCCCGGACTGGCCCATGTTCCTCCCCACGGTCCAACTCTGCTGTCAACCACAGCAGTAGACATTGAAATTTTCACTCTTTGTATAAATAATAATTAAAAAAGAACCTGCCTATGGATTTCAACTCCCAGAATTCCCCAGCCAGCCATTGTAAAATGTGGCAAGAAAGTTTGTAAAAATGGGACAAAGCTCATTTAACACATTTCTCACTTGGCAGCATAAACATAAATGGTCATAAGTGGGAGAACCTGGCAACATTAAAAACGGTTTTCAGCATCCTGTAGTAGCATGACTGCATTTGATGCCAATTTCCCCCAAAATCGGCTTTTCTTTCCATTATTATTTTTGCAAAAACAGTCCATGGAGAACCTAATGGCTTGCTTAGGGATGGCGGCGTTCGCTTACTGACGGTGAAGTTAGCAAAAAAAAAAAAAAAAAGTTGCAAAAGTAGCTCAGTTGAATCAGCGAGATGATCCAGGGTTCAAGGCAGAAGCTGGGTTAGACCAGGGTGCTTTGCATGGATTTATCTTCAAAACACCCCAAAATAGTTTGATTTTGATGACTTCCATTCCTAGAAAAATGGGGAGGGGGCAAAGGGGGGCAGGAGCAAAAGAAATTCCTTTCAGGAGAAAAAGATCCAGCAGGGGGTGCCCTTTTCCTGCAGAGACAGAAAATTCAGCTACTTCCCAGTTCCTGATCAAAAAGGTGGAATCTGAACTCTGAGCCTAAATACTTTTCATCTTGGTTATTTCCCTTCTCTTGTTGCTTTTTTGGAAATTCAATCATGCTATAAATGAAGCATTATTGGGGTGACGCCCAGCTGGCTTTCATGTCTAAGGCGGGACTAGAACTCACCGTCTCCTGGTGATTGGCCCAAAATCACCCAGCTGGCTTTCATGCCTAATGTGGACTAAAACTCACCATCTCCTGGCGGTTGGGCCAAAATCACCCAGCTGGCTTTCATGGTCCTCTGGTAGTCCAACCCTCTGCTCAAACAGGAGACCCTTTAACCATTTCAGGCAGGCTCTCCTTGAAAACCTCCAGTGTTGGAGCACCCACAACTTCTGGTGGCAAGCAGTTCCACTGGTTAATTGTCCTGCCTGTTAGGAAGTTTCTCCCTAGTTCCAGGTTGCTTCTCTCCTGGGTTAGTTTCCATCCATTACTTCTTATCTTTCCTTCAGGTGCCTTGGAGAATAGACTAGCAAGAGGAGGAGGAGGAGGAGGTCTTCTAGTCAGCGGTGGCTAACCTTTTTGAACTCCTGTGCCAAAAATTGTGTGCTTGCACACTCGCGCTTGCATGCCAACACCCAGAAGGCAATGCACACCCCCCATGCCCCCTAGGCATGCATGCGGAATCCCCACCCACCCAAGCCGTCCCCTTACCTGTACTGTGCCTACGGCTGATTTTCGGTCAGACTTCCGGTATTTTCGAAAAGAAGAAGAAGAAGAAGAAGAAGAAGAAGAAGAAGAAGAAGAAGAAGAAGAAGAAGAAGAAGAAGAAGAAGAAGAAGAAGAAGAAGAAGAAGAAGAAGAAGAAGAAGAAGAAGAAGAAGAAGAAGAAGAAGAAGAAGAAGAAGAAGCTCAAATCCCCTAGACCCCCCTATAACAGTAGCTGTCCAGTCTTTTCTTAAAAACCTCCAGTGATGGAGCACCCACAAGTTCAGCACAATAACAGAATTGGATTGGACCTTGGAGGTCATTTAGTCCAACCCCCTACTCAAGCAGGAGACCCTACACCACTCTTCACAATTGGCTGTCTAGTCTCTCCTTAAATACCTCCAGTGATGAAGCATCTACAACTTCTGGTGGCAAGCTGTTCCACTGTTTAATTGTCCCCAATGTTAGGAAATTTCTTAATTCCAAGTTGTTTCTCTCCTTAGTTTCCATCCGTTGCTTCTTGTCCAGCTTTCTGGGGCTTTGGTGAACATCCTGAAACTCCCCCCCCCCTCCTCTCCATGGTGGTTTTGGCTAACTTCAATAAATAAAGCTCTGTGACCTCAGAACCTCCCCTCCATCAGTCATTTAGAAATATCTCTTCTTCCCCTCCCTTTTTATTTCTCCAGTAGCATTTTAGTTCTAGGGGTCAAATTACAAACAAGCCACAGCCGGTCAAGGAAAGTACAACTTGCTCCGTTTGCAAATGGTTTATCATCATCCCTTGAGGCTTTCAAGAAGAGACTGGACAGCCATTTGTCAGAAACGATGCAGGGTCTCACGGGTGGGGGGGGGGGGTAGGGGTTGGACTAGATGACCTGCAAGATCCCTTCCAACTCTGATTATCTGTTATCTACTTCTTTGGGCCAAGGCACTACATTGGATTGATCCAGGAATCTGTTTTGTTTTTTTAATTACAAAGGGAGTCCTTGTTTGTTTAGCGACCATTCAAAGTTACAACGGCACTGGAGAAAGCGACGTATGACCATTTTATATTTATGACCGTTGCATCATCATCATCCCTGGTTATGTGATCAAAATTCAGGTACTTGGCCACTGACTCATATTTATGACGCAGTGTCCCAGAGTCATGCAGTCCCTTTTGTGACCTTCTGACAGGCAATCCACAGGGGAGCCCGGATTCACTTAACAACCGTGTAAGGCCAGGATTCACTTAAGGACTGCACCCAGGAAGCTTGTAAAATGGGACGAAGCAAACTTAACAAAGGTCTCACTTAGCAACATACCTTTTTGGCTCCCGCTGTGGTCAAAGGTCAGGGAGTTGCCTGTTGTTTATGGGATGGTCTGAAGTCAGGATTTGAATTCAGTCCATCAGCTGGTCGTCCAGAGCTCCAAATCATCCAACAGATTTTTATGGATATGGCTGGTTCGCATTCTTATAGAAAAAAGCAAAAAGTTGTGATTTGATGCTCATCCCATTTTGCTTTTACTTCGCGCTGCAACAGAGAGAGAGTTGGAAGTCAGACTTCTTTTTCTTTTTTTTCTTATCCTTCCTCACTTCCCTTTCTCTGCTTCCTCCCCCCCCCCTGCTTTTCTATTGACTTCCGTATTTTGTATCTTATAATGTTTTATAACTCAATTTTTTAAAAAAGTTAGAACTCCAACGACAGTCTTAAAATTGGACTAGAATAGACTAGAAAATATAGAATAGGAATAGAATAGAATAGGAATATAGATAGGA
>BLBF01000069.1:3575097-3609914 GCA_015471245.1 Laticauda colubrina
TTTCCTTTCTTTCTTTTCTCCTCCTTCTCCTCCTCCTCCTCCTCCTCTTTCCTTCCTTCCTTCCATCCATCCTTCCTTCCTTCCTTTCTTCCTTCTTTCTTTCCTTCCTTCTTTCCATCCTTTCTTCCTTTCTTCCTTTCTTCCTTTCTTCCTTTCTTCCTCCCTTCTTTTCTTCCTTCCTTCCTTTCCCTTCCTACTTCCTCCCTCTTTCTCTTCTTTCTTTCCTTCCTTTTTTCCTTTCTTTCTTTTCTCCTCCTTCTCCTCCTCCTCCTCCTCCTCCTCTTTCCTTCCTTCCTTCTTTCCATCCTTTCTTCCTTTCTTCCTTCCTTCCTTCCTTCCTTCCTTCCTTCCTTCCTTCCTTCCTTCCTTCCTTCCTTCCTTCCTCCCTCCCTCCCTCCCTCCCTCCCTCCCTCCCTCCCTCCCTTCCTTCCTTCCTTCCTTCCTTCCTTCCTTCCTTCCCATTGAATCCAATGGAGTTGCAACAACCATTTATCCAGGGAAACATCCGTAGCAGCTACATATATCAGACAAACACAACCCGAAATAAGTACGAAAATAACAACTGGCATAAGCATTTTAAGTAGTTTTCCTGCTTTCTACTGAAGTGGGTCCCTCTGGTCACTCCACTGACCCTGGGCTCTCTCAGAGAAAATATATTTCCAGAGCCAGCAGGAATTTGGCATCCAAGGGATAGAAGGGGAACTCCTGAAATGTGCAGGTGAGGCCAAGCTGTGGGGAATTGCTAACACTTTGGAAGACAGACTCAAGGCTCAGAAGGACCTTGATAGATTTGAACACTGGAGCCTTCCTATCAAAGAGAGAAGCAACCTGGAATTGAGGAGAAACTTCCTGACAGTGAGGAAATTAACCAGTGGAACAGCCTGCCACCAGAAGTTGTGGGTGCTCCATCCCTGGAGGCTTTTAAGAAGAGACTGGATAGTCACTTGTCTGAGATGGCCTAAGTGATGAAGATCTAAGTGATTAGTTCATGATGATGAACCAATGGCATGCATTCCAGAGGTGGCACACAGAGCCTTCTCTGTGGGCACGTGCCATCGCCAGCTGCTCTTCTAAAACGACCAGGAAAATGGCCAAAAAACAGGCCAATTTTGGGGCTGTTTTCAGGCTCTTTTTTGGTCTGCTTTTGGCCTGAAAAATGGCCTGAAGAACAGCTGGAAAATGGCCCCCCAAATGGCCAAAAATGCTCCAAAAAACAGGCATGTGCACATGTAGCTGGTATTCGGGTTTCTGGCACTCTGGTATGTGCCCGTGCCCGTGCTTGCCCATCCATTTCAGTTTGGGCCCTCGCCTCGGTGCCAAAAAGGTTTGCCATCACTGGTATAGTTTGGATTGGGCTAGACCTCCAAGATCCCTTCCCACTCTGTTATTCTATTCTATTCTATTCTATTCTATTCTATTCTATTCTATTCTACTCTACTCTACTCTACTCTACTCTACTCTACTCTATTCTATTCTATTCTATTCTATTCTATTCTATTCTACTCTACTCTATTCTATTCTATTCTATTCCATTCCATTCCATTCCATTCCATTCCACTCCACTCCACTCCACTCTACTCTACTCTACTTTCTATATTCCATTCCGTTCTTCATTCCAATATTCTATTCTACTCTATTCTATTCTTATTTCTATATTCTATTCTGTTCTGTTCTGTTCCGTTCCATTCTTTACTATATTCTGTTCTATTCTATTCTTATTCTACTATACTCTACTTTATTCTATTTTATTCTTCATTCCAGAATAGAATAGAATAAAATTCTTTATTGGCCAAGTGTGATTGGAACACAAGGAATTTGTCTTTGGTGCAAATGCTCTCAGTGTATATAAAGAGAAAATATACATTTGTCAAGAGTCAAGAATCTTCAGATCCAACACTTAATGATAGTCACAGGGTACAATAAGGATAGAATAGAATAGAATAAGAATAAGGATAGAATAAAATAAGAATAAGGATAGAATAGAACAGAACAGAATAATATAGAATAGAATAGATCAGACTGGAAAATAGAATAGAAAGAAATAGAATAGGATAGAATAGGATTCAGAATAGAATAATGATAGTCATAGGATACAATAAGCAATCAATCATACTAGGAAACAGTCCATATAAATCATAAGGATACAACATTCCATTCCATTCTATTCTTCATTCCAATATTCTATTCTATTCTATTCTATTCTATTCTATTCTATTCTATTCTTATTTCTATTCTATTCTATTCTATTCTTATTTCTATTCTATTCTACTGTTCTGTTCTATTCTATTCTATCCTCTATTCTAATTTCTATATTTCATTCCATTCCATTCCATACTTCATTCCAATATTCTCTTCTATTCTACTCTATTCTATTCTTATTTCTATTCTATTCTACTGTTCTATACTATTATATTCTATTCTAGTGTACATAACGAGAAAATATTGAATTATTTTTTTCTTTTTTTTTCTTTTTAAAAAGAATTCTGTTAAAGAGTTCTCCATGGCTCCCAGGACACTCCTGTCATCTTCCACGTCAAACCTCTTTGCTGGAGGTATTCAAACAATCAGCTTGATAAGGCGGTCTATTTTTAAAGCGAGGATATAGCCAGGATTCTGACAATGGGGGGAAGGGGGCTGGGCTTCCCCCTGGGGACCACTCGGGAGCTGTCAGGGGCCGCAAGGTTTCCTCAATGAGTCTCAGCCATACAATGCAAGGAAGATGGAGCTGAGAAAGACATGGACTGTGCTGGCCAGAGATTATCTTGCTCCTTTACCCAAAGCGGTGACCCCTGACCGGGCCAGGGAAGCAGGCGCTGCCGTCAGAGGGTGGGCGAGGCAGCCGGTGAGCCGGGAAAACAAGGTGAAACCAACTCAGCTTTTCCATCAGACTTCTGCAAGGTGGTTAGTTTGTGGGCTAAAAAATGCGCCGTTTTTAATTGTCTTTCAGTCGAACGATGCTTACCTTCGGCTCCATCAGGAAGGACATTGGAGTCACTAGCGCTGGCTTTAGAACAACAGAAGAGATAACAGATAATCAGAGTTGGAAGGGACCTTGTAGGTCATCTAGTCCAACCCCAACCCCCTGCCCAAGTGGGAGACCCTATACCATTTCTGGCAAATGGCAGTCCAATCTCTTCTTGAAAGTTTCCGGGGATGAAGCTCCCACAACTTTTGAAGGCAATTTCTGTTCCATGGGTTGATTGTTCTCACTGTCAGAAAAATTTCTCCTTATTTCCAGGTTGAATCTCTCCTTGTTTGGTTACCATCCATTATTCTTTGTCTGGCCTTTGGGGGCTTTGGAAATTAGCTTGATCCCCTCCTCCTCTTTGATGCAGCCCCTCAAATATTGTAAGACTGCCATCCTGTCTCCCCTGGTATTTCTCTTCCCTAAACTAGCTATGCCCAGTTCCTTATATGTTTCAGCCTCCAGACCTGCTTTGATCATCTTAGATAGATTCAGATTAACACACCTGGAAGGGACCTTGTAGGTCATCTAATCCAACCCCCTGCCAAAGTAGTAGACCCTACACCATTTCTGACAAATGGTAGTCCAGTCTCTTCTTGTGATAAAGCTCCCACAACTTCCGAGGGCAACTTCTATTCCATGGGTTGATTGTTCTCACTGTTATAAAATTCCTCCTTATTTCCAAATTGAATTTCTCCTTGTTCAGTTTCCATCCATTACTCCTTGTCTGGCCTTCTTTCCTATGTGTTGGTCATGCCCCAAAGCAAGAAAATATTGGAATGAAACAAGGAATTAGTTGAAGGATATTATCAATCTCCGAGCTTCAACCTGAAATGTTTCTATTAAGGAATAATGAGAGGAGTATTTGACAAAGGAACTAAATATATTATAATACATATATTGATGGCGGCAAGCATCGCCTAGGCACAGAATTGGAAACTAGATAGTACCCCCTCCAACAGCATGGAAATAAAAAAAGTAATGGGTTGCATAGAGATGGTCAGACTTATATTGGACTTGCAAGATGGAGAAGATATGGAATGCTATACGGACTGGGAAAAGGGGTGTAATTGGTTAGAAAGTGGAAACAAAAATTGATGTAAATATGGATGTTGACTGAATTGAAAATGTCAATGTCACCGTCCTGAGAAGATTGTATATGCTTTTTATTTTTTTTTAGAAATGTGGAAGAGTACAATAAAAATTATTATTAAAGAAAAAAAAGAATAACAGAAAAACAGTGGGAAGGGACCTTAGAGGTCTTCTAGTCCAACTCCCCCCTCCCCGGCTGAAGCAGGACACCCTAGGCAGGTCATCCTCGACTTAACATTTAGGTTTAAGTTCATTGAGTGACCATTTGAAATGACAATGGGACTGAACAAAGGGACTAAGAAATGAGTTTTCACACTTATGACCATTGCCGCATCACCATTTGGATGTTTGGCAAGTGACTCATATTTATGGTGGTTGCAGTGTCTTGCGGTTACCTTCTGCAACCTTTGGATCAGCAAAATCAATGGGGAAGCCAGATTCACTTAACAAACATGTTACTAAATGAATCACTGCTGTGGGATCCTTGTTGGTCTCTGAGCTTGGTTGTTTTCTTGCAGAAGTTTCATTACTCAACTAGGGAACATCATCAGTATTAGAAGGGAGGAGGGAACAATAGGAGGAAGAGGAGGAGGAGGAGGAGGAGGAGGAGGAGGAGGAGGAGGAGGAGGAGGAGGAGGAAAGGGACTATGGGATTCTTGTGATCTCTGAGTTGGTTGGGATTTTTTGAAGACAATTCATGACCCAACTAGAGAACAACATCAGTGCTAGAAGGAAGGGGGATTTGTGGAGTGGAGCAGAAGGAAGAGGAGGCATGGAGGAGGAGGAGAAGGAGGAGGGGGAGGAGGAGGAGGAAGAGGAGGAGGTGGAAGAGGACTGTGGGGTCCTTGGTGCTCCTGAGCTTGGTGGAACCACTATGTAGGGCAAACAGGCAGAAGGATGGTTTCCTTAATGACTGCACAATTTAGGTGAACATTGACAATCAAAGAAAAAAAGAAAGAAATGGAATATTATATGGTATGGGATTTATTTTATCAATGGTTGGTGTTCTGTATGGAACTTGGTAGGTTCTAAGTTCCTCTTTCTGATTGGCCAAAAAGGCCATTCGTGGATTGGTTATTTAAGAACCAATACGGGAAGGCCGCCAAATGGCGGGAACTGTCAAAAGAGTGTCATTGGCCACACATTGGCCGCAGGCAAGCCGCTATAAAAAGGGCTGCCGCGGCTTGGGCTACTGTCCCGTATACGTTTAGCTTGCGAGTTTAAATAAATAGTTGTTGTTTGGAACCTGGTCTCACGCGCTTCTTTCCGGACGGAACAGTTGGAAAATAAAACAAATTAAAATAGACCAGATGAATATACAGAGCAATAAATTAAGGTTGTTAAAAAAAAAAAAAAAGATATATTCAATAATAGCTATAAGAAAATGTGATTATCGTGATATTGGCAAGAAAAGCATTCATTATAATTGTAAGCCCAAGATATATGCACCCAGTTGACACACGGTTGAAATGAAATGGGATTATTGTAAAATATAAAATAAATAATAATAAAAAAAAATGACTTCATGATTCACGGTAAAGATTCACTTAACAACGGTTGGAAGAAATATCCTTCTGGGTTCAGTTCCAAATGAGGAAGAAAGACGCTGGAAACATGGTGACTCCTTGGCAAGATGGTTTAATGGTGGACAGGACCACATGGCTTGGAGATCCTGGGTGAAAAGGGGAGGGATGCTGAAAATGCCTTAGTTATATAACCTCTGTTGGGCTGTACCTTACTGTTTCCTGTTTCTGTGTAATAATTGTATCCCATTGGCTGTCAGACTCCCAGGGGCGGGGTCTTAACTAACTTTGTAGGCTTTATCTGGACCACATGGCTTCACCTGGGTGCTGGCTGATACAATCTTCCCAGGTGGTAAGATTGGCAGAGGCCTTTGTAATGTAGAATACTCTGGTCCAGGTCTTAATGGCCCGCCTATTAACAAAGGTGGGGGTCAGCTTCTTCTTCTTCTTTTTTTGTAAATTATTTTATTTTTTTAGACAACAAACATAAACACAAAACAACAAGTAAAACCTTCTTTCAATTGTACAGTGTGTCGGTCAGTACATATTTCTTGTGTACAATAGCCATAGTCTTTCCCTCTTAGATTTAAATTTATATTCATATTATACAAATTAACTTTCCATGGCCTGTTATGTTATTATTACATCATCATTAGGCATTAATTGCAAGTTCACATTATCCTTTTTGAACAAGTCTCACTTTTTACAAATTCTAATTCATATTATAGTTCCTTCCATAGTAATCAATTATAACATATCAGTACCATTGTATTATATTCACTATTGTATTATATTTATGTTACAATATATTTCATTTTCCTATTTTCCTATCTAACCATTGATAAAATAAATCCCATAATTGATAATATTCTTTTTCTTCTTGCTCTCTAATTGCCAATGTCAATCTACTCGTCTCTGCACATTCCATTCTTTTCTTTATCACCTCCTTCTCTTGGGGTGAGTTTCTGCTTCTGAGTTTCTGCTCTTTTTTTAGGGGAAATATTCCGCCTTTTTAAGTATATCCTAAAACATTTCATTTTCCTAGGAGACACTTCACAACTGTCTTGCTGAACAATGGAAATTTTACGCTCTGCTGCAGTCATAAGTTGAAGACTAGCTGTAACATACACTTTCTGCATCCAACATGGCCATGAAGAATATGCAATGAAATTCACACATATCTGGAGAATGAGAAAAAAACTGAAATAGAGACGGATTCTGTACAAAATGTCCATGCATGCTTTTTTTGACAACATTGTGGAATTCTGGAATGGTTTGTCAGCTGTCTAATGTGGCAACAACAATCGTTGTAAGTTTGAGGATTTCCCAGGCTTATCTTGTTTAAGGCCCTGTCACACTGCCCAACGGATGCAAAACGTTAGTAAAAAGGACACAACGGACGAGCAAAATGTTCCATCTGTTGTTATCCGCTCTCAAAAGGGGCAAAAATTTGCATAACCAGAGCGGATAACACGGAAAGGAACAGACGCGGGGAGGACGCAGAGCGGATGGAAAGCGGATGCGGAACGGAAGCCCAGCGGATGGAAGCGGATGGGAGCGAATGGCACATCCGCAAGGCTTCCGGGGGGCCTCAGCAAAGCGGACGCAGAACGGAAAGAGCGGATGCACAGCGGATGAAGCGGATGCAGAGCGGAAGCCTAGCGGGTGCACAGGGGAAGCCGAACGGATGCCGAGCGTTAATTGCGCATGCGGGGGGGGATGCATTGCGTAAGCCCCGCGGATATAAAGGGAAGCAGCTCCCAAGCAGGTCACCATTCGGAGGAAAGACCTGCTGCTGGATACATCGAGTCCTTGCCTGCCCTGCCTGCATGCCTGCCTGCAAGCCTTGCTGCAAGCCTTGCTGCCAGCCTTCCTGCCAGCCTGCCTCCAAGCCTGCCTCCCAGCCTCCTGGCCAGCCTCCCTGCCAGCCTTGCTCTCTGCCTGCCTGCCAGCCTTGCTGCCAGCCTGCCTTCCTGCCTCCCTGCCAGCCAGTCTGCCTGCCAGCCTTGGTGCCTGCCTGTCTGCCTTCCTGCCAGGCTTCCTGCCAGCCTTGGTGCCAGGCTTCCTGCCAGCCTCCCTGCCAGCCTCCCTGCCAGCCTCCCAGCCAGCCAGCAACCCCACAACCATGGGGAAGAAGCAAAAGCCTCAGCAACCTGCCGCCATCCCTGGCAAGTGGGACAAGGCCACCCTCCCGCCCCCTGTCCCTGACTTTGCTTCTGCTGGGGCTTCTGCTGCTCGGGCTCGCTCTTCTGGTGCTGGAGCTTCTGCTGGCGCTGCTCCTGGTGGTGGTGCTTCTGCTTGTGCTTACTCTGTTGAAGCTGCTCCTGGCGGTGGTGCTTCTGCTGGTGCTTACTCTGCTGAAGATGCTCCTCATCTTGCTGGTCCTGCTCGTCCTGCTCGTGCTCCTGGACTTGCTCATCCTGCTCGTGCTCCTGGTCTTGCTCGTCCTGCTCGTCCTGCTGGACCTGCTCGTGCTCCTGGTCCTGCTCGTGCTCCTGGTCTTGCTGGTGCTGCTGGTGCTTACTCTGCTGCTGCTGATCCTGGTCCTGCTGGTGCTGCTGCTGCTGGTGCTGCTGGTGCTGGTGCTGCTGCTGTTGCTGATCCTGCTGGTGGTGCTGCTGCTGCTGGTGCTGCTGGTGCTGCTGCTGCTGATGATGATGATCCTGCTGCTGCTGCTGCTGATGCTGATGATGATTATGATCCTGCTGGTGATGATGATGATGATGATGATCCTGCTGGTGCTGCTGGTGGTGGTGTGGAGGAGCAGCCCCCACTACCTGGGAGCCCCTCTGATGAGGGTCCATCTGGTCCTGCCAAAGGGAGGAAGAGGCGTATGTGACAACGGGAGAGGAGGCAATACTCCATTGAGGAGGAACACGAGGATGAGGTGCTGGAGTGGCTGAGGGAGAATGACTATCTGTGGCGGAAGGGACACCATCTCTACAGGAACACCAAGCGGAAGCATGCTGCTTGGAGAGAGAAGGCGGAGAGTCTGGGCTACACTTTGGAGGTGCTCCTCAGCTGGTGGAAGCACATGCACACCTGGTACGGGAAGCTGCACCTCAAGAAATCTGGCCAGGCCGCGGTCAAGCTGACAGACAGAGAGACCTACGTCATGGCCAGGTGCAGCTTCCTGGAGGGTCAGGTCCGCCACCGAGGAGAAGCCCCTCTCACTACCCTCTCTCTCTGGCAGCCTGCTGAGAGCCAGTCCTCTTCCGGCTGAGAGTCAGTTCCTGTCCCCAGGCAGGTTTCTGTGGAGCGTGCCACGGCGGAGAACCTGCGGACAGGTGTTGTAACCATGATGGAGCACATGGAGGACTCCCTGGTGTGGTGGGAGAAAGGAGACGGCTCGTCCACCATAGCCATACCCGCATCCACCCCCAGCTCCACCTCCACAGAAAGGCAGAGAGCCAGACAGCAGGAGGGGCAGAGCCATACTGTCCTGCTGGAGATCAGGGACACCATCCGGACCAGCATAGATCTTCTCTCTCAGCTGGTCCACACTGACTCCTCATCCTCCAACCGCAAGCCCTTCCTCACCTATGTCAACCAGACCCTCGTGGACATGGCGGAACCCCAGTACCAGGTGGTGAAGGACTGGATCACCGAGCTGCTTCACAACCCTCCAGATCCAGAGGAACCTGCTCCCACCCAGTCTAGGTCTGCTCCTCCACCCCAGGTGATGTCCCTCCCATTCCAAGGCTTCCCACAGGCCCTCACTTACCAGGACTACGGCTACCAGGAGGTCCAGCAGCACAGGCAGCAGCCCTTCCCAGTCCAGGCACAGAGTCAACGGATGACACCGTTGCCACCGATTCCACTGATGCCACCGATGCCACCCACGACACTCATGCCACCGACGCCAATGATGCCACCCACGACACTCATGCCACCCACGCCACCGATGCCACCAACGCCAGTCCTCACCCAGCTGCAGACCAGACAGCCCCACTACACTGCTCCTTCCTCCACCCCACAGCCAAGCCCGGCCTCAGTACATCTGTCCTCAGTACTGGGGCTGACACCCCATGGCATGGAGGAAGGACCTCTCAGCATCACGGGGCTGAGCCAGCTGTCCGAGAGCTTTCTCAACACACCGTCACCTGTTGTCCTCTCGGGGCCAGGCACCCTAGTGGGGCTTCAGACCAGCACTCCAGCACCAGCCACCTCCACAGCACCTGGACCCTTCACCCGTGAGACTGAGCACACCTCCGAGTGACCAAGAGGAGTGCCAGAGACTTGCTGGCTGGCTACCTGTGGACTTTATTTGGACACTTGACTTGGGTCATTTTTCTTTCACAGCTTGTTGTTCAATAAAGTTTATCTTTGATTCACACACTTGCTTCATTTATTTTTTTTAATAAAGTCTTGGTGGAAACTTTTAGAATTGGTTTAAGCCTTTGCATGCTTGTGGGATGGGTTAAGATAGCAGTGGGGTTGGCAGGGATACCTGTGGGATGGGTAATAGCTGTGGGATAGATAAACCTCCAGTGCAAGCATAGTGGGACTGTATGGTCCACCCTCCCAGGTGCCACAGCTATGGCCCTTTATTATCAATAATAATGTAATAATCATCCACACATGTCAACATAAACAAAATTCTTTATTAAACGCCCTGTTCATTGTAGGCCCACTCAACATACATGGCCCAATCTCATCAGTGTGATGAGACAGGCTGAAGGAAGCATCCATTAATCATCTATCATCCTGTCTTGCCACTCCACCGCTCCAGCTGGTGCCACTCCACCACTCCAGTGTTTCAGGAGGTTGCGCTGCTTCTTCCCTTCAGGTGAGGCTCTGTTGGGGCCTTGCACATCCTCAGTGTCTATCAGGTTTTGCCCTTGTGTCCATTCCCCAGGCTCCATGTCCCCATTGCCTTGTTGGAGGTCCACGAGCCTTTCTGCAAGACTGGGTAGCAGGTGCGCATGAGATTGTGCAGGATGCAGCAAGCTTCCATGATGTTCCTCACGGTCTCTGGGCAATGCTGCATGGTGGTGAGAAGTACCTGGAACCTGTTGGCCAGGATGCCAAAGGCATTCTCCACCACCTGCCTTGCCCTGGACAGCCTGTAGTTGAAGATCCTCTCTTCACGGGTGAGGAGTCTGGAGGTGTAGGGCTTCATGAGGTAGGTTCTGAGGGAGAAGGCGTCATCCCCCACGATGAAGTAGGGCACATCTTGCGTGTAGTTGGGCAGTGGGTCTGGATCTGGGAAGCCCATGATGAGGTTGCGTTCCAGCCCCTCCTTGAGGTCACTGGCGTTGTATACCTGGGCATCTGAAGATGAGCCGTTGCCTGAAGCATTGATGTACAGGAACTTGTAGTCAGGATTGACCATGGCGAAGAGGATGATGCTGAAGAAGCGCTTGTAGTTGAAATAAGTGGACCCCGACTTGGCTGGAGATTTGCAGGCCACGTGCTTCCCATCTATGGCTCCAACGGTGTGGGGGAAGTTCCACCTCTGATACCACTGCTCTGCAACTTTCTTCCAGCCTTCTTCAGTGGAGGGGCACTGGAGGAGCTCCTCCAGGTATTCTTCGATGATGGCCTGCACCACTTCTCTGACCACAATGCTGATGGTGTTGTGTGGCACCCTCCAGCCGTACTGCATGCTCCTGTAGGTGGTCCCTGAGGCCAGGTGGAGCAGAGTGAGTGCCACCTTAAGCCCAGGTTCCAGGCTGGGCCAGAAGTTGGTGTTTGCCTTGGTCAACCTGGGTGTCAGCCGCTGCACAACTTCATCAAACATGGCTGGAGGCATCCTCATGAAATTCTGGAATGCACGAGTGTCTTCGTTCCTCAGCTCCACCATCAGCTTGTTGTACAGTCCGTTCTCTGCTCTTCTCCCGATCCATTTTCGGACCCAGACACTTCTTGGCCGCCTCCTTTTCTTCCCGTAGTAGAGTTCACAGAGCCTGTAGATGGCTTCGCACTATTGCAGAAGGATGGTGGCTGCCAAAAGGACTGTGTTACGATCCACAGTGGACATAACTGGATGCTGTGGAAGAGCAAGAGCCAGATGAAGGCTGCAGAGGTCTGCACAGCTGGGCTGCTGGGCTGAAAGTGAGATCCAGATGAGTTGCTCCCCCTTTTTATAGGCAGTATAGGTGTCCCTTTGCATCCTCTAGGCATCCTCTAGACATCCTTAATATCTGAGATAGGTCCCCTCTGCGAACGTTTTTTCCGTTTTAAATGCTTTGTTTCCATGCTGCATCCTCTAGGCATCCGTTCTGCATCCGTTCTGCGTCCGTTCCGCTTCCTCCCTGTGTCCGAGTGGATGCGAGTTGCGCGGATGCGGAACGGATGCCTAGCGGATATAGCGGATGCGTAACGGATGCAGAACGGATGCCTAGCGGATGCCTAGTGGATGCAGAACGGATGCATTGGATACATTTTCTGCTCAAAAGTTTTGAGCAGCTCAAAACTTTCTGTGCGGATGAAACATCCATAAACGGATGCTGGACGGATAGAGAGGAAGCAAAACGGAGTCAGTGAGTACAGAACGGATACATCGCATTAACCAACGGATGGCAAGCTTTTTTGTCCGTTTTACATCCTCTTTCCATCCGTTGGTGCTTTAGTGTGGGGACTTTAGTGTGGGGCTTTAGTGTGGGGACGATATGGGTCACAACATTGGATCCTACCTAACAAAAAATGAAATTCAGTGTGGAGAAAAATAAAGTTTTACACTTTTTTTTTAACTTAGGCAAGATAAACCAAAGGTACAAGAGCAGATGAGGCGAAATCTGGCTCAATAGTATTAACTGTGAGGGATTTAAAAGGGCAGATAATTAATGAAAATACAAACTATAACTAAGTTAAGTTAGTAATCTATGAAAAGATGTAATAAGAATATGTGATGAAATATGCAAATATGACAGATAAAAGTATTAAAGTATAATAATTCTGAAGAGATGGGAAATACTGGTGATTAAAATAGGAGGAAAATATTTGCTATAATAAAATAGAATATGTATAAAAGCACTGCTAAGAAGTAAAATGTAAAAGTTGAATATGTAATTATGGTCATATTTGTATGTAACTGTGGAAACCTGTAATCATGCTGTTCACTAAAAAGAGACATGGAAAATTAAAATGTGGAAAATTGAAATAAAACTTGTTTAAAAAAAAATAGTAGCAACTGTGAGAGTCCTCATGGACGATCACTTAAACGGGAGCCAGAAGTGTGCAGCAGCTGCCAAAAAAGCTAAGACGATCCTGGATTGTATAAACAGAGGCACAGAATCGAAATCACGTGAAGTATTAATCCTGCTTTAAGGCCAGGTCACATTGCCCGATGGATGCAAAATGTATGTAAAAAGGACACAGCGGACAAGCAAATTTTCCATCCGTTGTTATCCGCTCTCAAAAGGGGCAAAAATTTGCATAAACAGAGCGGAAAAGAATGGACGGAGGGAGGACGTAGCGCGGGTGTAAAATGGATGCTCAATGGAAGCCTAGTGGATGAAAGCGGATGGGAGCGGATGGCACGTCCTCAGGGCTTCCGGGGGAGCATAACAAAGTGGACGCGTAGCGGAAAGAGCGGATGCGTAGCGGATGAAGTGGATGCGTAGCGGATGCAGAGCAGATGCAGAGTGGATGCGTAGCGGATTACTGCGCATGCGGGGAGGATGCATTGCGTCAGCCCCACGGATATAAAAGGAGGCAGCTCGCAAGCAGGTCACCATTCAGAGGAAAGACCTGCTGCCAGACACATCTTGAGAGAACACCATGGGGAAGAAGACAAAGCCTGTGCCATCTTCTGCCATCCCTGGCAAGAGGGATAGATACACCATCCCACCCCCTGGCGCTGACTCTGCTGCTGCTGGTGCTGCTTCTTCTGCTGCTGCTTCTTCTTCTCCTGCTGCTTCTCCTGCTGCTGCTGTGGTGGACCAGCCCCAAAACCCTGAAAGCCCTGCTGCTGAAGGCCCTGCCAGAGGGAGGAAGAGGCAAGCCAAGGAGAAGGAGAAGGGAGAGAGGAAGCAGTACTCCATCGCAGAGGAGCATGAGGAGGAGGTGCTGGAGTGGCTGAGGGAGAACGAGTATATGTGGAGGAAGGGCCACAGGCTCTCTCGAGACACCAAGCGAAAGCAGGCGGCTTGGAGACAGAAGGCGGAGAGCCTGGGCTACACTTCAGATGTCCTCCTCGGGTGGTGGAAGAACATGCACACCTGGTATGGGAAGCTGCACCTGAAGAAGTCTGGCCAGGCCGCGGTCAAACTCACCGACAGGGAAACCTATGTCATGGCAAAGTGCAGCCTCCTGGAGGGTGAGGTCCGCCACCGAGGAGCAGCCCCTCTGTCTACCCTCACTCTCAGGCAGCCCACAGACAGCCAGTCCTCTTCTGGCCAAGAGACAGCGACCGTGTCTGGGGAGGTGTCCACAGAGCACCCCGCGACAGAGACCTCCCCGACAGCTGCACACCCTGTGCTGGAGGACGTGGAGGATTCTCTCACACACATGGACCAAGAAGAAGCAGTGACCACCAGGGACCAACCCACACCCACCCTCAGCTCCACCTCCACAGAAAGCAGGCAGAGAGGCAGACCGGAGGGACAGAGCCACACTGTCCTCTTGGAGATCAGGGACACCATCAAGAACAGCGCAGATCTCCTCTCTCAGCTGATACACTTTGAGATTCCTTCCTCAAACCACAAGTCCTTCCTCACCTACATGACCCAGACCCTCATGGACATGCCCGAGCCCCAGTACCAGGTGATGAAGGAGCGGATCACGGCACTGCTGCACCACCCTCCAGGCCCAGCTGAACCTGCTCCCACCCACTCCAGGTCTGCTCCTCCACCCCAGGCGATGTCATAGCCCTTCCAAGGCTTTCAACAGCCCCTCTCCTACCAAGGCTACGGCTACCAGGAGTTCCAGCAGCACAGGCAGCCCTTCCCAGTCCAGGCACAGGTTCCTTGCACGCCACAGGTGCCACCAATGCCACAGATGCCACTGATGCCGCCGATGCCACTGATGCCACAGATGTTTCCTCGCACGCCACAAACGTCTCACCTCACCCAGCTGCACACCAGATATCCCCACTACACTCCTCCTTCCTCCACCCCACAGCCAAGCCCGTCCTCAGAACATCTGTCATCGGTCCTGTGCCTGACATCCCAGGTCCTTGATGAAGGGCCTCTCAACCTCACAGGACTGAGCCAGCTTTCTGAGAGCTTCCTGAACACACCACCTCCTGTTGTACTCTCAGGGCCAGGCACCCCAATGGCGCCTCAGACCAGCACTCCAGCCACTGCCAGCTCCACAGCCCCTGGACCCTTTACACCTGAGACCATGGACATGCCTCAGAGTGACTGAGAACATTGCCAGAGACTGAGTTGTTACCTGTTCACTTTATCATTGCTTGGGACACTTTTCTTGGTTCCTTTTGCTTTTTAAATAAAGTCCTACACTTAACTGTTTTTAATAAAGGTTATGTTTGCTTCACACACTTGGGTCATAATAAAGTCTTGGTGGAAAGTTTTAGAAAATGGTTAAGCCTTTGCATGCTTATGGGATGGGCAGGGATACCTGTGGGATGGATAAAAGCTGTGGGATGGGCAGGGATACCTGTGGGATGGATAATAGCTGTGGGATGGGTAATAGCTGTGGGATAGATAAGCCTCCAGTGCAAGCATAGTGGGACTGTATGGTCCACCCTCCCAGGTGCCACACATATGGACCTTTTTATCAATAACAATTTAATCATTGATCCACACATTTCTACATAAACACAACTCTTTATTAAATACCCTATTCATTGTAAGGCCACTCAACATACATGGCACAATCTCATCAGTGTGATGAGACAGTCTCAAGGAAGCATCCATTAAGCATCTACCATCCTGTCTTGCCACTCCACTGCTCCAGCTGGGGAGTTGCACCAGTATTTCAGGAGGTTGCTCTGCTTCTTCCATCCATGTGAAGCTCTGTTGGGGCCTGGTACATCCACAGTGTCTATCAGGTTTTGTCCTGCCTCCATTCACCAGGCTCCATGTCCCCATTGCCTTGTTGGTGGTCCACAAGCCTGTTCTGCAACAGTGGGTAGCGGGTGCACATGAGATTGTGCAGGATGCAGCAAGCTTCCACGATCCTCCTCACAGTCCGTGGGTGATGCTGCATGGTGGTGAGAAGTACTTGGAACCTGTTGGCCAGGATGCCAAAGGCGTTCTCCACCACCCGTCTTGCCCTGGACAGCCTGTAGTTGAAGATCCTCTCTTCACGGGTGAGGTATTTGGAGGTGTAGGGCTTCATGAGGTAGGTTCTGAGGGAGAAGGCGTCATCCCCCACAATGAATTAGGGCACATCTTGTGTGTCATTAGGTAGGGGGTCTGGAACTGGAAAACCCATGATGAGGTTGTGTTCCAGCCCATCCTTATGATCACTTGTGTTGTATACCTGGGCATCTGAAGCTGACTGTTGCCTGAAGCATCGATGTACATGAACTTGTAGTCAGCATCGAACCATGGTGAAGAGGGTGATGCTGAAGAAGCCCTTGTAGTTGAAATAAGTGGACCCCGACTTGACTGGAGATTTGCAGGCCACGTGCTTCCCATCTATGGCTCCAACGGTGTGGGGGAAGTTCCACTTCTGATACCACTGCTCTGCAACTTTCTTCCAGCCTTCTTTAGTGGAGGGGCACTGGAGGAGCTCCTCCAGGTATTCTTCGATGATGGCCTGCACCACTTCTCTGACCACAATGCTGATGGTGTTGTGTGGCACCCTCCAGCCGTACTGCATGCTCCTGAAGGTGGTTCCAGAGGCCAGGTGGCGCAGAGTGAGTGCCACCTTGAGCCCAGGGTCCAGGCTGGGCTGGAAGTTGGTGCTCTGCTTGGTCAACCTGGGTGTCAGCCGCTCCACAACTTCATCAAACATGGCTGGAGGCATCCTCATGAAGTTCTGGAATGCACAAGGGTCTTCGTTCTTGAGCTCCACCATCAGTTTGTTTTACAGTCCATACTCTGCTCTTCTCCCGATCCATCTTCGGACCCAGACACTTCTTGGACGCCTCCTTTTCCTTCCGTAGAACAGTTGAAAGAGCCTGTAGAGGGCTTCGCACTGTTGTAGAATGATGGTGGCTACCAAAAGGAGTGTGTGATGATCCATGGTGGAGATGACTGGATGCTGTGGAAGAGCAAGAGCCAGATGAAGGCTGCAGAGGTCTGCACCGCAGGGCTGCTGGGCTGAAAGTGAGATCCAGGTGAGTTCCTTCCCCTTTTTATAGGAAATATCGTTTTTCCACTAGGTGTCCTTTTGCATCCTCTAGACATCCTGCAGACATCCTAAATATCCATGATAGGTCCCCTCTGCGAACGTTTTTTCCGTTTTAATGCTTTGTATGAGAGCTGCATCCACTTTCATCCTTTCTCCGTCCGTGCTACTAACGCTTTGTGTCCGTTCCGCATCCATTTCACTTCCTCCCTGTGTCCGTTTTCCGCTGGAGCAGATTTGAGTTGCGGGGATGCGCAGCAGATGCCTAGCGGATATAGCGGACGTGTAACGGATGACGATGGACATATAACGGATGTTCCCCGTATGCGTAGCGGATATAGAACGGACACGTTGGATACATTTTCCGCTCAAAAAGTTTTGTTTAGCTCAAAACTTTTTGAGCGGATGGAACCTCAGTCAATGGATGCTGGACGGATAGAGAGGATGAAAAACGGATGCAGTGAGTACAGAATGGATGCATCGCGTTAACCAACAGATGGCAAGTGTTTCTCTCCGTTTTATATCCTCTTTGCATCCGTTGGTGCAGTGTGACATGGGCTTTAGTAAGGCCCCACCTGGAATCCTGCATCCAGTTTTGCTCACCACATTACAAAAAAGAAATTTGGAAAAAGTGCAGAGAAGAGCAACTGAGACGATTAGAGTCCTGGAGACTAAAACATTTGAAGAATGGTTGGACGATTTGGGTTTGACTAATCTGGAGAAAAGAAGGAATAGAGGGGCCAAGATAGCAGCATTTCAGTATTTGAGAGGCTGCCTCAAAGAGGAGGGGGTCAAGTTATTTTCAGTGGTGGGATTCAAATAATTTAACAACCGGTTCTCTGCCTTAATGATTTCTTCCAACAACCAGGTTCACCAAATTGCTCAGAAAATTAACAACCAGTTCTGCCAAACTGGTGTGAACTGGCTGAATGCCACCACTGGTTATTTTCCAAAGCACTTGAAGGCAGAGCAAGAAACAATGGACAGAAACCAGTCAAGGAGAGAAGCAACCTGCAATTAAGAAGAAACTTTTTATTTTTTATTTTTATTTATTTAGTTTTGTCAATTGTTTACAAGATAATAGGTATAAGTAAAAACATAGTTATGAATACATGGATACATGTAAGAAAGAAAAAAAAAGAAACAATAAGACAGGGACAGTAGGCATGATTGGTGCGCTTATGCACGCCCCCTAACAGACCTCTTAGGAAAGGGGTGAGGTCAATAGTAGAAAGTCTAAGGTTAAAGTTTTTGGGGTTTGGGGAAGAAACCACAGAGTCAGGTAGAATATGCCAGACATTGACCACTCTGTTGCTCAAGTCATATTTCCTGCAATCAAGTTTGGTGCAGTTTACCTTGAGTTTGTATCTATTGTTTGCTCTTGTATTGTAAAGGATGAAGCTGAAGTATTCATTTGCAGGTAGGACATTGCAATGTATGATTTTATATACTATACTTAGATCAGACCGAAGGCGGTATATTTCTAGGTTTTCTAGGTCTAGCATTTCGAGTCTGGTGGCATAAGGTCTTCTGCAAGGAGGACAGGAGTGGAGAACTCTTCTTGGGAAATATTTCTGGACTTTCTCAGCTGTGTTAATATCAGATACGTAATTTGGGCTCCAGATTATGAGCTGTATTCGAATATTGGTCTAGCAAATGTTTTGTATGCTCTGGTTAACTTCCTAACAGGGAGGACAATGAACCAGTGGAACTGCTTGTCTCCAGAAGTTGTGGGTGCTCCATCACTGGAGGTTTTTAAGAAGAGACTGGACAGCCATTTGTTTGAAATGGCATAGAGTCTCTTGCTCAAGCATTGGTTTGGACTAGAAGACCTCCAAGGTCCCTTCCAACTCTGTTATTCTGTAATGGAAAAACTTGTTCTGTAAAGGTCCGGTCCCACTGGCCAACGGACGCAAAACGTATGCATAAAGGATACAGTGGACGAGCAAAATTTCGGGGGTGGCTCCATCCGTTGTCCTCCGCTCCAAAAAGTGCCGAAAATTTGCATAAACAGAACGGAAGAGAACGGAAAGGAACAGACGGGGGTAGGATGTAGCGGGGATGTTAAACAGATGTTCGTAGGAAGCCTAGCAGATGACAGCAGATGGAAGCAGATGACACATCCGAAGGGGTTCTGGGGGAGAATTGCGAAGCGGACGCATAGCGGAAGGGGCGGATGCATAGCGGATGAAGCGGATCCATCCTGGACGCCTATAGGAAACAAAGGGGATGCCGCGCGGATGTATATCGGATGCAAAGCATTCACTGCGCATGCGGAGAGTATGGATTGCATCAGCTCCGTGGATATAAAAGGATGCAGCACGCATGTAGTCAGCATACAGGGGAAAGACGTGCTGCCACATACATCTAGGAGGAACACCATGGTTCGTCAGTCAGGCAAGAAGAGGAAGCCTGTGCCTACTCATTCCAGCCCTGGCAAGAAGGACAGAACCAGTATCCCACCCCCTGGCACTGAATCTGAAGCTGCTGCTGCTGCTGCTGCTGCTGCTGCTGCTGCTGCTGCTGCTGCTTCTGCTTCTGCTGCTGTGGTGGACCAGCCCCAAGGCCCTCAAAGCCCTGCTGCTGAAGGCCCTGCTGCTCAAGCCCCTGAAGACCCTGCTGAAGCCCCTGCCAGAGGAAGGAAGAGGCAAGGGAAGCAGAAGGGAGAGAGGAAACAGTACACCGTTTCCGAGGAGCATGAGGATGAGGTGCTGGAATGGCTGAGGGAAAACGAGTACCTCTGGAGAAAGGGCCACAGAAGGTATCGCAATACCAAGAAGAAGCAGGCAGCTTGGACAGACAAGGCAGAGAGCCTGGGGTACACTACAGAAGTACTGCTGGGATGGTGGAAGCACATGCACACCTGGTATGGCATGCTACACCTCAAAAAATCCGGGCAGGCCACTGTCAAGCTCACTGACCGGGAGATGTACGTTATGGCCAAGTGCAGTTTCCTGGAGGGTGAGATCCGCCACCAAGGAGCAGCCCCTCTGAGACCCCTCTCCCTCAGACAGCCCACAGACAGCCAGTCCTCTTCCTGCCAGGAGCCAGCTACCCTGTCCAGGCAGGTGTCTTCAGAGGGCACCACAGCAGAGACCCCCCCGACAGCTGCACTCCCCATGCCAGCAGACTTGGAGGATCCCATGGGGGATGACGCCCTGCTGTCACAAATGGAGGAAGAAGCAGCAGCCACCAGAGGCCAACCCCCCACCCCCACCCCAGCTCCAGAGGATGCAGGCAGAGAGGCAGATTGGAGGGCCAGGACCACAGTGTGCTGTTGGAGATCAGGGATACAATGAAGACCAGCACAGAACTTCTCTCTCAGCTGGCCCACAGTGACATACCATCCTCGGGCCATAAGGCCTTCATCACCTACGTGAGCCAGACCCTCAGGGGCCTTCCCGAGGCCCAGTACCAGGTGATGAAGCAGAAGATCACAGCACTTCTGCACAACCCTCAAGGCCCAGCTGAAGCTGTTCCTACCCAGTCCAGGTCTGCTCCTCCACCCCAGGTGATGTCATAGCCCTTCCACAGCTTTCAACAGCCCCTCACCTACCAAGACTATGACTACCAGGACTTCCCACAGCAGAAGCAGAACTTCCCAGTCCAGGCCCAGGTTCATCGGACACCAGAGACACCAGTCCTCAACCAGCTGCAGACCAGACAGCCCCACTACACTCCTCCTTCCTCCACCCCACAGCCAAGTCCGTCAACGGACCATCTATCATCACTATTGGGTCTGACATCTCAAGACCTTGATGAGGGACCTCTCAACCTCACGGGACTGAGTCAGCTCTCGGACAACTTCCAGAACACACCATCCCCTGTTGTACCCTCCGGGCCAAGCACCCCAATGGTGCCTCAGACCAGCACTCAAGCCACAGCCACCTCCACAGTCCCTGTCCGCTTAACAGTTGAGACCATGGACATGACTCAGAGTGACTGAGAATAGTGTCAGAGACTGAGCTGTACTTCTTTGCTTAAGACACCTTACTTGGTTCATTTTGCTTTTTTAATAAAGTCATAAAGTTTATCTAAGAAAGTTAATAAAGGTTATCTTTGCTTAAGAGACTTGGTTCATTTTTTTTTTACTTAATAAAGTGTTGGTGAAAACTTTGAAAAAAATGGTTAAGCCTTTGCATGATTGTGGGATAGATAAGGATAGTTGTGGGATAGATAAACCTCCAGTGCAAGCATAATGGGACTGTATGGTCCACCATCCCAGCTGCCACACATATGGACCTTTTTATCAATAACAATTTATTCACTGATCAACACATTTTAAAATAAACAAAGCTCTTTATCAATGCCCTATTCATTGTAGGACCACTCAACATGCATGGCACAATCTCATCAGTGTTATGTGACAGGCTCAAGGAAGCATCCATTAATCATCTATCATCCTGTCTTGCCACTCCACTGCTCCAGCTGGGGAGTTGCACCAGTGTCTCAGTAGGTTGCGCTGCTTCTTCCCTTCACGTGAAGCTCTGCTGGGGCCTTGTACATCCACATTGTTTATTAGGTTATGTCCTTGCCTCCATTCACCAGGCTCCATGTCCCCATTCCCTTGTTGACGGTCCACAAGTCTGTTCTGCAACACTGGGTAGTGGGTGCACATGAGATTGTGCAGGATGCAGCAAGCTTCCATGATGCTCCTCATGCTGCATGGTGGTGAGAAGTATCTCAGGATACTTCTGTTGGCCAGGATGCCAAAGGCGTTCTCCACCACCCATCTTGCCCTGGACAGCCTGTAGTTGAAGATTTTCTCTTCACGGGTGAGGTATCTTGAACTGTACAGCTTCATGAGGTAGGTTCTGAGGGAGAAGGCATCATCACAAACGATAAAGTAGGGCACATCTTGTGTGTCATTGGGTAGGGGGTCTGGAACTGGAAAACCCATTATGAGGTTGTGTTCCAGCTCATCCTTGTGGTCACTTGCGTTGTATACCTGGGCATCTGAAGATGACCCGTTGCCTGAAGCATTGATGTAGATGAACTTGTAGTCAGCATCAACCATGGCAAAGAGGATGATACTGAAGAAGCCCTTGTAGTTGTAATAAGTGGACCCTGAGTTGGCTGGAGCTTTGCAGGCCACGTGCTTCCCATCTATGGCTCCAATGCTGTGGGGAAAGTTCCACCTCTGATACCACTCTTCTGCAAGTTTTCTCCAGCCTTGTTCAGTGGTGGGGCACTTGAGGAGCTCCTCCACGTATTCTTTGATGATGGCCTGCACCGCTTCTGTGACCACTTTGCTGATGCTGTTGTGTGGCACTCTCCACGCATACTGCATGTTTCTGTATGTGGTTCCAGAGGCCAGCTGCCGCAGAGTCAGTGCCACCTTCAGTCCAGGGTCCAGGTTGGGACGGAAGTTGGTGCTAGGCTTGGTCAACCTGGGTCTCAGATGCTCTACAAGTACGTCAAACATGGCTGGTGGCATCCTCATGAAGTGCTGGAATGCACGAGGGTCTTCATTCCTCAGCTCCACCATCAGCTTGTCATAGAGTCCAAACTCCATTCTTCTTCTCACGATCCATCCTCGGACCCACACAGCTCTTGGACAACTCCTTCTTCTCCTTCTGTATAAAAGTTGAAACAGTCTGAACAGGTTTTGGTTCTGGAGTGAGCGCAGCTATCATACGGACTGTGTCATGATCCATGGTGGAGAACAATTGATGATGTGGAAGACCAAGACCAAGAGTGAAGAGGTCTGTACACCACAGCTGCTGGACTCATACTGAGATCCAGATGATTTCCTCCCCCTTTTTATAGGAAATATCGGTAGTCGGCTAGATATCCTTCCACATACTCTAGACATCCTGCAGACATCCTAAATATCCGAGATACATCCCAGATACAAACGTTTTGTCTATTTTAATCCTTTATATACGAGATGCATACGCTTACATCCTTTCTATTTCTGGGCTACTCACGCTGTGTAGACATTCTGTGCACCTTTTGTTTCCTCCCTCTTTCCATTTTCAGCTGCAGCGGATGTGAGTTGAGGGGATGCCCAGATGATGCCGAGAGGATACAACGGATGTTTAACGGATGATAAACGGACATAGAACATTTGTTGCTCGTATATGTCGCGGATTTACATCGTACGTGGCGGAAAGTTCATCCCTTCACGAAGTTTTGTGCAGCTCAAAACTTCTTGCGCGGATGAAATTGCGGTGGACGGATGCTCAAGGGATAGAGCGTGTGAAACATATATGCAATGAGCACACAACGGATACATAGCGTTTTCCAACGGATGGCAAGCTTTTTTTAACGTTTTACATCCTCTTTGCATTCGTAAGTGCAGTGGGACCGGGTGTTAACCAGCTTTTAATCGGGGTCAGTATGTCTCAGTGCTGCAATCTAGTTGAGACGGAAGTTAAACTTGGCTACGCTCAACTACAGTACAGGTAGTCCTCATTTTAAGACCATAACTCAGTACGGAATTATGGTCGTGAGTCACGACAGTCATTAAGCAGATTATTGCATAACCTTTTCCTTTTCTACGACTGTCTTTGCAGTGGTGGTTAAGAGAATATTCTGTTCATTAAGTGAGTGTAGTGGTCGTAAACCGAATTCTGCAGTTGTGAAGTGAAAAGCCACCATTATTAAGCAAACCCATTGTTTGCTTTGGGGTGGGTTTTTGGTGGAAATTGGAAGCAAATGTCGGTTTCTGGCCAAAATGTCATAAATTGTCTTCACATGATAGCTGCCGCTGCCAATGGGCCAAGAACTGAACTTGTGTTCCCGTCAGAAGTTCAAATCTGTAGAAATTAGAAGTGGGAAGAAAATTATTATATACAAGTAAAGATTAATAACAACAACAACAACAACAACAACAACAACAACGACGATGATGATGATGTAAAGGTTCCCCTCGCACATCCGTGCTCATCGTTTCTGACTCTAGGGGTCACTGCTCATCTTTGTTACAAAGTCGAAGAGCCAGGGCTGTCTGAAGACATTTCCATGGTCATGTGTCTGGCATGGCTAAACATCGATAAGGCGCACAGAACGCTGTTCCCTTCCCACCAAAGGGGTCCCTATTTTTCTACTTGCATTTTTTACTTGCTTTTCGAACTGCTAGGTTGGCAGAAGCTGGGACAAGGAATGGGAGGTCATTCCGTGATGCAGCACTCGGGATTCAAACCGTCGAACTGCCAACCTTTCTGATCAAAAAGTTCAGCATCTTAGCCACTGAGCCCCCACATCCCTTTTATTAATAGCAATAGCAATAGCCCTTAGACTTATATACTGCTTCCCAGCCCTCTCTGAGCGGTTTACAGTGTCAGCCTCTGGCCCCCAACAATCTGGGTCCTCATTTTTACCCACCTCGGAAGGAGGGAAGGCTGAGTCAACCTTGAGCCAATTGGTCAGGATCAAACTGCTGGCAGTGGGCAGAGTTAGCCTGCAATACTGCATTCTGACCACTGGGAGGGAGCGAGGGAAGGAAGGAAGGAAAGAAGGAAAGAAAAGAAAGAAAGAAGGAATAGCACTTAGACTCATATACCACTTCTCCCAGTGCTTGTACAGCCCTCTCTAAGTGGTTTACAGAGTCAGCCTCTGGCCCCCAACAATATATATATGTCTACATCTGTATCTAATCTATATCTATATCAAATCTATATCTATATCTAATCTATATGTATGTCTATATCTAACCTATATATCTATATCTAACCTATATCTAACCTACATCTATGTCTATATCTATATCTTGTCTATATCTAAATCTTATCTATCTCTATATCTAATCTACATCAATATCAATATCTAATCTCTATCTAATCTCTATCTATTAATGCTTACAAATAATAAATAAGGAAATGTATATTTACTCATTTATTATTTGTAATCATTAATTATTTAGTGAAATGTTTCTTTTATGGTTTTTATTTTTATTTTGTTTAAACAAAATAATGAAACATAGCATACTTGCCTAAAGAGTCCTGGCACTATATATCATCACTACATATAGAAACAGCCTAAAGCTCTGTTTTGGTAAATTTTTATCAATTACCCAAAGGAAAGCTGCTTTTTTTTTCAAGAAGCAACTGGACTTTCTGGGTGTTTTTTTTTTTGGGGGGGGGGGAGATGTTTCACTTCTCAAGAAGTTTGTTGCAGGAACTGGGCTTGGCTAGTCTAGTGAAGAGAAGGACCAGGGGAGACATGATAGCAGTGCTCCAATGTTTGAGGGGCTGCCACAGAGAGGAGGAAAGGGGGGTCAAGCTATTTTCCAAAGCACCTAAAGGCCAGACAAGGAATATTGGATGGAAACTGGAGAGATTCAACCTAGAAATAAGGAAGAATTTTCTGACAGTGAGAACCATCATCAAATGGAATAGAAATTGCTTCAGAAGTTGTGGGAGTTTCATCACTGGAGGCTTTCAAGAAGAGGCTGGACTGCCATCTGTCAGAAATGGTGCAACCAGGGTCTCCTGCTTGGGTGGGGGGTTGGACTAGATGACCTACAAGGTCCCTTCCATCTCTGTTAATCTGTACCTGTATCTAAGTGAGACATCTTCAAAGAAAAACCAGAAAGTTCAGTTGCCTCTTGAAAAAAGCACCATTAGGACAACCATGACCTGAATGATGGAGAATCTCTTCAGATTCCCAGTAATGGAGAATTCACTACTTTGGGAGGCAAGTTGTTCCACTGGTTAATTGTTCTCACTGTCAGGACATTTCTCCTTAATTCCAGGTTGCTTCTCTCTGTGATTCGTTTCCATCCATTGCTTCTTTTCTTGACTTTTCCTTGATTGGTTTCCACCCATTGCTTCTTGCCCTGCCTTCAAGTGCTATGGAGAATAGCTTGACTCCCTCTTCTTTGGAGAAGCCCCACAAATACTGGAAGACTGCTATCATGTCCCCCCGAGTCCTTCTTTTCATTAAACTAGGCATACCCAATTCCAGCAACTGTTTTTTGTATGCTTTTACATCCAGTCTCCTAATCATCTTTGCTTCTGTTCTCTGCATTGATTGTAGAGCGCAGAGTGTGTTTTTCCAACAGAAATGTGCCTTGGGTTCAGTTTGAAGTGCATGCATTTTATCCATTTAAATGTTTATTCTCCTTTATTGATACATTTTATAACACAGCACTTTTTGTTTAGCACTACCAGGAATGAATTCTGCATTGTATAAATCCGCACTACATGCATTGTAGCGTTTTATTAGCATTGGCTGAGAAGGCAGCATGGCTAAGAAGCATGGGTAGAGTTAAAATGCCCTCTAGTGGAAAATGGTGATTTATTTATTTATTTGTTAAGCAAGTATTAGATAACAGGTATAAGTATAAACATGGTTATGAATGTATGAAATGGATATGAATTAAAAAAGAAACAATAGGACAGGGACAGTAGGCACGTTGTTGCACTTATGCACACCCCCTACAGACCTCTTAGGAAAGGGGTGAGGTCATTAGTAGACAGTCTAAGGTTAAAGTTTTTGGGGTTTGGGGAAGAAACCAGAGAGTCAGGTAGAGGATTCCAGACATTGACCACTCTGTTGCTGAAGTCGTATTTCCTGAAATCAAGTTTGGTGCGATTAACCTTGAGTTTGTATCTATTGTTTGCTCTTGTGTTGTTATGGTTGAAGCTGAAGGAAGGACACTGACAGGAAAGGACATTGCAATATATGATTTTATATACTATACTTAGATCGGAACCAAAAGCGGCGTAGTTCTAGGTTGTCTCGGTCTAGAATTTCGAGTCTGGCGGCATCAGGTCTTCTGCAACGAGGAGAGGAGTGGAGAACTCTTCTTGTGAAATATTTCTGGACTTTCTCAATTGTGCTAATATCAGATACATGATACGGATTCCAGACTGATGAGCTGTATTCAAGTATTGGTCTAGCAAATGTTTTGTATGCTGTAGTTAGTAGTGTGATATTACCAGAGAAAAATCCATGTAAGATTAGGTTAACAACTCTTCATGCCTTTTTGGCTAGGTAGTTACAGTGGGCTCTAGCACTTAGGTCATTTGAGATGAGACTCCAAGATCCTTGACAGAGTTTGGATCAGCAACAAGGTCTTGACTATTCAGCTTGTATTTTATTTTCTGATATTTTTTTTTTGCCAATTTGTAAGACTGAGCATTTGTTTGTTGAAATTTGAAGTTGCCATTTGTTTGACCATTCTGACACATAGTCGAGGTCATTTGCAAATGCTACCCTGCTTCCTTTTTGTGATTTTAGGCTCTTTCGGTCCTAGAAGGAGATAATGGCCAAAACACTTCAGGAATCCTGCCCAGAAAAATTCAGAGATTTGTCCAGGCAAAGAGTATCTGTTTGCATGTGTATTGCATTTCATTTCCACCCATCTCACTCTTGTAAGCTTTTGTTGTTCATACAGGTCGTCCTCAACTTATGGGCCACACACAATGGAGCCCAAAATGTTTCTGTTGCTAAGCAAGACAGTTGTTCAGGGAGTTTTGCACATTTTACGACCTTTCTTACCAATGTTGTTCAGTGAATCACTGCTGTGGTAAAATTAGTAACATGTTGTTAAGTGACTCTCCCCCCCCCATTCCCCTTTGCTGGCCAGAAGGTTGCAAATGGAGATCATGTGACCACAGGACACTGCAACCGTCATAAATGAGAGTTGCCAAGCCTCTGAATTTTGATCATGTGACCGTGGGGATGTTGCAGCAGTCATAAGTGTGAAACGGTCATTTTTTCCAGTGCCTGTGTAATGGTCACTAAACAAATGCTACCTCTGTATAAATTTGTTTAATGAATAATTAAAACAGATAATAAAAGTCCCATAAGTGTTGGGAATTAAGTGGCATATATTTTAATAACAATAACAACAACAAAAATAATTTCCTGATTCTTGTAGCTCAAGAACAAGCCATCAGAACGACTGCAATCAAAGCCAGAATAGAAAAATCTGCAGATGACCCCAAATGCAAACTCTGCAAAGAAGCGGATGAAACCATCACTCACATACTGAGCTGTTGCAAGACAATAGCTCAGACTGACTACAAACAATATCACAACACAGTCGCTCAGATGGTCCACTGGAACTTGTGTCACAATTACCATCTGCCTGTACCAAAGAACTGGTGGGATCATAAGCCTGAAAAAGTAGTCGAAAATGAGCATGCAAAACTACTGTGGGACTTCTGAATACAGACTGACAAAGTTTTGGAACACAGCACCCCGGATCTCACAATTGTGGAGAAGAAAAAAGTGTGGATCGTCAACGTTGCCATGCCTGGTGACAGCAGAATCGACGAGAAAACAACTTGAAAAAAATCACTAGATATCAGGACTTGAGAATCGAACTGCAGAGACTCTGGCATAAACCAGTGCAGGTGGTTCCAGTGATACTGGGCACACTGGGTGCTGTGCCTAAAGACCTAGGCAAGCATTTGAAAACAATTAGCACTGACCAAATCCCCATTGGTCAGCTGCAGAAGGCCACCTTACTGGGATCTGCTCCCACAGTCCGAAACGCTTGGAAAGTGTTGGACTAGTGATTTGTGATACGAAACCCAGCAGAGTTATCTTGCTTGCTGTGTACACTGTCATAACAACAACAACAATGCAAAATCCAGTCTGAACATCTGGCTGACTGTGCAAAGAACAAAAACCAGAAAACTGAAGAACTGGAGAAGCTTCTTGAATGAGAAGTGAAATGTCTTCGAAGAAAGTCACCCCCATCGTTCCCAGCCAGACTGTCCCTATGCCATGAGATGAAGCCTGTGGATAGGAGGGAGGGAGGGAGAGGGGGAATGAGAGAGAGGGAGGGAGGGAGGGAGAGAGAGGAGAAATTGCGAGAGAGAAAGAGAAAGGGAGAGAAAAAGAAATTGAAAGAGACAGAGAAATTGAGAAAGAAGAGAGAGAAAGAGGGATAGAAATTGAGAGACACATAGAAAGGGATAGAAAGGAACTGAGAGACAGAGAAGAAAAGAGGGGGAGGGAGAGAGAGAGGGGGGGGGAATGAGGCAGGCCGTGCCTCTCAACCAACTCCATCTCCCAGCATTCGTGCGGAAGGCGAGGGGCACAGAGGCACGAGGGCAAGAGAGGCCGGGGGGGGGGGCGAGGAAAGGCGGAGGACCGAAGCGAGCAGCTTCCGCTTCCGGCCAGCCTCGCTTTGGGCCCTGCGGTGGCGGCCGAGCCTTGTGCCGCCGCCATATTGTCTGTGTGAGGCCGGTGAGGCGGGTGGACGGCGGGGCGCCCGGCGGCTGCTCAGGTAACGGCGAGGCGGGAACAGTCCGAGAAGGTGGGGGAAGAGCCGGGCAAGGGGGAGGGGAGCCCTCCTGCAACCCCTTTGGAGGAGGGGCAGCGATGAATGGAGTGGCGGGCGCTCCCCCCTCCCCGCCTCTGTAGCCTCCGGGAAGGGAGGGGGGGGGGCAGAGGGGAAAAAAAGGGGGGGTCATTGAATGGGGGCGCTGCTCCCGCTAAACCCTCCCCCCCGCCCATTGAAGCGAGGCTCCTTTGGGGTGGGTCTTCCCTGGACTCCCCTCCCCCATTTCGGTGCTCCTTCCCCAACCTGGCGCCCTCTAGCTGCGCTACATTCTCCCCTCCCCCCACCAGAATGGGGTGGGGGGGGTTGGGTCCTTGGCAGGCCGGCCTGGGGAGGGAGGGAGGATCCCCCCCAACAAGGGAGGGGAGAGGGACACCCCCTGTTGCAAGGAAGTCTGATGGGGAGGCATTCTGGGGAGGGACGCCCAAGGACTCCTCCCCAAACCAAGACCCCCCCCCATATCTAAATTAATGGGAGAGCAAGCAGGAGGACAAGCCCCCCCCCCAGGGAAGACTCTTAGATTCTGGTCTGATTCTCTCCCTCCATGAACCCCCCAATATATCTCAACTAATGGGGGAGCAGGCAGGGGGACCCCCCCCAGGGAAGAAACTCATATTCTGGGTTAAGCTTCTTACCCACCCAGGATTCCCCAACCAAGACCCCCTCCCCATATCTATACTAATGGGGGAACGAGCAAGGGGACACCCCCCCCCCAATAGAGAAGAGTCTTGGATTTTGGATTCAGATTCTCCACCAAGGGCTCCCCCAAACCAAGAACCCCCCTATATCTAAATGGGGGAGCAGGCAGGAGGACACCCCTTCGCCAAATAAGGAGGACCTTCGGATTCTGGATTCTCCCCAAAGGAACTCTTCCCCCCCCCCCCCAATCCAAGACACCCTCCCACCATATATCTAAACATTGGTAGTAGCATTAGATTCCCTCCTCCCATGCTAGATGGCATATGGGGCAGGATCTGGCAGTAATGCTACCAGCAATATTTGGATATCTGGAGGGGGGTGTCTTGTTTTGCAGAGGGGGGCCTCAGTGATGGAGAGTCTTAATTCAGAATCTGAGAGTCCTCCCTGTATGGATGGTGGGGGTTGGAGGTCCCCTTATTTGCACATTCATTCATTCATTCATTCATTCATTCATTCATTCCTCTAGGGCCGATTCAGGGGCGTCTTGGCTTCTGCAGCAATGCTGGGATCCTGGCATCAGGATGGAGAGGGGGGGGAAAAAGCTGCAACTCGCTGGCAGTGTGATGTTGGCAGTGTGATATTGTCGAGCGAACAGGGAGGGCGAAGGGAGGCTGACTGGGAGGTCTGCAGTGCTGCATCGTCCCAGCAATCTTTCTCGGGTAGTGGGGTTGTTGTGGTTACTACTGGGTTTCATTGGAGGGGCTGCTAATCCCAGTTTGCATCCTGGTTTACGATGGGCTGCAGGGCGTCCCAACACGTGTCTTTTGCTTGTGTTCAGGATCTCGTGTGTTTTGAGGGATCTTCTTCTCCCCCCTCTGATCAAGGAGGAAAGGTGCATTTAAAAAAAAAAAAATGTTCCTTCCCTGTGGTTTTCTGGTAATTGAGCTGAGCCTCTTTGAAAAGACTAGTGGGGCTCCATGTCTGGCAGCTAGAAATAATTATGGGTGGTTTAAATCATGCTTGTTGATCTCCCAGTCAGAAGACCTTTGGCTTGGGAGTAGTTTCTCTTGAGGTTGTTTTCTGCTTTAAACTTTTGTTTGTTTGTTTGTTTTCCCCCAGATCACCTGGTTAAGAGAGAATATTTGTAGCTCAGGGTTGAACTGGGAGGTTCTTGGTGCTTTCTGAGCTGGCTTGTCTTCTTGCAGATGTTGCATTGCCAAACTTGGCAACATCATCAGGGCTGGAAGAGAATGAGATTTGTGGAAAGGAGGAAGATTATGGGGTCCTTGGTGTTCTCTGAGCTTGGTGGTTTTCTTGCAGATGTTTCATGACTCAACTTGGGGACATCTTCAATGCTAAAAGGGAGTAGGGTTTGCAGAGACGAGGAGGATTATGGGGTCCTTGATGTTCTCTGAGCTTGGCTGTTTTCTTGCAGACATTTCGTGACCCAACCAGGGAACATCTTCAGTGCCAGAAGGGAGTAGCATTTGCAGAGCCGAGGAGGATGTTATGGGGTCACTGGTGCTCTCTGAACATTTCATGACCCAACTAGGTAATATCAATGCTAATCTAGCACTGATAATGTTATCTAGTTGGGTAATAAAACATCTACAAAAAAACGAATCTCAGAGACAGTAACAACCCCATAGTTTTCTTCCTCCTCCTCCTCCTCCTCCTCTCCACAAACCCCATTCTTTTGTAACACTGATGATGTTACCTAGTTGGGTAATAAAACGTCTGCAAACAAAACCCAACAAAACTCAAGAGCCCTTTTCTCCTTACTCCTGGTTGAATGTATTCAGGGCATCATTACTCAGGGCATCATTACTCCATCCCTCAATTGGTAATCTTCAAGAGTCAGCTGGTGATTACTAAGCAATCCTGTGGGTTTAAAACAGTTAAGCAGAACAGTTTGGAAACTATTTCTTGTATTTAAAACTTGCTGAGGCTTTTCCAAAACAGGATTGCGCCTGTTGTTGTAAGTAAAAATGTTTATAGATGCAGCCCAAACTTTCTGTGGCGAAGCTAAACATTGGTTTAATGAGTTTTGCCCCATTTTATGACCTTTCTGGCCACAGCTGTTAAGTAAATCACTGCAGGGGATTCAGCTAGTCACCCGGTTGTTAAGTGAGTCAGCCTTCCCCATCAACTTTGCTTGCCAGAAGGTCGCAAAAGGGGGACCCCTGGACACGACAATAGTCTTAAAATATTGCCAAGCATCCAAATTTTGACCATGGGGACGCTGCAACAGTCATGTGTGAAAAACGGTTGTAAGTCACTTTTTTCCAAGGCTGTTGTAATTTAGGTTACTAAATGAACTGTTGTAAGTTGAGGACTACAACTGTCATGACATTGGGGTGTTTCTTAATCCTTGCAAGGAGGACATAACAGCTGCCTCTTGCTCTCAATTTCCTCCTGAAGGTGCATTTTTCCTGCATTTCCTGAGCTGTGTTGTATCCTCCCTCCTTAATCGTGGAAAAACAGTCCTGGTTGCCAGGAATCACAAGAGCCACCTCCCTCTGATTTCCTAACACAGGTCCTCTGAAGGGGTGAGGAGGGAGTGTGCCAAAAATATTGGTGCCAATAGTTGTGTAGTTGTTCTTCCTGGGGTTCTGGAAGGATATGTAGAGCGTGCCTATGTTTGTTGGATATAGTAAGCTGAAACGAGAGTAAACAGAAAAAAACAGTAAATACAGGTAGGGCTCGGCTTACGACCACGTTTGAGGTCAAAATTTGTGTCGCTAAGTGCGACAGTTAAGTGAAACCATCATAAATACGAGTCAACTGCCACGTGATTATGGGGATGCGACAACAGTGTGAGAAATAGTCGTAAGTCCCCTTTTTTTCGATGCTGTTAATAACTTTGAATGGTCACTAAGAGAACTGTTGCAAGTCGAGTTCGGCTGACAAACACAACTGAACCCAGCATTTCTTTTGCTATATGAGACAGTTGTTAAGTGAACTCTCTCTCATTTTAGGGCTCGCTTCGGTTCTAACTAACCCGTTGGGGAAAGGGAAGAATTGACAGCTAGTCCTCGACTTACAGCCACAATGGAGCCCAACATTTCTGCTGCTAAGCGAGGCATTTATTAAGTGAGTTTTGCCCTGTTTTACGGCCTTTCTTGGCCACAGTTAACTGAATCGCTGCAGCTGTTTGGAGAGTAACATGGTTGTCACATGAATCTGGCTTCCTCATTGGCTGGTCAAAAGGTGACCAAAAAGGGAAATCACATGACCCCAAGATACTGCAACCGTCATAAATATGAGTCAGTTGCCAAGTGCCCAAATTTTGATCACATGATTATGGAGATGCTTTAATGGTCGTAAGTGTGAAACACTTTTCTTCGGTGAGGTTGTAACTTTGAATGGTCACTAAACACATTGTTGTAAGTGGAGGATTACCTGTATGAGGAACCGGCCATGTGTTTTGTGTTACTCAGGGAGATTTTTGAGGTGGGAGATGATAGAATCACAGAAATCCAGGCATGGAAAGGGACCTTAGAGGTCTTCTAGTCCTGGGGTCACCAACCTTTTGGACTTCAGGGACCACCAAACTCATAATTTTAAATCCCACAGACCAGAGACCCTGGGAAAATCCCCAAAAATGTCTACAGGAAAATTCCCCACCCTGTTTTCCCACCAATTGATTGTTCTTTATTTGGGATCGTAGGATACCGTCCCGAGCTCCGTTCTCAGGGGAAAGAGAAAGAGAGAGACTTTTGGCTTTTTGCAAGGAAAGCAGCAGAAGTCTTTCTCTCCCTCAAACTCCAGCAGGAATGAGTCTTTGCTGGCGCAGCCTCTTGGAACAGGAGGCCTTGCAGGGGCCCAAAGACTCATTTCTGGCGGAGGTTGGGGGAGAGAAAGAAAGACTTCTGCTGCTTTCCTTGCGTATAGCCAAAAGCAGAAGCGGAAAGAAGCAGCCTGATGGCCAGGCCAGGCATGTGGGATGAGTGGGGCAAGTTCCTCCCCTCCACCCTTTTCCCCCTCCCCCCACTACCTCATGTTGTTCACAATGCAAGCGACGCAAGTTCCCATTTGGGCCATGTGGGCGGCGCAGCCTTGTGTTCCCGCACAGTTTGGATTCATTGCTTTGGGGGTGACATTTCTCTGCGGACCACCACAATTTTCTCGCGGACTACCAGTGGTCCCCAGTCCATTGGTTGGTGACCACTGATCTAGTCCAATCCCTGTTCCAAGGTCATCTCAGCCAAATGGTTGTCCAATCTTTTCTCAAAAACCCCCAGTGATGGAACACCTTTGGAAGGCAAGCTTGTTCCACAGATTAATTGTCCTATAACTTTTTATACTACAATTTAGAATAGATCTTGATGCTTCCCTTCCATCCCTGTTGGTTTATAGGTATGGCTTCTATGTCTCCATCAATACTGTGGAGAGAATGGTGCCTTCTCATGCAGGCAGCCCTGAACGTACGACCACAGTTGAGCCCAGCATTTCTTTTGCTAAGTGAGGCATTTGTTACAGTGAGTTTTTTGCCCCATTTTACGAATTGTCTTGCTTGCCACATTTGTTAAGTGAACCACTGCGATGGTTAAATCAGTCACACGATTGTTAAATGAATCAAGTCATAAATATGAGTCAGCAAATTGTGGCCGCGGGGATTCTACAAGTCGTAAATGTGAAAAACAGTCGTAAGTCATTTTTTTCAGTGTCCTTGTAACTTCAAATGGTCACTAAATGAACTGTTGTAAGTCTTGTACCACCTGTATTAAATTTTTGGGTTTTTTTTGTAAACATTTGATGTTACTGTCTTGGGGAATTTCTTTCTTCCCCTCTTTAAAATGACAGGAGTCTCTAGACCCCACATTTACCTGAATGTAGAAATGTCTGTTCGAGAGGCATAAGGAATCTCCTCCTAGTTTCTACTCTTGTCTGTTTGATCATGGACTTTATACTGTGGCGAAAGTTGAACCGTGAATCAGCTAGGAACCTGTTTTACTGCGGGCAAGGCATGATTTAATTGGCGAGTCCAAATTTGGTGGAAGAACTCAGTAGATTTGTTAATGGAATTCTTTGGGTGGTTTGCGATTTGTTCATTCTTGTAGGAAAAAGCAAAATCACTGGCTTATTTTATATTTTATTTTTTTTATTTTATTTTATTTTATTTTATTTTATTTTATTTTATTTTATT